>CM076578.1:659808677-660408677 GCA_034641835.2 Pinus albicaulis | reverse complement strand
ATTTCTCACATTACATCTACACATGTGTCTTATACTCCGACATATCAAAAGTTTACATTACATAAACAAAAAGGTAGAAAATAAAATAAAATGGAAGAGTAATAGAAATCAAACCTGAAAATCAACTGAAAATCAATCATTTTTAGCTCGTTGACACTGAAATCCTTCCCACAAATATTGTTTTCCAGATCAATCCAAATCAGTTTGTTGAAACTAAATCCTTTCCCACAAATATTATTTTCCACTTTCGAACAACTCCTGAAATCCTTTCTCACAAATATTATTTCATTGTTCGCATAATATAAATATAATCATTTTATATATGGTCAATATTTATCTAGTACTTTTAATTTTAAAATTTTCTTAGTTACTTCAAATTTTTTAGATGATAAATATTGTTAATAACTTTAATGATGAAATAAAAATTTTGAATGCAAAGTGACAATGTAAGAGTGTTGAATGATAGAAAATGAAAATAATAAGAATGCAGTCAATCACAAATATTCTTCATTGTGATCATCTTTTCATATAGATTATATGAAAAGTACGATTGAAATCATAAACCATTTAAATAATTAGCTTGAACTATTGTACTAAACATCATACATTGTCTCTCTTGCTCTTCAATATTAATAGGTTGATTTACTATAACAAAAATATTAATTTACATTGTCAATAATTTTTTGTGCTTACATTGAAATAAATGCACAATGTTAATTCAATCACTTTAAAAATTAATGTACCATCAATGTACATCCAATTACATCAAATTTGAAATCAACGTCTACACTGAAATCAATGCACCTAATGAAAACAGTCAAATAAGATTAGAAAAAAACATCTACATTGAAATCAATGCTTCTAATGTGGGTAATCAAATAGGATTAGAAATTAACATCTACACTTAAATCAATGCATCTAGTGCAAGTAAGAAAATAAGATTAGAACCCAACATCTACACTGATATCAATGCATCTAGTGCAAGAAATCAAATAGGATTAGAAATCACCATCTACACTAAAATCAACGCATTTAGTGCAAGAAAACAAATAGGATTAGAAATCATATACATTGAAATCAATGCATCTAGTGCAATTAGTCAAATATAATTAGAAATCAACATATACACTGAAATTAAAGCATCTAGTGCAAGCAATAAAATAGCATATGAAATCACCACCTACATTGAAATCAATGTATTTAGTGCGAGCAATCATATAGGATTAGAAATAATCTGCATTGAAATCAATGCATCTAGTGCAAAAAATCAAAATGAATTATAAATCACCATTTACACTGAAATTAGTTCATCTAGTGCAAGAAATATTCTTCCCTATCTCCCCCCTCAAACTACATCTCTCTTTACCTTCATCTTTCCACTCTCTCACATCCTCCATCTTCCTTCCTCTCTCTCCATTTCTTTCCCACAAATATATATATCTCTCTCTCCACCCTCCAACTATGTTACTATATCCCTCCCTCTCTCTTTCTCTCCTCCCTTCTCTCCATATCTCCTTCTTTATCTCTTTATCTCACCCCAAAACATACACACACTCTCTCTCCATATCTCTGTTGTTACTTCATCTCTCTCTCCACTTCTCACTCTCTATGTATGCCTTCTTCCCTTCCTCTCTCCCCATCCAACTCCATCTCTTTATCCTTCCATCTCTCATTCTATCCCCTTCCCTCTCTCTCTCTCTCTCTCTCTCTCTCTCTCTCTCTTTGCCCTGCAATTTATCTATTCCCCCATCACTCTCTTCCTCTCTCTCATGTCCTCTCTCTTTTCCTTCCTCTCTCTCCATTTCTCTCCTACCTTCCTCTATCTTTTCCTCTCTCTCTCTCTCTCTCTCTCTCTCTCTCTCTCTCTCTCTCTATTTTCCTTTCAATCCTCTTGCTTCCCCCACCACTCTATCTCTCTCCCTCTCTCAAAATCTACACTAAAATAAATGCATATAGTACAAGAAATCAAATAGGATAAGAAATCACCATCCACACTGAAATAAATGCATCGAGTGCAAGAAATCATCTTCCATCTCTCCCCCCTCCAACTCCATCTCTCTTTCCCTCCCTCTCTCCACTCTCTCTTCCATCCCCTCTATCCTTTTCTCTCCCACATCTATCTCTCTCTCTCTATCTCCCTCTTTCTCCCTCTCTTCACCCTCCAACTATGTTACTATATCCCTCCCTCTCTCCTTATCCCCCCATTCTCTCCATATCTCCTTATTTTTCTCTTTATCTCACCCCGAAACATACACATACTCTCTCTATTTCTCCCTTGTCACACCTCTCTCTCTCCACTTCTTGCTCTCTATGTATTTCTTCTTCGCTCTCTCTCTCACCCTAAAACTCCATCTCTCTATCCCTCCCTCTCTCCTCCTATCTCCCTCTCTCTCACCTCCTCTCTCTCTTCCTTCCTCTCTCTCCCTTCCTCTCCTACCTTCCTCTATCTTCCCCATCTCTCTATCTCTCCCTCTCTCTCTTTTCCCTCCATTATTAAATGCAGGAGCAATAGAAAAATATGGTATTTTTCCCACAGTATTTAGCACATGGTATTAAAATGGTATTTCTCCCTTAGGCTTCACCTAAATAAAACTTTTTCTTTTAAATTTTTCTTTAAATATAAAGAGGTTTATGGAGTAAATATAAAAAAAAGGTTTTATTTACTTACCATATCAGGTAAATAAATAAAAATATACCCCATGTACATTTCAAATATTTACTTGCATTATATTTCTCACATTACATCTACATATGTTTCTTATACTCCGACTTATCAAAATTTTACATTACATAAATAAAAAAGTAGAAAAAAATAAAATGCAGGAGTAATAGAAATCAAACCTAAAAATAAATTGAAAATCAATTGCAGCTCGTTGACACTAAAATCCTTCCCACACATATTATTTTCCAAATCAATCCAAATCAGGTCGTTGACACTAAATCCTTTCCCACAAATATTATTTTCCACTTTCGGACAACTCTTGAAATCCTTTCTCACAAACATTATTTCATTGTTCGCATAATATAAATATAATCATTTTATATATGGTCTAATATTTATATGGTACTTTTAATTTTAAATTTTCTTAGTTACCTCAAATTTTTAGATGATAAATATTGTTAATAACTTTAATGATAAAATAAAAATTTTGAATGCAAAGTGACAATGTAATAGTGTTGAATGATAGAAAATGAAAATAATAAGAATGTAGGGAGAGAAGTGATTTTTCATTAGGGCCGACATTATATTAATTAGATTAAATTTTAAATGTTAAATATTAAACATTAATTTTACTTTTACGTTTACATGTTTACTGTTACTTAAGATAGAGAATGCATATAGTGTACTCAAATACCAACCTATATGATCCAAATTTAATAATATTAATATTATAATATATTAACGTGAATATTAAAATTAATATTAATATTAGAGTTAATAATGTTTTTTTGGTATGGTATTAATAATGATTTGGCCGATGGTATTCAGCTCAGAATTCACCAAAATAAAACCACTTTTGAGTGTTCCTAAATATAAATAGGATTATGGAGTAAATATAAAAAGACGTTTTATTTATTTACCATACCTATGGTTTATTTATATCTTATTTATTTACCATACCTCTTTTATAAATATGGTATTTGGCCCACGGTATTTAGTGCATGGTATTTAATTTTCTTTAAATATAAAGAGGTTTATGAAGGAAATATAAAAATAGGTTTTATTTTTTATTTACCATACCCCAAGTAAATAAATAAAAATCCCCATGATATTAAAATGGTAATTTTCCCATAGGCTTCACCTAAATAAAACATTTTTTTTTTCAAGTTTTCTTTAAATATAAAGAGGTTTATGAAGTAAATAAATACCCTCATGGTATTTAGCCACTAGTATTAAAGTGTATTTTCCCCATAAGCTTCACCTAAATAAAACTTTTTTTTTTTTTTTTAAAGTTTTCTTTAAATATAAAGAGATTTATGGAGTAAATATAAAAAGAGATTTTATTTTTTATTTACCAGTAAATAAATAAAAATATCCCCTTGTACATTTCAAATGTTTACTTACATTACATTTATTTCTTTATCATACCCCATGGTATTTGGCCCACGATATTTATCCCATGGTATTAAAATGGTATTTTTCCCATAAGCTTCACCTAAATAAAACATTTTTTTAAAGTTTTCTTTAAATATAAAGATATTTATGAAGTAAATAAATACCCCACTAAATAAATAAAAATATACCACTGTACATTTCAAATGTTTACTTACATTACATTTATTTACTTACCATAACCTTTAAATAAATAAAAAAATATTTCATTATCCCGGTAAAGTTTATATCATTTCTTACATGACACTCCTCACATTACATCTACACATCTTTATATATTGGGTTGTAGGCAATAATAAAAAATGCATTGATAAAATAAATAATAAATTATGGAATGATATTTCCAATAATACTTTATGAAAATAATGAAATTATAAAATTACCATATTTCATATAAAATATTTTTGACTTAAGACATCATAGGTCAAAATTTGAAAAAATTTATAATAAATCAATTACTTAAAAGTTAAAAAGTAACTTAAATCTTTTATTTTTCAAATTCTTTTTCTTTTGGAATTGAGAAAAATGGTTATGAAGTAGCTTGCAAATGAAATCTAAATACTATGTTTCATACAGGAAAAAATAAATAAATTAAATGACCTTTTGAGAAACACTTTGTTTATGCTCAAGAACTATGTGTACTTATTTAGAGTTATGATTAATATAGGATAGGGATACAATTATATATTATAATTTTGTGTAAAACCAAATCAAATTATCAATGGTATGAAATTTAAAAATAAAAATAAAAAAATTACTAAAAAAATTTAATTATTATATTATGTGATCTACAACTAGTTTCAAGGATATAAAAATAAACTCACATATTGCACTAATTTCTCAAATTTTCTATACAAGAAAATCTATCATATACTAAAATCCAAAACATAACTTCAATCATCATTTTAAACATTTACATAATTATCCAAAATTATATTCAAACATCCATTTACCATGGCATAACAAATATTATAGCCAATAACAAATAAAGATGTATATATAACAAATAAAGAATATATACATCTAGGTAAAGATTGTAACAAACATTATAGCAAATAAAAAATAAATATTATATATATCTTGGTTAATATTGTAAAGACCATAAAATCAATTCTAATGGTTTTTTAATCAACCTAACAACCTTTTAATAAAGTTAATGTAGTTAATAGATTTTTATGCAATAAAATTTATTCTAAAAAATCAATCAAAATATACACTTTCTCTATTTTATATATAAGCCTAGATCCATTTTAACACCAGATCTATTAAGCGTCGAGGGATCAAATCTCTTTAGGTGAAAACATATTTTTTGACTGTAAAAGTTGAGGAAGTGTTTGCACCCCTAGAGATTTTATCTCTCTCGGCGCTTGGAAGATCAGAGTTAAGATGGATCTAGGCTGGTTTCACTCGTGTGCAGCCAAGAAAAATCTATCGAATCTATGATTTATTTTATCAATAATATGTAAATAAATCTAATATTATTATAATCATTTTAAATATGCTAAATATGTCTGAGATTAATTTGGTCATTTTATTTTTATTTTTTCTTAGTTATCTCAGTTTGTTGAGATGATAAATATTGTTAATAATTGTAATGATGAAAAATGATGAAATAATTTTTTTTAATGCAAAGTAAAAATGCAATAGTGTTGAATGATAGAAAATGTGAATAATAAGAATGTAGTCAATTACAAATAGTCTTCATTGTGATCAATCTAAAACTATTTTCTGCTACTATTCTTATTGTCACCCTTGTTAGCTTTGTCATGTTCTCATATCGATTATATGAAAAAGGACATTTGAAATCGTATGTCATTTAGCTGGAGTTGTTGTAGTAAACATCATACCTTGATAGCTGGAGTTGTTGTAGTATTCTTATTGTCACCCTTGTTAGCTTTGTCATGTTCTCATATCGATTATATGAAAAAGGACATTTGAAATCGTATGTCATTTAGCTGGAGTTGTTGTAGTAAACATCATACCTTGATAGCTGGAGTTGTTGTAGTAAACATCATACCTTGACTCTCTTGCTCTCCAATATTATTAGGTTGAATTACTATAACACAAAAATCAATGTACATTTCCAATAATTGTTTGTGCTTACACTGAAATCAATGTGCAATGTTAATCCAATCACTTTAAAATTAATGTACCATCATATATCTAATTACATAAAATCATAAGTCAACATCTACACTGAAATCAATGCATTTAATGGAAGCATTTAAATAAGATTAGAAAACAATGTCTACACTGAAATTAGTGCATCTAATGCAAGAAATAATTAGGATTAGAAATCAACATCTACACTCAAATAAAAGCATCTAGTTCATGTAAGAAAATAGGATTAGAAACCAATATTTACACTGAAATCAATGCATTTAGTGCAATCAATAAAATATGATTATAAATCACCATCTACACTAAAATCAATGCATTTAGTGCAAGCAATCAAATATGATTAGAAATCATCTACATTGAAATCAATACATATAGCGCAAGTAATCAAATATAATTAGAAATGTACATCTACATTGAAATATATGCATCTAGTGCAAGCAATCAAATAGGGTTATAAACCACCATATACATTGAAATCAATGCATTTAGTGAACGAAATCAAATAGGATTAGAAGCTGAAATCTACACTGAAATCAATGCATTTAGTGCAAGCAATCAAATAGGATTATAAATCGCCATCTACACTGAAATGAATGCATTTAGTGCAATCTGTCAAATAGGATTAGAAATAATCTACATTGAAATTAATGCTCCTACTGCAAGCAATCAAATACAATTAGAAATCAACATCTACACTAAAATCAATGCATCTAGCGCAAGCAATCAAATAGGATTAGAAATCACCATCTACACTGAAATCAATGCATTAGGGAAAGCAATGAAATATGATTATAAATCAACATCTACACTAAAATCAATGCATCTAGTGCAAACAATCAAATAACATTAAAATTCATAATCTACACTGAAATCAATGTATTTAGTGTAAGAAATCTTCTTCCCTCTCTCCCTCCATCTATATCTATATATACCTCCATCTCTCCTTATTTATATCTCTATCTCACCCCCCCCCCAAAAACAAACACACTCTCTCACTCCATATCTATCAATATCTTTGTTTCTCCCTTCCTCTCTCCATCTCTCCTTCCCTTTGTTCAACTTCCATCAATATCTATATCTCCCTTTGTCTCTTTATATCAGGCCCAACACATAAACTCTCTCTCTCTCTCTCTCTCTTCCCCTTCTCCCCCTCGCCCTCGCTTCTCTCTCTTTCCCCCTGTTGTCCTCTCTACCTCTATCTCCATATTCCTTATCACCCCCTCTCTCCCTCTTCACCTTTCTCTCTCTATGTCTTTCTTCTTACCTCCCTCTCTCCCCCCCTCCAACTTCAACTGTCTTCCCACTCTCCACTCTTTCACATCCTCTCTCTTCCTTCCTTTATCTCCATTTCTCTCCCACATCTCTCTCTCTCTCTCTCTTCAAACTTCAACTTTGTTACTATATCCCTCCCTCTCTCCTTGTCTCTCCTTATCTCCCCCCTTCTTTCCATATCTCCTTCTTTGTCTCTTTATCTCACCCCAAAACACACACACTCTCTTCCATCTCTCCCTTATCACTCTATCTCTCACTCCACTTCTCACTCTCAATGTATTTCTTCTTTCCTCCATCTCTCCCCCTCCAAATCCATCTCTCTGTCCCCCCCCCCCTCCCCTCTATCCTACTCTCTTCCTCCCTCTCTCCTCCTCTCTCTCCTCCTTCCTCTCTCTCCCTTTCTCTCCTACCTCCCTCGCTCTTCCCCCATCTCTCTCTCTCTCTCTCTCTCTCTCCAATCCTCTCTATTCCCCATCACTTTCCTCCTCTCTCTCATCCTTCCTCTCTCTCCCTTTCTCTCCTACCTCCCTTTCTCTTCCCCCATCTCTCTCTCTCTCTTCCCTCTAATCCTCTTTCTCTCTATATTTATTGTCCCTCCAATCTTCTCTCTCTCTCTCCAACTATGTTACTATATCCATCCCTCTCTCCTTCTCTCTCCTTCTCTCCCCCCTTATATCCATCTCTCCTTATTTGTCTCTTTATCTCACCCATAAACATACACACTCTCTCTCTCCCTTGTCACTCCCTTTATTTCTCTACTTCTCACTCTCTATGTATTTCTTATTCTCTCCCTCTTTCCCCCTCCATCTCCATTTATATATCCCTCACTCTCTCCTACTCTCTCTCAATTTCATGGGGAAAATTACTTCTAGGTATATGAATATCGAAGAAATTTGAAAGTAATATTGGTGGGTTACGAGTGGCAACACAAAGCTATAGTTTGATGAAAGACACCAAAATTTACACTAACTTGAAGAAAAAATGGTGTCATAAGAACAATTTGAAGAGAAATTCAAGTCTTGATACCTTAGTAAGAGGTATTATGAAGACGGAGTAAAGAAAAAAGTATGAGCTAAGGCGGGTCAACTCACTATAGATAAAATTGTGATGAAATTCACAAAAGTTCTTCAATATGTGCCTTAGATCAAGGGAGAAAAGGCCAAAGTAAAGTAAATTATAAACTCTCAAAACCGCATCTAAAAAGACAAAATTGAAGGTAACAATTCTAAATGGTTGATTCGAAAAACACGACTGTGTTATCAGGCATAAGAAGATCGCATCAATCAACTAAAAATATAATGGAAGCAAGAGACACACAAACTGAAAATCAATTAGCAGTGATTGAAATTGCACGTACACATTTTGAACAATCTGTGCCTATTTTACTCGATTCAATAGAAAATGTAAATTGTATCAGGCTCAAGATAGTGGAAAAGGTAGTTTGAAAACTAGAAAAATGTCAATAATCTTTATTGGTATAGAAAATTTCAGGAACAAAGAAGAAGGTCACTCATCAACTAACTAAATTATCTGAAAAATTAAAAGAAAATGGTATAGAATTCCAATCAAACATTATTCCTATAGAGTCATATGATATTGTAGTGGAATTGATTGAATGGAACCTCAGAAAGAAATAGTGAATTGCTAGAAAAGTGGGTACTTTCACTAAGTAAATAGGAAAATTTGTTACAGTAAATGGAAAAAAAAATTCTAATGAACATTAAATAGAGTTTTATGTTACAACAACAACGAAGAGCAAGGAAATTTTTTTAAAGTATGCTGCCCAAGTTGAGGAATTGGTATAGCCAACAAGAATGACTCTTTGGAAGACTTATCTACAACTAGGAAATCCAAAAATGTAATTCTAGAAAAAAAAATCAAGGATATATAGAGTGAATACTCTTGAAGAATAAGAGTTGAAACTTTAATAACAAATACAAAAGAAGTATATTAGACCAAGCATGTCTACAAGAGGGAAAAATTAATGTTGGTTGCCAAAAATAAGGGTAACACCTTCTCAATGTCTATAGGTTTAGATAGTTAAACCAATTAGAAATCAAAAATTGGGTACCTCTTCCAAAAACAAAGGATAATTTTTTATCAAATAAGAAGGAAACAATTATAAATGTAATCTTCTGAACTGGACAAGGACATTATAAGGTTCAGAATTTAACCTTTGTACTTACAAAAACCATATTAAAATCCTACTTTCATACTACCGAAACAATTGAACTAGTTTGCATGAGTGTTCATAGAGGATGTTATGGTATGATTTATAAAAGGGATGATAACATCAAGAGCATCGTAGCATAGTGTTGCAAATAATTATAGAATGCTAACTACATGAAAAACACAGCCAATTTGAGTTTCACAGAAACCCAAGAATGAGTAAAATTCGAAAAGGATTTTGTGCATTGCAGATAAAGGAGAAGGTAAACTTGAGTGAAAACTAAGTTGCAAATTAGTTGGAACAACTAAAAAAAAAATTTAGTACTCCAATGAAAATTACTCCTTCAACAAAGGAGTGGTGGTGTATACTGAAAAATCGTATAGAAAGGCTGAGAGAAAAGTAAAGTTAGTGATAACATCTCATAAATATTAATTTATTCAAATAAAGTGTAATACAAAATAAACAAGGTGGTAAATTTTCTCAATAAATTTGATATAAAAATCGAAAATAGAAGGAAAATAAAACTAAACTATTGATGTGTAAGTAGATAGACTCATCAAATCTGACACATACAGGTAGTAGTGTAAGAATTGAAATGGGAAACAAATGCAAGGAGAATTATTCAAAAACCCTCAATATATAATATTTCAGTAAGATGAAATAGTAGATGAATGCCATCAGAGTACCACCAGAGTCCTTATGCAGGTCATCTAGGTATAACAAGATAATAATAACCTTCAAAAAAAATTTATACTTTGACCAGGCATGAAGAAGGAAGTAGAAAAAAAACCCTTGGCACAGTGGTTGAAAAGTCAACAATGTAAAGTAGAATGTGATTATCCTGCTAGTACATTAAATTCGCTCATTAATTAAAAATAGAAGAAAGAAATTGTATCAATGGAATTTAAGTTAGGACTAATAAGTACCAAGTAACAACATGACGAAATTGTGGGAATAGTGGAAACTCTTATTAAAACATTACACTTTTGCCTTTAGAATCCACTGTTGGCACATCACAAGTGACCAAATGGTTCGAAAAAAAATATATGTTTAACTCCATAAAATCAAAAAAATTATTTCTCTGATTGAGATGTCAAAAGTGCATATAATTGTCGAAAATTATATCTCGAGGAAGAGAGGGACAAAGCTAAACTTCAGTGTAGTTGACTATCCTCTTACAAATAGGCAAGAAAATAAATTAATTGCAAACATATTGTATAAGTATGTGTTATCAAACCATCTCCAAAATAGAAGAAAAAAGAGAGATCAATGCCTTATAAATTTCCACTTTGAGGGGGAAACCTCCAATACATTACATAAATGAAAAATTCTTAGATGATACAAGTGAAAAAACCTACTTTCTATATATAGGAGTCCATTGGGCCACAATGTAATCCTAGTGGGGCCACACTGTAATCCTAGCCGACCTAACAATAATAATGTAAGGGCATAATAATGACAATATGGAGGTTACAGGGGTACAAAAATAACAATAAAGGGGTTACACTAACAACAATAATGGACTATACTAGTAATATAGAGACTTAAAATGCTCCTCTCCTTCAAAAAAGTGCTGTCCTCAATGCTTGAGTAGCTCAGGGTGCTTTTTTATAAAATTATCATCCTCCCATGTAGAATCCTCACTGGGTAAGTTCTTCCATTTGATGAGATACTCTGAAATTGATCGATTTCGTAGCTGTCGAGTTCTTGTTTCCGTGACTACTTCAGGTTCCAATATGGTTTTTCCTTCCTCATCAAGTTCTACCAATATTGTTTGAACTGGAAGTTTGTCCCCTATAACCTCTTTTGAGCATGAAACATGGAAAATTGGATGCACTCACGAAGAAGCAGGAAGCTCCAATTTGTATGCCATAGTACCAATATTTTGCAACACCTTCTAAGGACCATAGTACTTTGGCTATAATTTATTATCCTTCTTAGCTTTCTTAAGGTAAATTTGTTTGTATGGTTGTAGCCGCAAAAATACCCAGTCTCCCACATAGAAACTTCTCTCACTATGATGTGGACCTGCTTGTTTTTTCATTCAATTTTGTGCCAAATTTAGGTTATCCTTTAAGACTTGGAGAACTTCTTGTTGATGCTCGATCTGATCCTCCACTGCTTGAACCTTGGAATTTTCCCTTAAAGAAGAAGTGATGGACGGTGGATCATATCCATAAAGTTCCATAAATGGGGTCATTTTTGTTGCAGTATAGAAGGAAGTGTTATACCACCATTCAGCGAGAGGTAACCACTTGACCCATTGTGCTTGGTTATCAGATACAAAACAATGAATATATCCTTCCAAAAATTTATTCACTATCTCTGTTTGACCATTGGATTGAGGATGATAAGATGAGCTGTGAGCTAGTTGAGTACCCAAACAAGAAAATAATTTCGTCCAAAAATTTTCTGTAAAAATGGGATCTCTATCACTTACAATAATCTTCGAAATTCCATGTAGCTTTTGAATTGTTTCCATAAATGTAGTAGCAACTGTAATTTCTTTATATAAGGAATCATTTTTCCATCTAAATGTATCAGATGTACTAGGATCTTGCTGCAACTTTTGAATGAGTGTCAACAATTCTTCGTCCTTCTTCCATTCATCCCTTGCTTCAGTTATCCAATCTGGTTGGATAATTGAAATGGCACAGAGCAATGCTTCCACCTCTTCATCCTTTCTTGAGAGTGCATCTCCAACAACATTTAGCTTCCCTTTTTTGTAGACGATTTCAAAGTCATAACCCAACATATTTATGACCCATTTTTTCTGCTCTTCTGAAGATAGTCTTTGTTCCAAAAAGTGTTTAAGACTATCATGATCAGTTTTTACCTTGAAGTGTGTTCCCATCAAGTGAGGTCTCCATTTCTTTAGTTCATGTAGTATTGCCAACATTTCCTTATCATAAATATCCTTTTGTAAATACTTTCCTTTGATTTAAAAAATTTCAAAAGTAATGGGTCTTCCTTCTTGCATTAAAACAGCACCAATTCCATATCCTGAGGAAACACATTCCACAATAAAGGTTTTTGTGAAGTTTGGCGTAGCTAAAACTAGTGCTAGGCACGTTGCCTCTTTAAGATGTTAGAAGGCCTCAGTTGCTTCAGGAGTCCATGAAAATTCATCTTTCTTCAATAATTTTATTATAGGTGTTGCTATTCTCCCCTAATTCTTAACAAATTTGTGATAATACCCTGTTAACCCGAGAAATTCGCGTAATTGCTTTATTGTTGTGGGGACTTTCCATTCCTTAATGGCTTTAATTTTCTTAGGGTCTACCTTAACACCCTCGTGAGATACAATATGACCCAGATATTCCACCTCTTGTACTCCAAAGAAACATTTGGATGTTTTTGCATATAATTCTTTCTCCTCCAATAGGTTGAGCACCCTGTCAACATCTTGAACATGATCCTTCCAAGACCTGTTGCAGATTAGTATATCATAAAAAACTACTAGCACAAATTTTCTAAGGAAGGGTTTGAAAATGGAATTCATCAACCCTTGAAATGTAGAAGGTTCATTGGTAAGGCCAAAAGGCATGACCAAAAATTCATAATGACCCTCATGAGTTCGAAATGTTGTTTTCGGAATATCTTCAGTCTTCATTCTAATTTGATGATATCTTAAACGAAGATCCAACATGGTAAAATAAATTTCTCCATGTAATTCATCCAATAATTCATCAATCAAAGGAATGGGAAATTTATCTTTAATAGTGAGCTTATTGAGCTCGCTATTATACGGACACATGCGCCATGATCCATCTTTCTTCTGCGCTAATACTACTGGAGCAGAGAAAGAACTTTGACTAGGTTGAATTATACCAACCTCTAACATTTCTTCTATCATACGTTCAATTTCACTCTTTTGGACATCAGGATATCTGTAAGGCTTGATGTTTGGAGGAATAATTCCTGGAATCAAATGAATGGCATGATCATGATCACAAATAGGTGGGAGTCCTTTGTGAGCATCAAACACGTTGGAATGATTTTCCAAGGATTTTAAGAGATCTGGAGAAATAGATGTTTCTGGTATTGGAACTTCTAGTGATCATAATTGTGCAATTACACCTTGTTGTTCTTTCTTCAAAATATTTGTCATTACATTAGAGCTTATTATCTTTCCTGGCTTCCCCGCGATACCCCGTAATTCGATTTCCTTTCCTTTCGAAAAAAATTTCAAGAAAATTTCTTGAAAATTAAAATCTATCGTCCCCAAAGATTGTAATCATTGTACTCCTAGTACAACATCAACACCTCCCATTTGGATGGAAAGCATTAGACTATTCAATACATATCCCCCCATGGCTAGCTTGATATTGTGGAATTTTCCAGAGCAATTTATAGTTCCTCCATTTGCAACCATCACTTCACATTTTGGTGCTCGGTATAGGAAACAATTCAATTCCTTGGCTACCTTACAATGAATAAAATTATGGGTACTGCCAGGATCAATCAACACTATTACCATTTTCTTCTTGATATGTCCTTTTATCTTGAGATTTTGAGGAGTGGTAATTCCTACCAATGCATTACATGATATGGTCATACTCATTTCTTCTTCTTCTAGAGTTGCTTCCTGGTGTATATTCCCTACTTGTCAAGTTTCTTGTTCATTTTATTCCTCCTCTTCACAATCTATGTAAAATAATTTCTTCTCAGTGCACTTATGACCTTTAGTGTATTTGCTATCACAACTATAGAAAATCTCTTTTTCTCCTTTTTCTTCCAATTGTTGTGGTGTCAACTTTGTAGGTTGTGGAAGTCTAGGAGTAGCAACACTTCCATATTTATAGATGCGAGTGGTAGGCTTCCTTATCGCCATAATTTTACATTCAATTTTTCTTTCCAACCTGAATGTCTTCTCCAATGAATTAGGTTCCCATACACGAAATTCATGTTGGATGTTATCCTTTAAAGTCCCTATGAAGACATCAATCCTCTATTCCTCTGGAATATTAGTTACCCTTATATTCAATTTTTTGAAGTCCTCAATGTGCTCCACCATTGAACCCTTTTGTTTGAGATTTATCAATTGGCTAAAGAAGGTGTTGCTCTTTGTACCCTCATAATGTGTTATCATTTCCTCTGTAAAAATTGTCCAAGTGACAATTTTTTTAAAGGAGCAAAGCCATCGATACCATACAAAAGTATTTTGTTCTAAATTTAAAGTTGCAATGGATACCTTTTGTGTGTTTTGCACATATTGAGATCAAAATATTGCACCATCTGTAGTATCCATGTTACGGGATCCTTTCCATCAAACTTCCTCATATCCATCTTTGATATATGGTGGTTCTTTAATCCAACATTAGAGTTTATGAAATCACGATTAACATTTATTTTGTTCTCATCATGAGTTTCCTCTGCTATCTTTTCACCACTAGGAAACATTTCTTGTATCAACTTTTCCAAACCTCCGATGTCTACTTTTATACCATTCTTCATGTTTTCCATTTTTTCATCGATCTTAGCTTCCATGTCATCCATATTAACTTCCATGCCATCCATCTTAGCTTCCAAACCATTCATCTTAGCTTCCACGCCATTCTTAAAACCATCCATATTAGTTTCCCGCCTTTCTTCAAAACTTCCATTTCATTTATTTTTGCTCTTTGCGATATCGAATTTTGGTGCACTTTCTCTTGTAATTTTGATATCTCATGTTGCATATCTTTGTCTTCATCAGTCATAGTAGAGACTTTTGAAGGCTTAATGGGTGTTGAATTCTTTTTAGGGGAAATTTTAGAACCCAATAATGATATATATTCTTCAATATTCCCTTGGAATAAATTCAAACCAATTTTTTTAAACGAGACTTATGTAATTCAAAAAACAATACACACCTTTTTCTTGATTTTGAGGAGCTCTATATTGAAACTCAATTATATATGAGATTCCAGATCTTCATTATCTGAAATTTAGCTTTGTAGTAGCCCTCTGAATCTTCTTTAGAATGCCACAGGTCTGACCTCATTTGGATTCTTCGAGGCAAAGTTATGCTAAATTTCCCACAATGACCTAATTATGGACTGGTTCAGTAGTGTGAACTTGTACGACTTCCCACATCTCATTGTTTCCTTATTCAACTCTAAAATTGATACGCAAAATACTAAATTCCATGTACTTGTAGCCACTTTTTATGGAATCCCAATCCGATGCTCAGAGAGAGAGTTATGACGTTTTTCCCATGGTCGCCTCCTTGATATGAAATTTGGGAGCTTGAAACAATCCTACATTCCATAGATTATATCTCAAAAAAAATTGCGAACCAAGATTTGAAATTTTTACAGGCGGTTCCTTAGGATTTCGGCATTTCTCTGTGAACATTTCTGCATTTGAACACTCGTAGAAAAAAAATTATAGCGAAAATTCCGCAATGACGTGTTTAGGTTAAATTCAGGAGCCTGCAAAATGCCCTAACTTCCACAGATCATATCTCCAAAAAGGTTGTCAACCAAGCTCTGAAATTTTTCAAAGATGTTCCTTAGGATTTCCGCTTCGTGCTCTAAAAGTTCTAGCTTCTTAACCTTCGTAGAAAAAAATCTATAGTGAAAATTCCACGATGACCTGTTTGGAGTAGTGAAACCATAGAATCCAAAGCTTTGATACCAAATGTTATGACACCAACTCCAAAAATAGAAGAAAAAAGAGAGATCAGTGCCTTATAAATAGCCACTTCGAGGGTGAAACCTCCAATACATTACATAAATGAAAACTTCTTGGATGATACAAATGAAAAAACCTCCTTTTTATATATAGGAGTCCATGGGGCCACAATGTAATCCTAGCTGACCTAACAATAATAGTGAAAGGGCACAATAATAACAATATGAAGGTTACAGGGGTACAAAAATAACAATAAGCTGGTTACACTAACAACAATAAGGTACTATACTAGTAATATAGGGACCTAACAGTATGAAAGAGATAAAATCCAATAGTTGAAGAGACTTTCTGTATTAATAGAAACTGAACACAAATACAAGTATTACACATCCAGCAATAAAAGTCAGTCAAAAGCCTTGTATGGAAAAAAAATAAAAAGGGAGGCACTCCACTTAGTTCGAGTTAACAGAAGGACAAATTGGTCCTAATACCAGTAGTACTACAGGAGGTGGAAACAGACCGTAGAAAGAAGTCATAAAAATATTAAAGTAAACCCACCTCATCCAAAGAGTTATGTAAGAATTCATAGGGAATTCTAAATTGGAGATCAAGTATATATAAGGATTTACTTCACAAGGATAATATTGCATGTTGACAATTATGATGAGAAACAACTCAAAAATTTGGGGTCATCAGGGTTGGAGTGGGAGTATAAAATCGCTCTACTTCGTCATATATTTTTTTTGTTCACATTTCATTATTGAAAAATTTATGTACATGAACCTTGTCACGTGATTTATTGGATTGTGATACAGGTGGAAAAATAAATGAAATTTCCTCCAGATAAAACAATAGTTCGAGTAAAAGTGTAGGGAAAGCACTTTTTACTTGGGAGGAGGAAGATATGATGAAAGAAAAACAATCATCACTATTTAATAATTCAACGAAGAGATTAGAAAACAACGAAGACAGTGTTTTGTTGTAATATCCTTATTCTCGGCATTCTATAAATAGAGAATATACATAAAGGTGAGGGGGGCCTTAGAAATAATATATATATATATATATATATATATATATATATATATATATATATATTGTGGAAATTAATATATAAATGTGGTGTGGAAATTAATATATAAATGTGGAAATAATATCATTGTATAAAGACATGCTAAATTGAGTCCAGGAATTCAAATCCATAAGGATGGACTAGATTCCTAAGACTTTTCCAAAATTCTCTAGAAATCCTTGGAGAAAAATAAAATAAATTAAAATTTTTTAGATGGAGAAAAATATCTAATAAAAGCCTTAGTAAAGTTGAAAGTTACTCAGAAGAGGCAACAATAAAACTAGAAAGAGGAAAAGCTAGTTTTAAAAGGAGATTTTGTGGAAAAAACAAAAGCAAAGCTTAGGCTAAGGGAAACAACATCCCAAAATAACTAGATGTAGATATGGAAATAGGCTGAGGGAAAGCAAGATTAAATAATATATCTTAGTATGACAGAGGGATTTACTACACTAATGAGAAATTAGCCTCTACTCGGGGAAGAGCTGTGGAAAAAGATTAAGGTTGGTAGGAAAATAGTCTTTATCTGTGGTATGCGCATTTTGTGAATTTTTTATGTTATATATGGTTATTAATATTTATATAATTCTGATGTGGAATTCAGAAAAATTAGTATTTTTATATATTTTGGCTTGAAGTTTATAGATCAAATTTTATACACTATGTATATTCTATGGTTGTTAGTTCAGAAATTGGAAATAAAATATGTATTTTATAGAGATTAACCATAGAGGGTATAGGTAATATTTCTGTGTTGTTACATAGACTAATTTAAATTTAGGGACAATGAGACAGAATCTTTAAACCCTGAAAAAGGGTCTAAATCTATTGTTTAAGTCCATCTAAATATTTGAAATTTTCATTGAACAATTACAATATATGTACCATGAAACCAAATACAATTCAGCTATAGTAATAGTATAAAGTATGAAGCCGAAAGGAAATTCTAAAAAGAACATAGTTTAGATATATAGCATGAACATAATTACATATCTAAATGATGAATACACAACTTAGATTTACCATTAAACATAATTATAGACTGTTGCCATATAGAAATTATCTTATGCATATTAAGATTCAGCCATACGGTTATAAACACGTAATGTATAAGAAGGTATTAAAACCCTTAATTAGATGTCGCAATTATTTTAAGAAATTCTTCTAGTGGAGATGAGGATAAAACCTATTTAAAAATCATCCAAAGGTAAAATTTTATACAACAGTTTAATTACAAATTTAGTTGGGTCATCCATAAAAATTCAGGTACAAGGTATGAAGATGGATTTTTTAAGTTGGATAGAATGGTGGCGTAGACTCCCATTTTTGTATTTGACCGACCTAGAAGAAGTGGAATTGATCGTCAGATATTTTGATATTTTATCACTAATAATTGTAGGAGAGACTCAATTAAATAGGACAAACCTACAACAAAACATATAGATCAAAGTTAGAAAATATACTGACAAAAACGAAAAGAAAAAACATAGAAGGTGTAAAGGTAACAATAATAATACCTGTAAGAGTATCTTCAAGGTGGAATATCTTCGTGTACATATCATAATTGTAACTGTAGGTACAAGAAGATAAATAGAACTAAATTAATTATGTGACTGAAACTAAAAGAAAAATTTGGAAAACTCTATTCAAACCTGAGTGGATAGTTTTACTAAAGTACATCGGAAATTGATATAGTTGCGGATAACTATGAGAATATGGAAAAGGTATTTCCAGATTAGTTCCTGAAAGAAAATTATTATTAAAGTAAGTTCATTATTAAATTATGGAATAATTAGTATCAAAATTCATTTATTCTAAATGTACATAATATTATGACATAAATAAACTTCTGGAATGAATTAAGAGGTAAATTCAATGCAGAAGTAAGACTACATCCTTATAGTCAAAATAACTTGATTTAAAGTTAATCTAAATAGTGGAGAAATAGTATCTCATTAAACACATTATTTCCAAGTCATAACAGTAAATTAATAATAAACTGGAATAATGAATTTGGGGAAAATTTCCAAATTCAGGAAGGAAAGGAAATGACATGCAAATTTCGAAACATAAACATGCACTTCCAAAATTGTAATACCCCCAATACCCCCAGTGTCTGCTTTTTAATTGACAATTGAATAAGTCCAAAGGGGAAGTGGAAACCAATGGAGAACTACTGTGTGGATTTGTTTTAATATTAATTAATAAAAATACATGGAAAAGTTATGTGTGCAATGACTAGATTGAAAATGCAGATCTGAAACCTAAATCCGTGAGGATGTGGATAAGGTGATAAGACTTTCTGATCCCTTCTAGAAATCCTTTGAAGGAATATTACCAAAAAATAGATTTGGAAATAAAGCATCCAATTTCCCCAATGAAGAGGAAAGTAATTGGGAAGAGGAAGAAAAAGCTGTAAAAGTAAAAAAGACAGCTTTAAAGTACCTCAATGAGGGAAATCCTAGGCAAAGCAGGAAGAAAGCGTCCTAAAATTTCTGGACGTAGAAATTGGAAACAAACTTGGGAAAACACAACTTAAATAAGCTGCTCCAGGATAGACAAAGCGTTTTCTATCATTGGAAGTAAAGGTCTCAGCTCGGGGGTGAGTTACGGAGATAGAACTTTAAGGTTGGGAGGACTAGTCATAGAAATTGGTATGCACACTGAACTAGTTTATTTCAGATTTGTTTAACCTTAACTTATGTGTAACTAAATTCTCCAATTAAGGAATCAGTAAATATGATGGAAAAGTGACTGTGCTCAGGTAAATATATTTTGTTTGAATCAAGTAAATTAAATTCTGACATACTCAGTTACCATGTACCCATACATTTAATAGATTTTTATAAAGCAGAAATTTTGCAATCTGTATAGTTGTATGGGAGTAGTCTGATGAGACCCATTTACCAGAATGTCTAAACCTATAATAGGTTTAAATCTGGAGATGAGTGTCTCACAAAGAAGTTATTAATTTTGTCTAGTAAAAGAAAATGCTATCAGTAATTGCTTTAAATTGTCTATACCTATTCATGAGAAATCTAAACTTAGATGCAGAGCATAAATTTACTAACTAGAAATTAACACTGATATATTTTGTTTATTATACCATTGTCATAATTATTTCCTAGAAAATACAGTATCAAATAAGTGAATTTTTTTTATAAGCCATTCTATTACCACAGAAAATATCAGTGATGTAAAATAGAGAAGAAAAGTGAAGGTAGTAAGGTACTGAACATTCAGAATTAATTCATGTATACTAGACAGAATATGAAAGTAGTATAAACCAATAAATTCCATTTTAATTAGGAGTTAATACTTTGATTTATAAACTATGTTTCCCTGGCTATTATAGAAATAAAATTGATAAAATTATGTACATAACTGATATAACATTTATATAGTAGTACTGAGTCGTATCAGAAATTATGCAAGGATATAGAATATTTCCATATTGCAGAATTTAAATAAGTTATTATAAAAAAGAAAGAAGAGATATATATATATTCATTTTGCATATATACTAAATCAATACAAAGCAACCATTTTCATTATAATTTTTTGAGTATATTTTCAGAGCGGAAATGTAAAAGAAAAAATTTAGGAACTGATAAATGAATCTAAAATTGCTTTAAAGTTGATAGTCCATTAGAACCTATATAGTATGAATTGAGAACTGGTATACTAATTCAGGAAATTATGTAAGTTCACTAGAACACTATTGTACATAAATAGCAGAAGTGAGAGATTCTTATTTTGAAACTATAATACAATCCTATGTAAAATGCTGTAAATATATGATTAAGACAATGAAGTAAAATATTGAGAGGTATCAAGTGTACAAATGAAACCATGCCAATCATGGAAATGAAATCAAAATCATAGTCCATGTATACATGAAAGAATAGTAACCTAACGGTTAAACGAGTTTCAATTTTTAAGTCAACTTCAACATAGCCAAATAGGTGAATATAATTAAATGAGTCCTAATATAGATTAACATAAACAAGGAGGAATCTGACTAAGGTCGAGTGAAACACTGCACTCCGCACAAAACATTGAAGACCAACCTGTGTAGAAGTAGTAAACTATGTTCGTAAATTAGAAGAGTTCCAAAGAAGAAAATGCTGAATTCGAAGTGAATAAAAGGGAGAGATTTCTTACCTGTACATTTCAACATGAGAAATATTAGCTAAATTTCTAATTCGTATTTGGATATGGTAAAACGAAAACATGATAATACATAGGCAACATAGTAAAACGAAAGAAGAATTTGAAGGGACGAGATAACGAAATTACCTGTCGAAAACGAAGATTCGCAAATGGGAACAAAGGTCAATGGTATTCGATTTTCCAAGGCCGTGCTTCGTTTGCAGGCCTGCGTTATCCGTGAACCTCAATGTATTGACAAAAAAAAAGTATATGTATAAATTAAATTTGCTGGAATATTATTATTGCCAATAGAAAATCGAACCCAGAACAATATAATGGCACTATTCTAAAATTGCATAGACAAGACATCGAATGGTTTCCAGGGTGGACATCGAATGTTACCTTGGGATACTGTGATTTATATATAAACCATTGCCTACGTTTCAACCACAAATAACTCTGCAACAAAATCTGCCACAGAGGGAAAAATTAGAGAATAAGAATTCCTCTCTGTTGTAAAGGAAAAATAACAAAACAAAATGACATTTTCTTATCGGCAGGATTGCAGAAATGATGGACACTGGCAGATTTCAAATCAAGGAAGAAGATTTGAACTAGTGATTAAGGGCCAAGTAATGAAATTTCAATTTCGTGAGACGAATAAGTCAAACAGCGTATCAGGCAACCACAAAACCTGTATAGTCTTACAGTGAAGATAAAATAATAAATCTTACCAGTTATACATAAAGGAGAAACCAGACTGCGAGGTGTGGAGATTCTCCATAGCCACTGTGTGTAAACGTTTTGGAAGGGATATGAAACAAAATTCAATAGAGAATGGAAAGAATGGAATTCAGAGTGAAAATTCACATTTAAAAATGCATCGCCATGGAAAAACCCTAACTCATATTGTCGATACACGTGTCGCCAGATGAACGCATACCATTTGGATCGATGAGTCAAGGGTGAATAACCGGAGATATTGCGAATGCATACAAGACGAATTGAATGAAGAGTCCCAGTCTCATAAGTGCCATAAACATTAGAGATTACTTTCGAATCCATTTGAGATTTCACTGGGCTCGAGGATTCAATTTTAAGAGCTAGCTTCATTTAATAGCTATTAACCCTGTCATAAAAGTTCAGACCTACGTTAAATCTACTGTACCAGAATGATATGACTTACCATCAAGGACCATATGTTGATCTTTCTCGGAGTATGTATTCCAAGCCAACCATAAACGTGGCTTAGTTAACTCACCAATTAATTTAAGACCTAAATTAATAAACTAGAAACCATATCAATTGAATTGATATTACCTTAGGGAGGAGATAGTAATGATAGTAATGTTAGTATAGAGGTTAAAAAGGATTTCATGCATATATGTGAAATTTGAAATTATACCTCCGCATAGAAATATTTCACTTAGGAAATGTGTAGATGTGGGTCTTAGGGCCTAGAAATATGTGTAGTGATAAGTTGGGTTAGATTAAGAGTCTTTAATTTAAATACTTCTAGTGCATATATATATATATATATATATATATATATATATATATATATATATATATATATATATATATATATATATATATATATATATATATATATGGAAATGCATATTTATACATGTATATGTCCATAAACTCTATAATTGTTACTTGATGTACATAACAGAGGGGGGGGGAACTCTTTCATAAAGTGCTAAGGGTGTTAAGTTGCGGGGGCCATAAATTAAGGTTACAAGGATACTGAAAATACTAACCATTAAAAGATGAAACTAAGAAGGTTAGTAGTTGATAAACCTTCTGTCAATTTTAATTGAAGGAGAGTTTAATCATTTTGTTTAGTAGTTAATGAAAAATCTAGTGATTCTAATAGGTTAAAGAAAAAAGAAAAAAAAAATTGTGAATGAGAAACATTACAAGTGGTATCAGAGCATTATCTAAAACACTGGGAAAACTATGTGCTCACACAGAAATATATGCTGCTGTAAAAATTTTATGAAGTCTAAAATTTTTGTAATGTTAATTTTATAAACAGTGAATAGTACTGAAGTGTACAGCTACGAACCATGATTGAAGGGGACGAGCTGTATGTAGATCTAGGTGGTGGAGAATACATGCCAGATCCAAATGTTCCATTGATGGCTATGTTTCATAGAATGCAACGAGAAATGGCACAGCTTAAAAGCCACAATGACAGGCTACCTTTAGCCAACGAGGAGCAAGACAGACTCATAACGGAATTGACTTCACGGAACAACCAAGAGGGTGAAGGTTCCGGAAGGAAGAGAAAGGGGGTAGTCAATTTCTCAGAAGATTCTAAGGAAGATGACACCACTAGACAACAGTCTAGACAAAAGAAGGAATTACATGGTGAATTCCGGAAAATGAAACCTCCCTCCTATGATGGAGAAGAAGAAGAATATGCTGAGTCATGCATTTTGAATATGATAAAGTACTTTCAAGTTTACGAATATGAAAGTAACTTAAGAGCCAGGCTCGCTATTTATCAGCTGCAAGGTAAGGCTACCTTGTGGTGGGAGGAAACAAAAATGGTTCATGCCATCGACGAGAAAATGATGACTTGGTAAGATTTTCAAATCAAGTTTAAAAATAGATACTTGAACGAATGCTACTATGACGACAAGGAAAAATATTTTCATGAACTCAGATTGGGACAGCTCATAATTGATGAGTTTGTAACCAAATTCACAAATATGTTATGCTATGTACCTTATATCAGAGAAGAGAAAGCAAAGGTACAGAGGTTTCTAAACTGTCTATCTACTGTTTATAAGGGAAAGATAGAGTTTGATAACCCAAAAACAATAGATGAGGTAGTACGGAGGGCCAGATTATGTTACCAACAATTCCGGGGTTCGGTGGAAAGAAACAAAAACCAGCCTATTTGAAAAACTTTGGTAGAAACTACCAGAGAAAGAAGTTTAGTAAAGTGAGTGAAAATAAAACTGCTCAATCTCAAACTGGGTCAAAACCAATGAATGGGAATAATAATAAGGGGCTATTAAAATGAGGGAGCCTTTGAAATGTTGGGGTTGTGGAGAACCTCATTTTTTGAGGGACTGCCCACATCGAAATATTCAGACCGTACAAGTACTGCGAGAGGCAACTACAGTTAATGACGTAGCAAGGAACATCCCCACCATTAGCACTGCCTTAGAAAACCGTCAAGCAGAACACCAGTCTACTATGGTCGAAATGGAAGGTATGATTGCTGACCAATATGTTAAAGTTTTAATAGATCTCGGTGCATCTCTGAGTTATTCTTAGTTAGTCCAGTTAGCCACTGGTACAAAATGAAAGATAACTCATAAGTTACCCCAAACAACCATGAATTGAATGGATATCAAATAGAATTAAATTTAAATATTCTACCATTAGGATCTTATGATATACAGATAGCGATGGAATGGTTAGAAAAGCAAAAAGCTATGATGAATTGTTTAGACAAAACTTTACACTGCATTGATAAAGAGGGAAAACCAGTAATAATCAAAGGAAAGCCTAAACCCATATCTGTAAGGCAGATCTCATCTCTTCAATTAAAATGAACCGCTAGAAAAGGGTATGAGGTGTATTTTGTACATGTTGAAGAGTTAGGACAACAGATAGAGGAAAAATTGCTAGAGACATTACCAGTGATAAGAGAATTTAAAGAAGTATTCCCTGATGAAATTCCTCATTTTACCCCCAAAAGAGAAATCAATTTTTCAATTGATTTAGTGTCTTGAGCAACTCCAGTCTCTAGAGTCCCATATGGAATGAGAACCCCTGAATTAATGGAGTTAAAAATGAAAATAAAAGAATTGTTGGACAGAGGTTACATCAGATCAAGTGTATCCCCCTGGGGAGCACCAGTGCTATTTGTGAAAAATAAGGATGGTACCTTATGAATGTGTATTGATTACCGTCAATTAAACAAGCTGAAAATTAAAAACAGATATCCATTACCTAGGATAGATGACCTCTTTGATCAAGTTAGAGGGGCGACAGTGTTTTCCATGATTGATTCAAGGACTGGTTACCATCAGTTAAGAATTAAAGATGAAGACATCGACAAGATAGCATTTAGAACTTGGTATGGACACTATGAATTTGTAGTCCTACCATTTGGATTGACAAATGCACCTTCCACTTTTATGTGTTTAATGAAATGTGTCTTGAATAAATACTTAGATAAGTTCCTGCTAGTATTTATTGACGACATTTGAATATATTCAAAAAGTGAAGTAGAGCATCAAGAACACCTCAAAATTGTTTTGCAAAGTCTCAAAGAAAATTATTTGTATGCTAAGTTTAGTAAATGTGAGTTTTTCAAGGATAAAATTTAATACTTAAGGCATATAATTTCAGAGCAAGGGTTAGCTGTAGACCCCGAAAAGGTAAAAGAAATCAGATAATGGCCTATACCTACTGATGTATCATCGGTAAGATCCTTTATGGGAATTGCGGGATACTACAGAAGGTTTGTAGAAATATTTTCAGCTTTAGCCTATCCCATAACTTCATTACAATGAAAAGGGGTAAAATTCAAATGGACTGAAAAATGCCAGAATAGTTTTGAGCAATTAAAACTAAAACTTACTACAACACCTATTCTGAAGATTGCAGATCCAAATCAGGAGTTTGTAGTATGCACAGATGCTTGTGGAGAGGGATTAGCGGGAGTACTGTTACAAGAAAATTTGGGTATAGCTTATGAGTCTAGAAAACTTAAGAAACATGAACATAATTACAGTGTGTATGACCTTGATTTAGCTGCTGTAATACATGCTCTCAAGATGTGGAGACACTATTTTCTAGGAAAGAAATTTGTAATGATGACAGATCACATCAGCCTAAAGTATTTCTTCACTCAACTAGACCTGAATGCTAGACAAGCTAGGTGGCTTCCTTTCCTGAGTGAATTTGACATGGAAATAAGATACATCAAAGGTAAAGAAAACAAGATTTCTGATGCCTTAAGAAAAAATGCTTTGGAAAAGTATAAGTAACATTGGGATTAGTGTCAACTTTAACTTGGAGGGACTAGTTCAAAGGGTAGTGGATCAAGACCAAAACTATGAAAAAATTCAGACTCAAATGATGAAAAAGTAAATGAAATGGTATACAAAAAATCAAAAGGGGTTGATTTGTTATAGAGATATATTGTACATCCCTAATGTACTCTCTTTAAAGAAGGAAATTCTGGATGAATATCACAAAAAGCCTTATTCTGGACATCTTGGATACCAAAAATTACTCACATCTTTGAAAAATAATTTATTTTGGCCTGGAATGAAAAAGGATGTAGCAATTTACTTGGCCAGATGCATTGAATTCCAACAAGTAAAATTTGAACATCAACATCCAGTTGGATTGCTAAATCCTTTACCGATTTTGGAATGGAAATGGGAAGCTGTTTCAATGGATTTTATCACTAGTCTACCAAGAACCAGATATCAGTATGATTCGATAATGGTGGTAGTGGATACCTTGACTAAGGCTGCTCATTTTATACCTGTTCTATCTACTTTTGTGATAGCCCAAGTAGAATATGTGTTTATGAAGGAGATTGTACAACTACATGGGGTTCCTAAGATGATAATTTCAGATAGAGACGCAAAGTTCACTGGAGCTTTTTGGAGGAGTTTATTTGGAAGCTTGGGCCCTAAATTAAACTTTAGTACTACCTACCATCCCCAAGCAGATGGTCAAACCGATAGGACAAACCAAATTTTGGAAGACATGTTAAGAATGTATGTGTTGGATAGGCCAACCAAATGGGAAGACTATTTGCATTTAGTTTGTTTGAAGCAGTTTATGGTAGAAAGTGCCACACTCCCTTAAGTTGGAGTCAACCTGAAGATAAATTATTACTTGGGCCAAAAGCTTTGTACGAAATGGAAAAATTTGTAAAACAGATTTAGAAGAACATCAAAACAGCTCAGGACAGATAGAAAATTTATGAAAACAAAAAGAGAGTTCACCGAGAGTTCAGTGTGGGTGATCATATATATCTGAGGATTAAGGCTAAGAAGAGCACTTTGCACACTGGCAGTTGTGCAAAATTAGCTCCACGATATTGTGGACCTTTTGAAGTGCTGGAAAGAGTGCGACTAGTGGCCTATAAATTGGCCTTACCCATTCATATCAAAGTTTATGATGTGTTTTATGTCTCTTTATTAAAAAAATATGTGCATGATTCTACTCACATTATTGATTGGAATGTGATCTAGGTGGAACCAGAAGGGGAATTCCTGCCAGAACCACTTCAAATCTTGGAGCGAGAAGAAATTGAACTTTGAAACTGGACAGTAGCCTGAGTAAAAGTGAAATGGAGGCACTTTACAACCGAAGAGGCTACTTGGGAATGAGAAGCTGAGATGATGAAAAAATACCCATCACTATTTACACAGTGAATTGTTTAATTTTATTTTGTCAACACCGAGGATGGTGTTTGTTTTTAGAGGGGGAATATGTAATACTCCCAGTTTCTATTTTTTTTAATTTACAATTGAATAAGTTCAAAGGGGAAGTGGATCCCAATGGAGAACTAGTGTGTGGATTTATTTTAATTTTAATTAATAAAAATACATGGAAAAGTTATGTGTGCAATGACTAGATTGAGAATGGATATCTGAAACCTAAATCCATGAGGATGTGGATAAGGTAATGAGACTTTCCTATCCCTTCTAGAAATCATTGGAAGGAATATTACCAAAAATTAGATTTGGAGATAAAACATCTAATTTCCCCAATGAAGAGGAAAGTAATTGGGAAGAGGAAGAAAAGGCTGTAAAAGCGGAAAAGACAGCTGTAAAGTACCTCAATGAGGGAAAGCCTAGGCAAAGCAGGAAGAAAGCATCCTGAAATTTCTGGATGAAAAAATTGGAAACAGGCTTGGGAAACCACAGCTTAAATAAGCTGCTCCAGGATAGACAAAGGGTTGTTTATCATTGGAAGCAAAGGTCTTAGCTTGGGGGTGAGTTGCGGAGATAGAACTCTAAGGTTGGGAGGACTAGTCATAGAAATTGGTATGCACACTGAACTAGTTTATTTCAGATTTATTTAACCTTAACCGATGTGTAACTAAATTATCCAATTGAGGAATGAGTAAAGACCATGGAAAAGTGATTGTTCTCAGGTAAATAGATTTTGTTTGAATCAAGTAAATTAAATTATGACATACCGAGTTACCAAGTACCCTTACATTTAACAAATTTTTATAAAGCGGAAATTTTTCAATCTGTATAGTTGTATGGGAGTAGTCTGATGAGACCCATCTACCAGAATGTCTAAACCTATAATAGGTTTAAATCTGGAGATGAGTATCTCACAGAGAAGTTATTAACTCTCTCTAGTAAAAGAAAATGCTATTAGTAATTGTTTTAAATTGTCTATACCTATTCATGAGAAACCTAAACTCAGATGCAGAACATAAATTTACTAACTGGAAATTAACACTGATATATTTTTGTTATTATACTACTGTCATAACTATTTTGTAGAAAATACAGTATGAAATAAATGAAGTTTGTTTATAAGCCATTCTAGTAGCACAAAAAATATGAGTGATGTAAAATAGAGAATGGAAGTGAAGGTAGTAAGGTACTGGACATTCAGAATTAATCCATGTATACTGGACACAATATGCAAGTAGTATAAACCGATAAATTCCATTTTGATTAGGAGTCAATACTTTGATTTATAAACTGTGTTTCCTTAGTTGTTATAGAAATAAAATGGATAAAATTATGTACAAAACTGATATTACATTTATATAGTAGTACTGAGTTGTATCAGAAATTATGTAAGGATAGAGAATATTTCCATATTGCAGAATATTTCCATATTGTAGAATATTAAGATAGTGAAGTGAAATACCGAGAGGTAGTAAATGTACAAATGAAACCATGCCAATCATGGAAACGAAATCAAAATCGCAGTCCATGTATACATGAAAGAATAGTAACCTGAGGGTTAAACGAGTTTAATTTTTTAAGTCAACTTCAACATAGCCAAATAGGTGAATATAATTAAACAAGTCCTAATATAGATTAACATAAACAAGAAGAAATCTGACTAAGGTCGATTGAAACACTGCACTCCACACAAAATGTTGAAGACCAACCTCTATAGAAGCAGTAAATTATGTTCGTAAATTGGAAGAGTTCCAAAGAAGAAAATGCAAAATTCGAAGTGAACAAAAGGGAGAGATTTCTTACCTATACATTTCAACACGGGAAAGATTAGATAAATTTCTAATTCATATTCGGATATGGTAAAACGAAAACATGATAATACATAGGTAACATAGCAAAACGAAAGAATAATTTGAAGGGACGAGATAGCGAAATTACCTGTCAGAAACGAAGATGGGCAAACGGGAACATAGGTCTATGGTATTCGATTTTCCAAGATCGTGCTTCATTTGTAGGCCTACGTTATCCATTAACCTCAATGTATTGACAAAAATAAAGTATATATATAAATTAAATTTGTTGGAATATTATTATTGCTAATAGAAAATTGAACCCAGAACAATATAAGGGGACTATTCTAAAATTGCATAGATGAAAAATTGAATGGTTGCCAGGGTGGACGTCAAATGTTACCTTGGGATACTGTGATATATATATATAAACCATTGCCAACATTTCAACCACAAATAACTCTGCAACAGAATCTTCCACATAGGGAAAAATTAGAGAATAAGAATTCCTCTCTGTTGCAAAGGAATAATAACAAAACAAAATGACATTTTCTTATCAGCGGGATTGCAGAAAGGATGGACGCGGGGAGATTTCAAATCGAGGAAGAAGATTTGAACCAGTGATTATGGGCCAAGTAATGAAATTTCAATTTGGTGAGACGAATAAGTCAAACAACGTATCAGGAAACCACAAAACCAGTATAGTCTTATAGTGAAGATAAAATAATAAATCTTAACAATTATACATGAAGGAGAAACTAGACTGTGAGGTGTGGAGATGCTCCATAGCCACTGTGTGTAGACATTTTTGAAGGGAGACGAAACCAAATTCAACAGAGAATGGAAATAATAAAAATTCAGAGTGAAAATCCACATTTAAGAACCCATCGCCATGGAAAAACCCTAACTCATCTTGTCCATACACGTGTCGCCGGATGAATGCATACCATTCGGATCGATGAGTCAAGGGTGAATAACCCAAGGTATTGCAAATGCATAGAAGACGAATTGAACGAAGAGTCCCAGTCTCATAAATGCCATAAACATTAGAGAGTACTTCCGAATCCATTTGAGATTTCACTGGGCTCGAGGATTCAATTTTAAGAGCTGGCTTCATTTAATAGCTATTAACCCTCTCATAAAAGTTTAGACCTACATTAAATCCACTGTACCAGAATGATATGACTTACCATCAAGGATAATACGTTCATATTTCTCGGAGTATGTATTACAAGCCAACCCTAAACGTGGCTTAGATAATTTAAGAATTAATTTAAGACCTAAATTAATAAACCAGAAACCATATCAATTGAATTTATATTATGTTAGGTAGGAGATAGTAATGATAGTAATGTTAGTATAAAGGTTAAAAAGGATTTCATGCATATATGTGAAATTCGAAATTATACCTCCGCATAGAAATATTTCACTTAGGAAATGTGTAGATGTGGATCTTAGGGACTAGAAAAATGTGTAGTGATAAGTTGGGTTAGATTAAGAGTCTTTACTTTAAATACTTCTAGTGCATATATATATATATATATGTGTGTGTGTGTGTGTGTGTGTGTATGGAAATGCATATATATACATGTATATGTCAATAAACTCTACAATTTTTACTTGATGTAAATAATGAAGCGTGGGGGGGGGGAACTATTTTATAAAGTGTTAAGGGTGTTAAGTTGTGGGGGCCATAAATTAAGGTTACAAGGATATTGAAAATACTAACCATTAAAAGATGAAACTAAGAAGGTTAGTAGTTGATAAACCTTCTATCAATTTTAATTGAAGGAGAGTTTAATCATTTGATTTAGTAGTTAATGAAAAATCTAGTGATTCTAACAGGTAAAAGAAAAAAAGAAAAATAAAATGTGAATGAGAAACATTACAAAAATGGAAAGTAATAAATTATTCCATTGACAAGAAGCAGAGGCGAAAATTGCAAACGGTTTAGATAGATAAATGCGTAGAGGTAATAGTTGTAAAAACGAACTGTAAATATCATTTATGCATACCAAACTAACTCAACTAAACACGAATCCTAAAAATTCAACATTGAAAAGGAATTATTAATAATTAGGAGAATTTGTATAATAGTAAATCCAAGGGTAAAATCTTAGGGTTCAATTATCTACCATAAACACCACGTAAATGTGGTAGAAATGTCTAAGGGACTACAAAAGATACCTCTTATCTTTGGCCTTGAGAAATACATTGAAAACGTAAGGGAGTGTGAAGGAGGCTAATGAAATTAGTTCCTGTCATAAAAAAAGTATTACAAATCAAAAATATTGGAACAAAATTTAATTAGATTATAGAGATGTAGAGAAATAAAAGATTGGGAAAGTTTTGGAAGGAGGGAAATAATTACCTCGTTTGTCGGCCATGAATAATACTCTGAAAATGATGAGTATTTTGACATGAGTTTAATGGAACTCCACTCCTGTAACAAATTATAAAATCCCAATATTCAAAAGGGAGAAGAGAATTTAAAATTTCCCCATAAAAATAAGTTTGGTGAATGATAAACATTGTGCAAAATTAAACTGAAGGTTCTTACCACAATCAACATTTTTTCGAATGCTGGTGTGAGTGCAGCAACGAAAATTATGTCTTCCATGGAGAGGATGCAAAATTAGAATAAAAAAATGAGGTCGTAACTGTAATACCGTCATCATGTTGTCCAAAATTCATTTAATAAACCTCTGGAGAGGTATGTCTGTGCGCAAGAGCTCTCAAAGCGTACTACAGCCCAAATGAGAAACAAATGAATAGGTGAAACCCTCCCAAGGAATTCAACGCATGGATTAATCCAGGTAAATCCTAACCATTCATCAGAGCCATACATATGTCCTCACAAGGACGAATCAATCTCAAGGGCAGGAGTTAACGTACCCAAAACTTAGTGTTTGAGGAAAACAAAGTGATAAGGTAGAGTGTAATTTAATGGGTTTTGGTGCTATCCCATCGTTTCTATGTGTGATGGTTCATATACTCCCATTCAATTAACAATAAATGTAAACAATGGAGAAATAAAATTGGAAAATGTGAAGAAGTTGAATAGTATACCCTATGTTAAAGAATTGTGGTATGAACCCGAGGAAATGTGTGGAATTAAATATCTTTAACCGTTCAAAGAATTTTTAATGTAATTCGGAACATTTCTATGATGTACAAGAAATAAATGTATCATTGGTGGATATATATTAGGGGTAATATATATGTTCCATAAACAATTATGTTATATGCTTTATATAAATATACACCCAGTTATTAACAAGCTATTACTATTAAACATAGCTATTATATTTCGATAATGCGATAGGTAAAATTGAATTGTTAGCAATGGTTAATATATATGGAAATTATATTATCATTCGTATGGTTCATATTTTAACCTATATAAGGTTTATGATATCACGAAGGAAATTTAAGTCGAACTTCTTAATATGAATGATAGTTATGAGTTGAATGGTGAAAGGCGTAAAAGTTATTGGAGTAATATAAATTGTTCAGGTGAGTTTATTAAACAAAAAATCTTGACATGGGATATATTTCTTATATCACCAATGAATAATAAATTATGGGAGGATAATAATTATTATTCGAATAATACAATTAATAAGTGGAAAGTTATAATTATTATATTATAACATTAGTATGAGAATATGTAAGATTGTTTTAAAAAATATAACAATGGTAAATTGTTATATTATTAAGAGGAATAATGGTAATAAAGGTTATATGGAATAAAGAAAAAAATGCAACTTAGCATAAAAGTGATGGTAGAGATGTTAGCATAATCTTGAATTTTTTCATTTGGTGCTCTTTTTATGCTTTCAAATTCAGATAAGATTTGTAGTGGATTTTTCTTTTCCTCCCATCTATTAAGAAATAATCTATGGAAAACTACTAAATAAGCAATACTACCAGCATTCAATCCTTTAAACCACTTTTTAACCTCAATAGTTAAAGTTTGAGAAAAAATTCCTACTTGGATATTAGCGTCATCGATTTCATGCAACTCAAAATAGGCTGCCATCTTATTAACATGCTGTTGGGTAGTATAATGAGTGGTTGCATAAAATTGAGGGATTTTTCTTTGATAATATTGAGGCATATCATGTAATTGTCTTGGTAGGACCAAGGGAGCATATCTAGCAGCCATGGCTTGAATTATAGCCTGGCTAGGAGGTAAGTTGGAAGTACTTGCTGAAGAACTAGAAGTACTTATTGATGTAGTTAAATAACTTGTAGATGAGATTGGGATATAAGAGGATGTACTCGAAAATGTGGTTGAAAAACTAAAAGATGGATTTGGAATGTTAGAAGAGGTACTTGGGAATGAGAATGATGTATTGGAAAATGCAGCATAAATGCTAGGGGATGAACTTGATTTGGCATGAGATGGAAATAATATTCTAGGTTGGAATGGTTGCATAGGAAAAATGAATCTATGGAATGAAGTGTGGTAGAAATAATAGATGAAGTGGTAGTAAATAGGGATGAACCTACAGATTCTAAAAAGTTGGTATCTAAATGGCTGGTATAAGGCTTAGGGGTATAGGCTAATTAAGCACTCAATTCAACTGAATGTTGTAAATAAGCTTCATCTATCTCCTTAATCAAAGTAGCAGTTATGGCATCAATGTTATCATAAACTTCAAAAATATTTTCCTTAGAATATACTGAAACAAGTTCCTTCTTAGTTTCAATTAATGAAATAAAATCATGATCTATCATAGTGCTATGTAAATCACTTTATGATTTGGTTTTGAATAAATATTGTTCAAAATTTAAATCAAATTCTAAATCTTGTAAACTTGATAGTTGTTTTGGAAGGGAATTTGCTTTGACTAATGAAACTTTATTACCTAGATCTTCTACTCTTTTGTTTTTCTTTCCAATTCTGTCAGGATTATCTACTATGACAACAGATTGTCGATCTAGATTGAACCTGGTATAGTAGACTCTTATGGAAGCCAAAATTACATTTTTATGAAAATATACTCACAAGTTACTAAAACAATATTAACGTGAAAACATAAATGAAAATATTTCCTTTAAGATCAATTTAAAACTGAGTATTGGTTAGCTCCCCAGTATGGTCACCGGTATGTTATCACTCTAATAATTCTCAAAGTTGTGAGATTTTTTATTATAGTTTAAATAATATCAAAGGTAACCACAAACATACTTTTAAGCCTTAGGATCTAGCCTTCTTAATGCTCAGAGAGGGTTCTCTCTATAAGATTTAACTTTATTGATTATATATGATATTAGGCTAGTTATATGGGGCAAATTGGTTTTGGGATTTTGATTTGTTTTGGTCGGAAAATCACTTACTCAAATGGATAGCTATAAATGTTTTTCCATTGGGCAGATGGAGTTAATGTTTCAAGCAGTCAAATCAAGATCAAGGTCTAAAGGTAAATGTTCACAGGGAAAGATAGCAGAGTCACTCCATATCTTTAAAGGCTGATTGGTGAAATGGTTTTGATCGGGATAAAAAGAAATTAAGGGTTCTTAAATCTGGATAAGGACTGAAAGGCAGAGGTCACTCGAAATCGGGGTGAAATTAAGGGTTCCCTGATCTGGATATCAGTAGAAAACATTTAAATGAAAATCAGTCAATAACAGAGTTCTTTTAACAAATTCTGAAATAAAAATTCCTAATTTCACATTAAAATTTAGAATACATTCATGAATTGATGGAAAACATATGATAATTGACAAAATGACAAGTGAAATACTTCATTGCAGTTGCCCAACACATGAATCCTGTAATATGATGCTTTATTTTCTGTGATCCAATCTACTGACTAGAACTTGATACATAAAACCCTTGGGTTCAGAATATAATAGCTACAGAAATTTTCAACAATTAATCCACCCTCAATACTTCAAATCATGAAGTATTTATACAAAATCTAGTACAAAGTATCCTAGAACAATCTAAGGAATTTTTCCTGGAAAATAAAATATCTTTATGCAAAAATATATTGACAACTGCCTACCTAATTGCTAGGTCTCCTATTTATTGAAATTAAATACCTTTCTGTTTGGATTTGGGTTGCAGCTAGACGATTGAGGTGTCGCTCACACTTGTAGTTCAATCTGACTTGTCTTCATCCTTTCATATGATACACTTTCATCTGATACACTTTGACTGCTGAAAAATTGATTTACTGCTAAAATCTGTTTACTTCTTAAGTAAAGACAACAACTCTATTTTTTATCTTTTATTGATTTGTCCTCACTGTAATTTGATTTTTACAGTAAATATGTTAACCTCTCCCAGAACTCAGTTTCTGCAAATTTTGATCTTCATGAGTCTTCTGAAGTTTTCATCAACTTCAGTCTATTTTGAAAATGTTGGTTTGATCACAAAAAGGTGTTTTACTTCATGCTACAAGTAAAATAGATTTTCAATACTCTTGTGCAAAACTTTCCCTGTCGGGATTCCCTACCAATCTGATTTATTTACCTGTTCTTTAGCAAATTCTCTTATCTTTTTTATATAATCTTCCTGTTTCATCAATTTTTCATTGATTACAAGAATATTTGGAAGGCCATTTTGCCTCAAAACATCATATTTTACCATGAATCTTGTGATTTCCATATCCCTATTTTGGCACTTTTCTTCTAATTGTTTCATCAACTTCTTCTTGGAAATTACCTTTCTTAGCTCAAGTATGGTTTATGTTCTTTTTGTTATTCGAATTTCATCTAGTTCTTGTTTGTTTTTGGAATTGAGGAACTTAATAATTTCCAATTCCTCTTCAGGTTTTGTACCTAGCTCCTCTTTGGTATTTTGTATTTCTTCTTTTGTTACTTTCAGTAAATTTTTCTCTTCATAAATGACCTATATAGATGGCCAAGTAACATTGACTGCCTCAATGATATTGGACCATAATTGGTTTTTCACATGTGCCATAGGTTCCTTTAAAGTCAATTCTGTTTCCAGTTTCTTGAGTTGTTCATTCAACCTTTTGGCCTTTTTCTCTTCATTCTTGGCATTGATCTGTGCAAGTTTTTTGGCATCTTCCAGATTTTTGATTTGTTCCTTTAACGTGTTGATTTCATTGGTTTGTATGGACATGTCCTGCATTGCCTTTACTAGTTTACTGGTGTCATCTGATTGCTGGACTACTATAGTGGAAGTCTCAGTGGTAGAAGTTGTTGATGATGTTACTGGCACCGTTGTAGCCAATGGAACATTTGGAGCGAGTTCTTTTGCTAGAGTAGACGACACTGTTGTTGTGAACATAGGAATTACAGTAGTGGGGACTTCTTGTGCTTTGGTGGCTTCTTCTTCTTTGACCATTTTGTCTATCTCAATTTGCATCTCTTTGATCTAAGATGTCAACTTCAATATGAGGCTCATCATATCATCCTTTTGATTGGATTCCTATAAAATATCCTTGGCCTGTGGATGCTTTGTAGGAGGTAATTTCAATTTTTTTCTATGTGCAGAATTATCAACATTCTTATTTTTTATTAGTTCCTCAGCCGCTTTTACATTGTTAGGATCATATCCTACATCAATCACTAACTCCTCTAAGGATTTAATTCTGATATCTTTTGCATATGAAGAAGCTTTCTCAACTTTGAGCTAGTATCTTACATTTATCAAAGTATTCTGAGGCTTTTGAGCACTCATTTCTTTTGTATTCATTGTGGAATAAAGCATCTCCCAACTCTGTTTATGGAATTCATTTTGATCCAGGGGATGAATGTCATGAACTAGAACTTCAAAATCAACCTTTTTGTAATCACATGATGTTTTAGGAGTTGGCACTATGGGTTGAAGCACTGTCATTAGCAATTTCTTATTCTTGTAATTAGAGGCACAAAGAAGCATGTTTTGAATGTTGGGGGTCTTATTTAAGTACTGAGAGTAAATTTCATTTTTATTTCCTCATTTTTAGCTTTAATCTATTTACAACTTTCCTTAATGTCCATATCTTTGTCCTTTTTCTGCTTTGATGATGACAGTTCTATACTATGTTGTTTTTGGATCAACTGTGTTTTATAAGTGGTCGGCTGTTGTTCATTTTCAATTATTGTGGAAGGCTCAATATCTTTCTCTAGAATCTTTGTATCCATGACCTGAATTATCTTTTTTTCTTTGTCTACAGGATTAATCTTTCGCTTCTTGCTGTACCTATGTTTGAACATTGTTTCTGTAGTGGATTCAGTAGTGTAAGACCCTCCTTCCCTATTTATTTTCATGTTTCTTTCTTCTTGAGCTCGAATCTACAAAATGTGACTAGTATCACTCTGCTTATCAGCTTCTATCAGTGTATTTTCTAACCATTCTATTTGGTTTGAAAATTTCTCAATATCATGCTTCTTATCATGAATGTATGGAGTTAACTTACATTTAACTCTCATTTTGTTGATTATACCATAAGGATCATAATACCAAAGAAAAATTTTGCTGAATTTGTATTCTAACAACTGCTTTTCTACCTCTACACCTACTTCTCTGTTATTACATACGAATGGACCCACCTGATTTTTCAACTTAAATTGGGTTTTCTTATTTGCAGCCAAGAAATTTATAGAATCTGAGTTCAAAATATGTCTTATATACTCTAAAGCAAACAACCTCATAGGTAAATATTTAGGAAACTTTTAAAGAATGAGGGTTGTCCCATAAAATCTTATTTCAGTGTGATTTTGGTATAAATACCGATCATGTGTCCTGATTTGTTCAGACAACTGTGAAACTTTCTTGATTTCATTGCCGATCCTGGGTTGAACACTGTTATTCAGTAGATTTACCAATGGATGGATGAAACAATCTGTGAATTCTGCATAAGTAAAATCATTTGTCTCTTTTCTGATTAAGGAGGTCCAGAATATAACAGACTATGGATTTCCTTCTACATCCATCTTCTGAAGAGTTATAGGAAACTTTTCTGACTGAAAATAAAGGAGCATGTGGAAAGGAAATGAAGTATACCTAAAGACACCTTCAATAGGTAATTTGACAAGTTGTTCATGGATGTTATCAGCAATATACGAGGCAAAATCAAAGACAATCGGAGGAGAATGGACAAGTACAAAAATGGATAAAAAGCCAAGTACTGATGCATCTGTATGCTCATCTGTGAAATATCCAAGGATAAAATATTGCATAGAAATGATGTGTCTGGTTCTTTCTGGGAATTTAGAAGAGGAATATGGAGGATTTAGCTTTGGAATTTACACATAGGAGGGCATGAATGTTTGAAATATTTGGAATCTCTTGGGAAAATCCAACTACAAATAGAACTTTGTGAGAGATTTAATAGATAAAGGGACTACATTAGGCTCAGGCTGCAATTGAAGCATCTGGTTTATAGATTTAGTTGTTATGGTAAACAATACTTCTTTTTCAGAATTGATAATGGTTCTTTGATCTTGAGAATAATGAGATTGGCATATTCTGATAGCTTCTGGGCATTGATGAGTGTGAGGGACAACATACTTAGGCAAATTTGATTCCAAACTACACACGTCATCTATTTGATCCAAAGATTTCTCTTGGCTCCAGTAGTGGAGCTCGAGGAGGTTAAACTCTGTCACAGGATCTGGGATTTTGAAGTCTACATTTGCCATGGGGTATGCTATACATATACAATAGGATTTTGTAGTGGGTTGATCACAATAGTGCTTTTGGATGCCATTTGATTAGTTTGGTTTATCAATTCAAACACTCTTTAACCTTTAAAACTTTGATTTTACGTCTGTGACACACTTCTGTAAGATTAAATTGTTTCCAGAAGGTCTTTAAATATAACAGAGGTTTTATCTTGGACTGTAAAAGTTACTTCTAATCACTCTTACTAAAATTGGTAATTCTATATTAAAAAAGTGCAATTTTCTTGACCTTATAGCCTTAACATAAGGTATCAAGGGTTATCAGTGAAATTTATATAATAGAAAAATCTTAAAACATCCAATTTGTGAAAGAGGGCTTCTGAGTACTATGGAAAAGGCTTTGGATGTCTTAGAAGGCTCTTTAGGTCTGTAGATGGCTAAACTCACTTCAAAATTGTTCGAGAACAGGTCACAGCTTCCAGAAACTGAAAAATATCCAGCGTTTTGTCTATATGAAGAATTTCTAAAGTAAAGGGGCATTCTTTAACGTCATACAGGCTTATAAGGCTCTAATTAACAGTATAATTCTTTCATATGGATGAATATGTCTCTTTTTCTCAAGAATGCCTGTGAAAATTCAAAAATTTTCTACGGAAAAGGGTTTGTTGGGTTTTGAAAGCATTCAAAAGCTTGCTCGGGTCTTTATATGCAGTATGGAGGCTTCTGAGTGATTGAAGAAGTGGATTTAGATGAATTATGTTGGTTTATGAACTAAAATAAAGGCAATAACATATTCTTCTCGTTCTAAAGAGGTTTTATGAGCAGATTTGGTAACAGAAAGCTTGAAATAAGTCCATTCGGTTGTTTTTATAAGGAATTTGATTAAACAGTGAATGTATTTATTGCAGGTCAATTAAAATAATAAGCGGTTTAGGCACAGGGGAGGGAATTACTGTCGATCAGTTTTCACAACACTGAAAGGTGGTAAATGGTTTTTGTTGAATCGATACGATCCAACAAAACTGCGACGCGTGGAGGAGAGATAAAGCACTGAAATTGTTTTTGTCACAAATATGGATTTGTTTAACGATCATGCTATGATATCTGCAATATGGGTTTATCACCATTGGATCTAGGGAAAAGGAGCGGATGGCTGAGATTAAATAATGAAGCTATGGGGTAAAAGGAGTTGGGCCCGAGATTATTTATACAATGGGAGTTCATTTATATATTAAAATGTAATGTTGTAACATATATTTTAGATATGAAATATGATAGGTGGGTAAAGGTTTATACATAATAAATGAAATATTTATAAGTGTAATGTTACTGTAGCCGGGGTTAATATACAAGGGATAATTTTAACCTATGGGGAGCAGGGATAATAATCACGTCGGGAATAATAAAGCATAGGTTAAATTAAAATATGGGAATAATAAATGGAATTAAATATAATACGGGATGGGAAAGGTTAATAAGGGGCTAATATATAAAATTAATGTGTTAAATAAACTAAGTTTAATAAAAATGTAATAAAGGGATAATTGTTAAGAGTCCCAATATAATATCTTTATAATAAAACTTAGGATAAACTGCTTTTTTGGGTTTTTGGGTATTTTTGGGGTAAAAGGGGAATTAGTCATGAGTTTTTACTTTACCTAAGTAAAAGGAGTTTTACACTTAGGAAAATGGGTTTTTGTGGGTGAAATTGAATGATGATGGGAAAAGGGAAAGTGAAGGGGAAATCATCAGAATGTAGGGGATGAAGTATTTTACAAGGGAGATGACTATTTGAAAGAATTTAGTGAATGAATTGACCAAGTTTTGCTTATCCATGATTGTAAAAACTACTTTAGCCTACCCCTATGCTACCCTAACATTTTTTCTTCATTTACCTTGGGTGCATTTGAGATTGCAAACCCTTGTTCATTCTTCTTTTAAAACAACAAACTAACTAATTCTATCCTTATTTCTTCTAAGGGCTCAAATTAAGCTGTTGAGCTCCTTTTTATTCTCTACCTAACTACTGATATGCCATGATTAAACTGTTTGGCAAGATTTTTATTCTCTATCTATCAGCATGAAAAAGTCAAGATTAAGTTGTTTGAGTAATCATGGATTATGGCATTTTGAACAAGCTATACATAATCATTTATTTTGTAGTAAAAGGTAACAGTAGTGGCATTTAGACTTGCATCAAATTCATCTCTTATTGTTAGGCAAGTAAATCCTCTCTACAGACAGAGACAATCCCTTTAGCCCTACGGTGGTTCTAGAAACAAAGAGACATGCTAGAGTGTAGGTCCCTAGTTACTGAATGAAAAGAGGACACGATAGATCGACCTACATGGAGTCCAAAACTTTTGTTGTAGCTGTAGTGGTGATGGCCTCTTGGTCATGCCTCAGCAAGTCACAATCCTTCTGTAGTCATGCTCGGATACCTACACACAGATCAACAAACAAGAACAACATACGAAATAATAAATTCATTCATAAATAATAGCCAGTCAAAGAGGGATAAGAATCTTGTATTAAAAAAATGACATAATGCAAAATGGGAACCAGACAATAGTCACGTGTATGTATTGATAGAAGGAAGAGTTACAACCAAATATTTGACATCACAGTCTCCTCCAGCGGGGTTCAGTCAAAGCGGATCTGAGATGCTCGTCAGGGGATTCAGATGGGATGAGGGCATTGGCTTAAGCTCTCTCAAAGAAGTTCCTTCTTGTTCTATCTTCTCAACAATTCAACTATAGTATATTCAATTCTCTATGTTCATCTATTCAGCTGTTCAGCCAGCTTATGCAAAGAGAGATAGCTTCTTTTTAAAAAGGAAAAGGAGGAGGTTGGGATCCGTACAAAGGTGGAACAGAGGGCTATCCATTAGGAGGTTCCCACAAGAGGAGGAAACCATAAACTAAAGGAGGGAGTCTGTGGTTATTCAGTCCAACCACTCCCAATGACTCATCCTCGAAGTTATTACAGTGGAATCTTGGCCTCTATTTTTAAAAAGCATTCCATAAACAACTCAGCGCGGGTGTCTAACTAGGATAGAGTGCCAGGGGGCGCGGGGCCCAGTGTTAATATTCCTCATTGGCACAAGGGTAGAACTGGCTGCTCGTGCAAAGGCAAAAATAGGGGTTTTTGAAGCTCTGTTCAGGGAATTGTCAACAGAAGGAATATTGCTTTCATGTAAAGGGATGAAATGATGGTCTTTGCAAGGCATGACACTTCTTATTCATCACATAAATGACCCTCCAATGTGGAGGATGGGGATTGCAGGGACAGTGACAAAATGCTATGTAACAGATGCCCCCTAAAGCATGAGGTCTGAGGAAGAGGGAGGGGTGAAATGCTTTATGAGAAAACGTGCAAACCAAACACCATTGTTGGAAAACCTGCAATTACAAATACAACTGATATCTTTGATACATGAACATGTCATATGGGCGTAGCCATCCATAATATAGTATATAAAAAATGAGATCCGAGGTCTAGATGCAGCCATCCAGAAAATAAGGGTCAACAAATAGACTTAGGTGTGGTCATAGCCATCTAATGAAAATGGTCACGCAATATGTCATGATAATCCAAAAGAATCCGTAGCCTGGATTTTATCAGATAAACCCCAGGGTCTTGTGCCCCGTCTCGACCTGAACAAGTACAAATTAAATCATGTGAATACACAAGCTAAAGTCGAACATGCAGGAAAATCGTCTAATTACCAACCAATGTTGAAAGTTGTTAACAAATGCAAGAGAGACCGCCAATAATGACAATGGCCTCAAGGTACGAGAAGTACAATCCATGAAATGTAAATAGTGATTTGGCGTCAAACACCCGCAAAATCACTCAATAGAAGGCCAATGATGTGGACCGTGCATTGAATGCGAAGAACTTGCCATTGAGGCATGCAGGCTCCAAGGTACCGGAAGGGAGTCTCTAGATTAAATTTCTAGATAATGAGCCGAAGTCGACAGGAAGTGACCTAGTCAAAGGAGTGCCATAATGTTTCCCACATCATCGACATGAGACAAAGGAACATTATGATAGTGAATTAGGACCAATAAAGAATCAGAGGGATGTTGAAAACTTTAGAGGCAAACTTCTCTTGAACATATCAGCAACATGACACTGGATTTGGCAGTATTTGACATCAAGGGATTTGAGGTCATGATGACGTGGAAAACAAGAAATGAGAGGTCAAAAGAGATTACCCAAACCCATGGAGGAAAAAAAATGATGAAATGAGATGTCCCGAAGCTGGCACGAATGCAGACAAGTGCCATGTTCAAGAGCAACATACTGCCGACATAACTAAAAACTGGTTCCATTTTCCCGCAGAATTTCTGGCGAGTACCCCAATTATGTTTTTAAACAAGCTTGAAGGGGATAGCATATGCTTGCAATGTAATTTTTTCCTTCGGAAAAATCCAACCCAGTACATTTTACGAGCCCTAGGAAGGAGGAACTCGACTAACGTCTTGGTGACGAAGTCCGATGTCATCAGGGTTTAACAAGTCTGAAAAAGGGATAACTCGACATATTTTCATGTTTAGAGAGTTGGAAAAGAAAGAAGAAAAGAAAACTCTAGCATGGCCCTTTTTGTAAATAATCCATCGCAGCCAGAAAAAGGGGTAAACATATACTTGGTAGATATCGTTTCGCAGCCATTTAACGAGTTCAAAATGACAAGAGTCTCATAAATCTTTTCAATTTTAGAGAGTCAGAAAAGAGCTTAAATATGACTCCATTAGTGAATTTTCGTGTTTTTACCGAGTCAGAAAAAGTATAAAATACAACTCGTTACTTCATCACGATCGCGTAAGAACATGTCGCTGCACAAGAGAGACGTGTAAAGCCCATTCCTTGAAATAATATAATAAAATAATCACAAAATATGTCTTAAAAGCTAATTAGGGTTTTGAAAAGTTACAAAATGCTGAAAATGGTAAAAAATAATTACTTTTCACTTTTACCTCTTGTGGAGAAATAGTGACCTATTTTACCTTGCCATTTTACATTGATGATAGCGGGCAATCCAGTAGACCAATCTCGAATCCGTCAATTCCAGTTAAAAGCTGACACCTTTCTCCATATTTTAAGCCTTATTTTAGTACCGAAAATTCTTAGTTTCGATTCCTGAGGAGGAATTTCTAAAATCTAGGGCACGGTGGTTGGTGTGGGTTTCGAGCACAGACTCGTGCCAACTGCCCGATTTTTACGCTAGGGCCGCGCTCATTGGCGCAAATGTTTTAGAAACAGTCGCACATAGTGCGTAGACATTTTTATGCTCAAAATGACAGTCAATAGACCCAAATTTTTACAAATTTGAGTTTTTAATTAGGCTAACAATGTCCATGTAAAAATGTTTGCAGGTATAAAGCGGCAAAATGATGATTGAGTGGATGGAACAGGAACACAACGAAGAAGATGAGCTTCCAATGGAAAATTAGAGATGCATGGAAGCTCTTAGAGACTGTGGGCTAAATAATTTCTTCTTAACATCGTGTCTCAGATCTTAACCATAGCTACTACAATACTTAATCAGCATATGGGATGAGGATCAAGAAAAGTTCATCCTTCGAGACCAGTAACTCAAGATCGATGTTTCTAATGTTTACTTCATAACAAGATTATCGAGGAGGGGATCAGTACCACTCCTAACTGGGACCCGACCCTGCATGGAGAACATGTCCATGGTGATTGAGAGGGTATGTCCAGGGGCATGAAAGAAAACATGAAGTGGGAAAGTTGATATCCAAACGATCCCAGACTTGGTAGTAAAAGTAGTGCTACATACCATCACACGAGCTGTGGGATCACAAGCACCGCATGAAGCAACAAATATGCAGTTACTTCTTACCGTACACTTCTTCACACTGACCATCTATAACTAGTCAGAGGCTGTGATAATCAATATGAAATGCGAGCTAACAAAGTGCAAGAATACCAAATTGAAGCAATTCGTTTATGGGTCTATCATGGTATCATTATTCCTAGAACGACTACGAATCTTTCAGCGTCAGGAGGTCATAGTCCCAACACCACCAGCTATGGAACCACAGATGGCCCAATGGGCATCTCTGAAGCCAAGTGTAGGGGGCGGTCAACAGATGCCCTAGAGACCGGAGTTGGTTGATTGGCTCCACCAATAGTTGATTTTCGTGGAGGATTGGCCCTACACTAGTATAGACTTCACCGGTGATCCAGACCTCCCACTCCCAGAGGGAGAGGATTGGGATGAGGATCTGGGTAAGACTCATTTTTAATTTTCATGAGTATTATGATTTCTTTTAATTATGCATGTTCTAACATTAAATCCATTTTCTTGCAGATGTAGGCCCAGAGAGACCTGCAAGCATGTCTTCGATAGCGAGGCGAATCCCTCGTGACTTCGACCCTCATGGCGAGGACGATAGGGAAGAGGATATAGTGCGCAACTTGGAGGGGATCACCCATGGGCCCCCAGATTATGCGCGTTTCGATGATGTTCCCCGCACTTATCAAAGGCATACTGTAGGGGTGCCAAACCTCATTCACCGCTTGTTGAGACATCTTTTACAGGAAGTGACATGTTATCATGAGCATCATGCTGATTAGAGATCTAGGTTTTACTTCTGCATTTTGTTGAGAGACATGGTGTCTCAGGATGTAACAAAAACACACATATTTTTTGAAACTTATGATGCACACTGATGCAAACATTCGATATATATATATATATATATATATATATAATTCTATTTTCCTACATGTACCTTTTACATATGATGATGATTTTACAGATTACGTAAATGTCTATCTAATACAATGTTAGCCACTGTATCAATTAATGCATTCATTCGCCTAGGAATATGTTGATATGTAATAAAATCAAAATGTCTTTCCAGCAAACGAATACGTAAATACAATCTCAAAATGTATGGGTTTCTGATTGAATAATGACCATTGAGCTGAAGAACTACAAGCTGTGAATCTAGAATTAGAAGCAATGAGCATATGCCAAGGTTGATTGCCTTGGTTAATAGTTCAAGGACAACGTTATATTCAATGAAATTGTTTGTAGTCCATCCTAGACAAATACCTTGCAGATATATCAACTCACCAGTAGGATTATAGATTACCCAGGCTGCTGAAGACAAATTCCTGGTGTTGCGGGAAGCACCATCTGCAAAACCGACATAAGGGGTAATAATCATATGCACAATAAGAAAGACCGAATAAGCAGGAAAAACGCTCGCAAATCACACCAAACTAAAACACGTACAAAAATGAAAGAAAAACCTATGTACACAAATCATGCATGAATGACTCATGTATAATACGTTTTGAGATACAACCCATTTTTGGGTTGTTCTAGAGGATGACCTTCATAATCAATGAGCTCATAGGCCCCATTCCGAAACACACATTTGATAATGTAGGTCCCATGCGATATGGGTTGAAATTTTCCTACCCCCAGCTTATCATGAGCTTGGTCGTACAAGAGGATGAGTTCTCCTTCAGCGAAGGAACGAGGGGAAACTGATTGATCAAAATGAGCTTTGACCCGCTTCTTTTGTGCTTCGATGACCAAAGCAGCCAAGCGGCGAGTTTCATCGAGCCTTTCTAAGTAGAAGAGATGCTCTTCTTATGGCAAAGTGTTCAGCAGTAATTCAACAGCTAACTTGAGTGAAGGTATTTCACACTCAATCGGGAGAGTAGCTTCCAGACCATAAACCAACTGGAAATGAGAGAAGTCGGTCGCACTCTTAACTGAATTTCGATATGCCCAAAGAGCCCAAAATAACATGAGATGACAATTTTATTTCTGGATCCCAATCAGACATTGAAGCATGGTGACAAGAACTTTTTTCACGGCTTTAACCTGGCCACTAACTTGAGGGTAGTACGGCGTTGAGATGTCGTGATGCAAACCCAGCTTAGAAGTCAACTCCGCTCCCATGTAATGCCGAAAATGGGAACCATGATCGGTAACAATGCTTGAGGGAAGAAAAATCGAGCAATAATGTGATTGAATATGAATTGACCATTTGTCTTACCATCAATGGCATGTGTGGGCATTGCTTTTTCCCATTTGGTGAATTAGTCAATGGCTACGATAATATAAGCATGCCCCCCGGCCGAGTGAGGGTTACACGTCATAAAATCAATTCCCCAATTCACAAAGGGACCAATGGTAATGACAGGATGAAGAGGTATAGGCGGTGCACGCATATTGCGTTGATATATCTGGCACTCAAGATATTTACGAACCACAACAATGCAGTCCTTGAAGATAGAAGGCCAGAAATAACCAACACAAAGATTCTTCTGTGTAGTGGCATAACCAGACATGTGACCACCACAAGCACCACTGTGACAATCATTTAGGTCTTTCTCAGCTTCCTCCAGAGTCAAACATCGGTGGAGTATGGAATCCACTCCGACACGAGAGAGCGTATCTCTGACTATATGATAAGGTTGCGATTGATCTCGAATGCATCGGCAGGCATCCTTCATCAACTCAGATCAGAAATTAGAAGTTTGGAGGTAGACAATGATATCACCGTAACGAGGATTGAGGGTGCTAATCAAGAAAAGCGTATCGTCTGGAATGTTTTCCTCAGAACGAGATGGAGCAGAGTAAGAAGGGAGGGAACAGATCAAATCAACAAAAGCCAATGATTTCTTCGCCTTGGTAGTAGTAAATTCCAAATCAAACTCTTGGAGGATAAAAATCCACTTCGAGTATTTAACCCCCAGTAATTTTCGAGACAATATATACGTCATGGAGTTACAATCAGAGATCACAGTCATAGTACGCAAAAGAATATAATGACGAAAATGTTGAATTTCCTAGACCGCAGCCAACACTAACTTCTCGACATGTGCATAGCGTGTCTCAGGATTGAGAAGGTTACGAGATAAGTAATAAAAAACATGCTCATAAGCATCATCATCATCTTGTACCATAACCATGACAATCATACTGCAAGCCGTGGCTAAATAGAGGGAAAAATCATGATGATAGTTCGGAGGACATAGCAGAGGAGTGTTGACAAGAAATTTCTTTAGCATATCAAAATATTTCTAAGAAATATCATCCCAAAAGAATGGGACACCCTGCTTCAATAATCGTGTAAATCCTTTAGCCACTTCTACATATTTAGGTATGAAACGACGTAGAAAATTTGCCTTCCCTTGCAAACTCTGCAATTGATGTAATGAGGAGGGAGAGGGGAGATTGATAATAGCCTCAACCTTGAGTGGATCGAGGTGAATTCCATATTTGGACACGATAAACCCTAAAAGTATACCGTAATCAATGCAGAAGACACATTTTGGCAGATTAAGCTTAATGTTGTAGCGTCAACAATGAAGAAAAATCTTATGAAGATGGTTAGGATGGTCCCTACGTTTAGCTGAATGAGTCGGAAGATCATCCAGATAAGGTTGAAAGATGTAATGAATATCATGAAAAGCATATGACATCCCTCGCTGAAATGTAGCCCCATAATTCTTTAAGCCAAAAGGGAGATTTTTATATGTGAAAGTACCACAAGGACAGATGAAAGCAGTCTTACGTTGATCAGTCGGGAGAATGTTAATCTGATTATAACTAGAAACACCGTCCATGAGGGAAAAAATCTCACTCTTGGCACAGTCGTCAATAATTTGATCAATAAAGGGAGTAGGATAAGTATCCTTGGGGAAAGCCCGATTTATATCACGGTAATCAACATAGACCCTAATGGTATCCTAATTTTTATCTATAGGGACAATATTAGAGACCCATTCTGTCAAGGGAATCAGATAAATGAAACCAAATCTAAGAAGTTTTTTGACTTCACCTTTAATGGCCGCATCTTTTCTAGGGTGCAGAGGATGAAGATGCTGGGGAACAGGTTTCGAACCAGGGTAAGTAGGAATTTCATGCACCACTATACTAGGATCAATGCCAGGCATTTCTTTGTAGGACCATACAAAGACATCAAGGAATTCACGAAAAAGGCTAGTATAAACATGTACTTCATCTAAAGAACAAGTGACCTCGATATGGCCATTCTCGATGATTCCTGATTTCACGGAAATGTCAGTAGGCATCGTCTGTAAAGGCTTCATGTGTTAGAATATGTGTTTGAAGTGGAGGAGAAGGAACTTGAGATGAAAATCGCTCAAGACACATAGACATGGCCCTGAGGCCAGGCATGAATGAGGAACAATGATGACCATCATCCCATGATAGATCTTCAAGAGACATGGTTTCCACGATGGATTCATTGGAAGGAAACACTTCTTTCAAAGGATGAGGCGAATCTGAAGCACCAATCTAGGGGGATTGAGAATACATGTCAAGAGACATGCTCGAAGGAGCATGATCAGAGGATGGAGTGTTACAGAACATTTTTTCACTGTCCCTGCAATCCCCATCCCGCATATTGGAGGGTCATTTCTGTGACTAATAAGAAGCGTCATTCCTTGCAAAGACCATCATTGCATCCCTTTACATGAGGGCCATATTCCTTCTATTGACAATTCCCTGAGCAGAGCTTCAAAAACTGTTTTTTTTTGCCTTGCCGCGAGTAGCCAGTTCTACCCTCGCACTAATGGGTAAGATTAACACTGGGCCCTGTGCCACTTGGTGCTCTATCCCAGTTAGACACCCACGCCAAGCTGTTTATCGAATGTTTTTTAAAAATAGAGGTGGAGGTTCCATTCCAAAAACTTCAAGGATGATTCATTAGGAGTGGTTGGACTGAATAACCACAGACTCCCTCCTTTAGTTTATGGTTTCCTCCTCTTGTGGGAACATCCTAATGGATAGGCCTCTATTAGTATGAATCCTTTGTCGAAGTGTACGAAAAAAGACCACTTTAGCTACGCATAACTAATAGCCCTAACAACAAATGTGGCTTCCAATATCTTCAGATCTGCAGTTAGTTAATCAAGACAAGAGCTGCAACAAACCAGATCTATGCATAGAAAGACATTAAGCAGTAAAAAAGAAGGGTTTGCTCCATATATCCAATAGACAAGACAAGAACAATTTTTGAAAGAATTTTGTATTAAGGGCACCTGGGAGGAAAACAAGAAGATGTTTCCTATTCTCCTCAATGGGAAGGGTTCTTGGAAGTCCTCAGCACTCCATATCTAGCATTTCTCTCTCCTGTTGGTGTAGAAAACCCATACAAAGAATAGAACTCAAAGGGAGCTCACACATAAAATAGTGGAAAAATGTGACCAAGTGTATAGATCCAGAGTGATCTAATAGGCAACAAAAGGTGAAGAATGGTAGGAAAAACCCTCTTATTTATAACAAAATATTGGGTTCATTCTAGATCTTGGTGCATGATTAAAATAATGTTAACCAAATCTAGATCCACCTTTTATGGAATATTTTATTATATTTGTTGGAGGGAAAAAGTATTTGACTTGGGTCAAATCCCTTTATTTGTTAATAATAAATAAATAAATGATTTATTTATCTTTTTAAGGAAGTGGTTGAAGGATAATTAAATAAATAATGATTTATTTAATTATTTGTGTGTGATTTGGTCATATTTAACAAGGAATATTATCTAAATAAGATTTAAATAATTATTCCTAGAAAATAATAAGATAAATAAAGGTTTATCTAATTAATTTCTTTGTTTTGGGTTAAACATGACTCGTAATTAATAATTAAATTATGGTTTAATTAATTATTCCATGAGGAAAATCAAACAAACATGGGTTTGTTTAATATTTCCTTTTGGGGTTTCCTGTTTAGACCATAAACAACCTAATAAATGTGTTTTATTAAGTTATTTTACATAGTGAAAGCCACTTTACTTAGGGTAAAATGGGTCTTACATGGTGTACTTGGGTCCATCTAATGGTAATAGGTTAGATGACCAAAAAATGGTGTAACAGATTGCCCCCCAGCGTGCGAGTGTTAGGAGCAAATCGTATGACCGAAGTACGTTTTAAGAACTCAATCACCAGACATCACAAGGGGAGTCAGAGAGAGAAATGTAAGGTAGACTAATGTGCTGAAGGACTAGACCCTGAGGAGACGAGACTTGCAGGTGCAACAAGTCTCTTTTTATGAGAGGGTACCTGTGCTAAAGGCGGCGTGGGAGGCATACCTATGCCCGCCGAGACAAAGTACAAAAGAATAGTGTGTCCAATAAACAAGGGATCGAACCATAAAGTAAAACCGACATAAACATGAGCCAGATAAAAATACAATGAAGGATCCCACATACATGTTGTGCCTGGGATAACAGCCAGGACTTATACAATAATATCTGAGTACATGAGATACAAATACAACCCAAATGCCCCCTGTAAATGGGGAAGGGCTCACAAAATCTGACTGATACATGCAAATCAAAGAGGCGCTGCAAGCGGCTAAGGCTGACATCATCAAATATCTGGAGCTACATCAAGGGCTGCAATGAAGAGGTCATCCGGGCATGTGGGGGGCTACCTGTAGGGCCACCCCCTCATGAGGGCTGAGACATCTCACACACACCCGGGAATCACCAAGAGTTGCTTCTGCATCACGGAACCATCAAGTATACAGATCTCGATCATGCTGAAAGGAGCTGGAGTGGAGAAACAATCAAGTGAAAGGGAAATGAGAGATCCCTTTGCCTGATTCGAGGCACCGAACAAGAGTGGAAGCTGGAACCAAGGTACACCGCCCTCTAGACCTGTCTTCTGGAATGAAGAAGCTGATGTCGAAAGAAGGAGGTCCGCCACAGGTGAGGCAATGAGAGATCCTCAACAAAGGCACGAGAGAAAATAGTAGAGCGACGGACAGACTGACACTAATGATGATGATGGAATGGAGAGGACTGAGTAGCGAATGGACAACTTCCCTTATTAGAGCATAAAGGGCATGAATGACGTGGTAGCAACTGACACAATATCAAAAGGGATATGGGACAGTGGGACTGAAGGCCATAATGTGCGACACAAGAGAGAGACCAAGCACTGAAGGATGGAGGGCTATAGCGGGGTTCAAAGGGACTCAGGATAGGCTCCATGACTGCAATGATGACTCAACTTGGATGCTCTAAACAAGGGCGACTCGATGGTGCTTCCACACAGTAAAGGCCCAATGGATGACCATGAAAACATGAGTACAATATGGTAACTCATGACGAAAATCGACACGAACAAAGACAAGTAAGGAGGCAAAATGGTGCCCCAAGTACAAGTGTCGTAAGTGAAGAAATGCGATTTTAAGGAGAGGTGAAGTGACCCTTCTTGGAAAAAATGTGTCCTGGTGAAGTATCAAATCACAAAAAAATAACAGATACCCATTTGAGGGCTCGGTGAGAGCTTTCCAACGGTGCAGACGGTTTGTCAAACGGAGCTACGGTATGGTCGCAGTAGGCGAAAGAAGAAACAAGGGTTCTCTTTTAATAAGGCAGTTTTCCCTCCAAATCCACTCATTTGCTAGTGTTGTTGTGGTGGGTGTAGAGAGGAGAGAAGGCCCTAATTCTTGCGGCGATCGTAGCGGACAAACCGACCGTTGGAATCGAGATCTGTCAGTTGCAAGTAAGAGGTCTAACCTTAATCTTTCATTTTGATGGATTGAAAGTTCGGTTTAGGGCCCAAAATCTCAGTAACAGACCCTCCTTCATCTCTACGGCCGGGTCGCACTTTTTGGGCCAAAATGTGCGACCTGGGAAGCAGGTTTCAGGGCAAAAAATGCGACCTGTCCTAGAATTGGGCAGAAAAGTGCGACCTGGAAGATGAGGGGGTTTTAGTGCTGTTTTATGGCTGAGAGTTGGGTTTTTGTGTTTGGTTATGGTTTTCCCTATCTCTATGCTGACAAAGATGATGTTTTTGTGCAGATATGGCAGATATATGGGTTAACTAGAGAGAGAGAGACCTGGGGACATTATGGGCAGAGATCCAGGCAGATCAGGGTGTCCATCGTGTGTTGGCCAGGTTTGGGGTTCTAAAGTTTTTGGAGAACCCTTTGATGAGAGCGGGAGAGCCTTTGTTGGCCTGGATTATCAGTTACTGGGATCCAGAGCATGAGTTCTTTGTAGTGCAGGGGCACAGGATCGAACTGACAGTCCAGGATGTGTATTTCCTGACGGGTCTCCCACCACTGGGGATGGTGGGAAACACGCAGCCAGTATTACCACGGGGGCGGCATATCATGGAGTTTGTGGAGCGACATTGTCGACCGGGTCTCCAAGTTAAGGGGACTCGGATACCGATCGGGGATCTAGAGAGACTAGAAACCCGTGCAGTGGCCGCAGCGGTGCTGCGTATCCTGGGCAACCAGGCGCTCCATCACATCACTGGGGGGCAGATGATGATTGTGGAGAGTGTGTTGAGTGGGATCTACTATGGGTGGGCCCAAATGATGCTGGTGTAACTAAAATGACAGTTGTCGCTATGCAAGAGGCAAGTGAACCACGATTGCTCGTATGTGACTTTATTGTGCGCCTTCTTCTTTGAGAAGATCCCGACCTTACGACCTCGTATACAGCTCCCAGATGGGGGCTCAAGAGAGCCCAGGATGCACCGGTGGGGGCGGTTACTGTGTAGAGGGGGAGGAGGGGCGGTCGGGCGAGTGTTTCGACCAGAGTTCTTTGCCCATTGGGATCAGATGCCGTTATACATTGACGACTATCCCTATAGTGGGATGAGTTATTGTGGAGATCTGGACCTGCCACTTCCGCCTGGTCGAGTATGGGGGCCCGATGGTAAGTGACAGATTACTATTCTTGTATGGGCATGTTAAAGTTATTGAATAGTAGGGATGGTACTGATTCATGTACTTTTGGTATGCATATATAGCTCTGGTAAAACCGGCCGGATATATGGGACGCTCGGCAGCCTCTGGAGCTGCAGGGTCGAGTGGGTCGAGAGCAGCGCGCAATGAGGATGCGGCCGCCCTGCTAGAGGACATCCACTGTAGATGCGAGACGTTGCTGACCGGAGTTTCAGAGCGCGGGTGGCAAGACTTAGACGACTAGTACGTTGAGGCATGCATTGGTCTTCCCTCGGAATGGTGAGGTTTCATGCGGCGCATGGCGATGGCCGATCAAGGCATACGTGATCTACGGGCTGCAGGGGCAGAGCCAATGGCTCGGGATCCACCAGATAGTGATTAGGTGTGGGGCAGATGGTGCCCCCTAGTATGTATGTAGGGGCAGGTGGTGCCCCCGGTTTTGAGTTTTTTGTAACATGCTATGGGCATGTGAAATGTAGCAGAGGAGATGGACTCTAAAACATGTTTTGTGACACATATTATAGATATGCATCTTTGTGATTATTTGTGAATGTTATTGTCTTGTATGAAATGCGTGTGATAAATGCCAATCTAGAACATTGTTTGCAATGATATCTACATAGCGATTTTGTTCTCGAGGTACATGATTGAAAGTTATGGTTTCAAATGCACGTATCAAGAGTTTCACTCGTAAATATCGTCTAAAAAGGATAGGATTATTCACACGATAGACACCATTGAGTTGCATAACAAGAATTAAGGAATCTAAACGAACATGCAGATGGAGGATGTGATGGGAGAGGGCATCGGCTAAGAGGCCACGCACTGCATCATATTCGGCCTGATTATTGGTGGTAGTACCAATGCAGACACCGTTCGAGAGAACAAGGGCATGCACGGGGGTGAAAATGGCCCAACTTGCTGAGGCGAGATTCTGGGAGTAACGACTTGCACCATCGGCGTAACCGATATATGGTGTGGATAGGAGGTCCTGCGAAATGGTGTTACAAGACAAAAACAGAGAGGGAAAGGGACAATGACGGCAGCGTGAGTGTACAGAAGGCATCAAGCGACAACTGTGGGAGGGAGTGCGATGAGCAGGATGGCTAGGACTCATATACAAACTAGAGGGTGGTATATGAGGGCTATAGGAGGTATGGCGGGGACTCGGGCTGCGGAGGGCATCGTGGATACAGGTGGTATAATCTCGTTTAGGGGCGGGAAGGATGAGGTCATGGGAGGAGAAGGCTTCCAAGGGGGAATCCTGACCGGAAACGAGGGGATGATGGGAGGAAGGTAAAACACATGACGTGGAAAAGCTACCTAAATCATCCATACAAGAAAAAAGGCTCACATACGGATCGTCACGGGGGGTGACAGAAGAACAAATGAATAGATGGTCAAAAGATGTGGAGCCCAGGGTGGTTGCTGAAGGGGGGTCGAGCGAACCATCAGGGGAGGAATCCGAGGGAATGTTCTCCGAGGGTCTCATGGATGATGACAGGTAGCAAGTGGTGTTGGTAGGCTCGGACATCTGGACATCCAGGGGGGGACTGTCGATGGGAGCGGGTGGATCCTCAGACTGACCGGAAGCATACTGCGCAAGTATGGGAGAGGCGGATTGATTTTTTTCAACCTCATACTCTAGAACTACCTCTAAAGAGGCGCGGTAATGCGTGAGGTGAGGACAATGGTGGGAATAATGGCCATGGACACCACACAGAGCACAGGGTTTGTTGGTGCGAAGAATCTTGGGGTTCTTGGTTGCGGACGAGGAAGGACCAGAGGCTTCAGGGACCGTAGACTTAGGGAATGCGACTTTAACCATGGGTTGAATACGGGGCAATTCAGGACAAGCATGGGTGGCGCGACCAACGACATCACACAAGGCGCAAGGCTTTGTGGGCGGAGGAGGGGTCGGGTCAGTTGGGGTGGCCTTGTCTTTGGGTGCCCCCTTACAAGCTTTTCCTTTCTTCCCGGGAGCTGTCACGACAGGAGAAGGGTCTTGTGGAGGTGTTGGGGGCACAGTGGCAATGGAGGAAGCGAGGGGGACCGGTTGAACCGGTGTCAAAGCAAGGTAGGGTTTGGGGTGACCAGGCGGGGTAGCGGCTGGAGGGTCAAGGTACCAGACGAGTATGCCCAGGGTCAGGTTGGGGAGAGAGATGGTGGCCATGACTGGGACCGAATAGACTCCGGGAGGGGTAGCCATGAAGGGGATCTAACCGGCAGGGTAATGACCAGGGGGGACGGCTCCAAGATGGTTGAGGTTTGGGGGAACCGACCCAGGAGGATAGAGGTGCTCAGGGATACCAGCTGAAGGAGAAGGGCCAGAAGGAAGAGGTCCAGCTGGCTGAGAGGAATGGCTAGGAGCGGGTTGCGGGGGGCGAGGTTGAGGGTGAGGTTGCTGACTAGCCGAAGCAGGTCGCTTAAGGGCAGCCTGAGACGATTGCATCATGCAAACATTCGATAAGCTGGGATCACAAATGGTAGGAGGAGGGAGACCAGGGAAAGTACCAAGAAAATAGGAATCTTTGTAGACACCGGGAGAGACACTGGTCAAGGAATCAACGTTTTGCTTATTGGCTATAGAATAGATAGTCATCTCAGGGGCGGTCTGAGACTTTGGCTCATGATATGTCAACTGGTCGATGGTGACTATCTTTCCGTTGTGAGGGAAAGACATCTTGCGAAAAACCGCGGATGGGACAGAAGACATGGCATAGGTGTAGCTCCGCCCCAATAGAATGTTGTAGTCTAGAGGGGCGTCAATGACTTCGACTTCAACGCAAACAGTCTTACCCGCAAGAGTGATAGGACAATTACGAAAGAGGCCAATGGGCTGGGAGGCATGGCCATCCCATGCTCAAAGGGTGATCGTGGAAGGGGCCAACTCAGGAGATCCAAGTTGCTTCCAAACCGAAGCGGACATCACACAGGTGGATGCCCCCTCATCAATGATACACCAGGAAACGTTAGCGTTCTGGATTTTGACTGGGATTTGGAAGGCGACGGAAGCAGGAAGAGGAGGATGTTTTGATTGATGGGCGTCGAAAACAATCATTTGGTCATCATCAAGATCTACAGCGCCCATGGCAGATAGTAGAGCCTTCTTTTGAGAAGGGCATGACTGGAGGAGTTCCAGTGTAGAAATGGCAGCAGGAGACTGCGCCAAATCATCTACTACACTATACGAATGAGCAACTCGACCAGAAGCAGCATTTCGGCGTAATGGTCCCTTGGGAATTTTGGGAAGAACCTCAACTTTGGGTTGAGGGATATGTAAGGGTCCATTGGGTGTCGAAAGAGGCTCTGTAGAACCTGAAGAAGGGGACTCGGAGGCAGACTGAGCGGGAGGCTTGGGGTACTGACGAGACCGAGTTTGAAGGTGAAGATCGACGGGGGGAGAAGGATCAGAGTGCATCATAAGGATCTGGTAATCGGAAGAACCAGAAGGTGAAATTTGAGTGGTCGCCTGACCGTCAGGTGGTTGGGCAGCCACGAATCCTTGCTGAGGGAAAGGATCAGTAAACACAGCCGGTTGAGGAGAGGCCACATTAGGGGGAGCGTGAGGGGAGGCATGTTGTCCTCGCAATGTGGCTTGAGACTCCCACATCTGCCGCATCTGGGGTAAAAGGGGACAATCGTGAGTGTAATGACCGTAAACACCGCAACATGAAGAAGGCTTGTTTGTGCGAAGAGGCCTGTCCGGCTTGGGCTGAGGGCCTTGTTGCTGGTTAGCAGTGTGAGGGTCAAAACCTTGAGGATTGGGTCCACGAGTACCAGAAGCAGATTGATTTTGATTGCCTTTCTGTCTTCTGTGAGAGGAAGGGGGATTAGTCGCGCCCTGCTGTGCAAATACTTGCCCTGGAGGAGGCTGTAGGTGCTGTTGCGGGGGTTGAGAAGGCATGGGAGGTGGAAGTGCAAATGCTGGAGGAGCTGGAGCACCAGGCTGTGGATAAGGGTAATGGTGAGGTTGGGCAACATTGAGGTAAGCAGGAGGTTTGGCATAAGGAGGAGGCATGCCGTAACCGGGATACATGTTACTTGGAGGGGGGAAAGTGCTAGAGGTGCTGGCCCCTCCCGGAGGGGGACCGTAGCCCATAGGAGGTTGAGCATACGGATGAGAAAGGGCTCCAACGATACCGTCGGCGGAATGAGATGCCACCGGCGTGTTAGCGCCACCGGGCCTAGGGAGGTTAGGAAGGACGGTATAAACATAACCAGACTGGGCGTAGATAAGGTCATATTTCAAGGATATTTGGAGGGCGGCTTCTTCGGTTTGAGGGAAATGGGAGGCGACATCTTTGCTAATGGGAGCTAAGAGAGTGTGAAGGAACCAGTCCATATAAACCCGATCTTCGAAGGGGGGAGCTCGACATAAGCTTCGTCTTCGTTGCCATTCCTGGACATGGGTGGAAAGGCGGGTTGAAGAGGTTTGCTTGAAAGAGGTCAAAAGCTCCGTATCAGTATCGTATCGGAGAGGGAGCTGGAAATAGGATAAAAAGGCTTGGGCAATGGTCGCAAAGGTGGTATGGGAAGAAGTGGCTTGGTCAACATACCATTTAGAAGCTTCACCGGTAAGCGTGCGTTGGAACAACCGAAGACGGATGGAATCATCGGTAATGGAATTGGAAGAACACCACATGTGGAAAGATCAGACATGATTGGTTGGATCTTCTCCAGCAAGGCCTTCGAACTTAGGGATGTCGGAGGGGAGCTTGGTTGGCATAGCAGGCCAACCAACATCGTGGCGGATAGGGTCATTGATCAACTGATTGAAATCGGGGAGGCTGAGGCCTGCGATGTAAGGGAGCAAGGGGACAGCCGAGGTAGTTCCTGTGGTGGTTCCGCTAGTAGGGACCCCGACATTAGCGCCGGGATGACCGCTAGCATTAGGTCCTGGACCAGACATAGTGAAGGTGATAGGGGGAGAACCAGAAGTAGAAGGAGAACCCAATGAATCAAAAGAGGAGTCGCAGTGCGGACTCGGAGGAGGACTGGCTCAACGACGGTGGGACGGAGCAGGTCGACTGACCGGAAACTGAGGGTGAAGGCCAAGAAGTCTCTGGGATGTGCGCCTTGGGGGCGCAATGGTGACAACACAAACACGGCACAAGGGGACGAAGAACGACCAACAAGGGCAGGGAGGTGCAGAATCAATTGATTACAATGTCGAAATAATGGCAGAAGAGGTGCAGTGTCAATTGATTTTACAATGTTTTAAAGTCTTTTCCTCGCGGTGGTAACTAGGCTCTTCTTCGCTTAGGGTGAGTGTGTGGCGTGCGTTAATTTTAATTTTTAAACCCAGACATTTTGAGAGAAAAATAAAAAGTGTGCTGCGTAACTGAAAATAAATCTGCAGAGAACAGTATATTAATGCTGAAATAACAGAAAATTAACAGCTAACAATGAATCTATCTAACCCAAGAAGGAGGGTCTCTCAAAACTAGTCTAAAAGAGGGAAAAAATCTAGTCGAAACACACTTAAAAAGAGGCCAATAGATCTAGGGTCAAAAGGGACAGGGATCTAAAGGATAAAGCTGCTGAAAAGAGGTGCAGATCACAGCCAAGAGGCAAAGGCAAGGTGGCTGGAAAAAAGGAGGAAATTAGCAAAAAGCAGAAGGGGCAAGGAGGAGGCCCTAAAAGTAGATCTAAACAAATCTTCAGGAGGTGATTTGAGAGGGAGAAGAGCTGATTAAAAGGGATCTGAAATGGAGGTATCAGATCTGGAAAAGGGAAGGCTGAAACTCAGAAAAATCAGACACCTGAAGTAGCTAAAACTCTTCCACCAAAAGTAGAGGGTACTAAAGCCCTAGGGGGCTAGGTTCCCACTTAGATGAGCAAAACAGATCAGGACCAGGTCGAAACGGGCTGAGACTGAGGCTGGAAAACCCTGACAAAAGCTTCATCAAAACCCAGAAAAATTGCAGAAAAAAAGCTGAAAAATTTGCAGGTCGCAGGTTCTGACCTGTTTTCAGTGTAGGTCGAAGAAAAGAGGCTGAAAAGTGCGACCTGGAGGTCCAAGTCACAGTTTTTGGGCTGAAAAGGGCGACCCCCAGTTCCGGTTGTCCCGGCGGAAGATTTGCGGAAAAGTTGCTGTCTCAGTTGCGGCTGATGTCTGTCACCTACGCAATAGGGCCAGAAACACGCGGAAGTAAGAAATTTTAATGTTTTAGGGTTTTATAGGAGAAAAACAACATGAAAATAGGAAAACAAAAAGCTAAAAAGAAACCCTAGGGTCTGAAGTAGCTGGATATGCAGGAATATGAAAAATGACAGTGGTCGTAATTTAAAACCCATGTGGAGTCGCCATTTGTTAGTATGAATCCTTTGTCGAAGTGGACGAAAAAAGACCACTTTAGCTACGCATAACTAATAGCCCTAACAAAAAATGTGGCTACCAATATCTTCAGATCTGTAGTTAGTTAATCAAGACAAGAGCTGCAACAAACCAGATCTATGCATAGAAAGACATTAAGCAGTAAAAAAGAAGGGTTTGCTCCATATATCCAATAGACAAGACAAGAACAATTTTTGAAAGAATTTTGTATTAAGGGCACCTGGGAGGAAAACAAGAAGATGTTTCCTATTCTCTTCAATGGGAAGGGTTCTTGGAAGTCCTCAGCACTTCAGATCTAGCATTTCTCTCTCCTGTTGGTGTAGAAAACCCATACAAAGAATAGAACTCAAAGGGAGCTCACACATCAAATAGTGGAAAAATGTGACCAAGTGTATAGATCCAGAGTGATCTAATAGGCAACAAAAGGTGAAGAATGGTAGGAAAAACCCTCCTATTTATAACAAAACATTGGGTCATTCTAGATCTTGGTGCATGATTAAAATAATGTTAACCAAATCTAGATCCACCTTTTATGGAATATTTTATTATATTTGTTGGAGGGAAAAAGCATTTGACTTGGGTCAAATCCCTTTATTTGTCAATAATAAATAAATAAATTATTTATTTATCTTTTTAAGGAAGTGGTTGAAGGATAATCAAATAAATAATGATTTATTTAATTATTTGTGGGTGATTTGGTCATATTTAACAAGGAATATCATCTAAATAAGATTTAAATAATTATTCCTAGAAAATAATAAGATAAATAAAGGTTTATCTAATTAATTTCTTTGTTGTGGGTTAAAGATGACTGGGAATAATAATTAAATTATGGTTTAATTAATTATTCCATGAGGAAAATCAAACAAACATGGGTTTGTTTAATATTTCCTTTTGGGGTTTCCTGTTTAGACCATAAACAACCTAATAAATGTGTTTTATTAAGTTATTTTACATAGTGAAAGCCACTTTACTTAGGGTAAAATGGGTCTTACATGGTGTACTTGGGTCCATCTAATGGTAATAGGTTAGATGACCAAAAAATGGTGTAACAGCCTCCCTTCCACCTTTGTAGGGATCCCAATCTCCTCCTTTGCCTCTATAAAAAGAAGCTATCTCACTTTGCATAAGCTAGCTGAACATATTTTGAGTTGAACTTGAATAACTAAACACATTATAGCTGAATAAATGAATTGTTGAGAAGATAGAACAAGGAAGAACTCCACTGAGAGAGCTTAAGCTCATGCCCTCATCCCTTCCCAATTCCCTGATGAGCATTGAGATGCGCTTTGGTTGAACCCCGCTGGAGGAGATCGCAACATCAGAGCTTTGATTGTAACTCTTCCTTCTATCAATACATACACGTGACTATTGTCGGGTTCCCATTTTGCATTGTATATTTTTTTAATGCAATATGCTTAGCCCTCTTTGACTAGCTAGTAGTTAAGAATGAAATTATTATGTTGTATGCTACTATTGTTTTATGATCTGTCTGCAGGTATCCGAGCATGATTACAGAAGGATTGTGACTTGCCGAGGCAGGAACAAGAGGCCATCACTACTGTTACACCATTTTTTGGTCATCTAACCTATTGTTATTAGATGGACCCAAGTACACCATGTAAGACCAATTTTACCTTAAGTAAAATTGCATTCACTATGAAAAATAACTTAGTAAACCACCTTTATTAAGTTGTTTATGGTCTAAATAGGAAACCCCATGAGGAAATATTAAATAAATCTACATTTTTTTGAATTTCCTCAATGAATAATTAGTTAAACAACAGTTTAATTCATATTCCTGGATACATTTAACCCAAAACAGGGAAATTAATTAGATAAATCATTATTTATATTATTATTTTCTAAGAATAACTATTTAAACCTTATTTAAATAATATTCTTTGTTGAATATGACTAAATCACCCCTAAATAATTAAATAAATCATTATTTATTTGATTTTCACTCAACCACATCCTTAAAATGATAAATAAATCATTTATTTATTTATTATTTACAAATAAAGGGATTTGAGCCAAGTCAAATTCCTTTTCCCTCCAACAAATATAATAAAATATTCCATAAAAGTTGGATCTTGATTTGGTTAATAATATTTTAACTATGCACCAATATATAGAATAACTCAATATTTTGTTATAAATATAAGGGTTTTCCCATTCATTTACCAGCTTTTGTTGCCTAATGATCACTCTGGATCTATACTTTTTGTCTGACTATTGATCCACCATCATAGTCATATTTTTCTACCATTTTTGTATGGGTTTTCTACACCATCAAGAGAGGAATTTTAGATCTGAAGTGCTGAGAAGTTACAAGAACCCATCCCATTAAGGAGAAAAGGGAACACCCTCTTGTGTTTTCCTCCCAGGTGCCATTAATACAAAATTCATTGAACATATTCTTCTCTTGTCTATTGGATGCATGGAGTAAATCTTGTTTTTTCTACTGCTTAATGTCTTCTAATGCATAGATCTAGGTTTTTGAAACATTTATCTTGATATCCTAACTGCAGATCTGAGGATATTAGTAGCCATCTTTCCTGTTAGGGTTGTTTTTTATGTGCAACTGAAGTGGTCTTTTTTCATACACTTCGAATTATTAAGATTCATACTAACAACTGGCGACTCCACACGGGTTTACGATTATGAACAGTGTCATTTTTTTTTATCCTTGCATATCCAGCCACTTCAAACCCTAGGATTTCTCTTCAGCCCCTTGTTTTTACTTTTCTTGATGTTGTTTTTAACCTATAAAACCCTAAGACAATAAAAATTCTTACTTCCGTGTGTTTTCGGACCTATTGCGCACGTGACAAACATCAACCGCAACTGAGATGACAACTTTTTTCTGAAATCTCCCACCGAGAGTGTCAGAAGTGCAGGTCACACTTTTTGGCCCAAAAACTATGACCTGGACCCTCACGACGCACCTTTCAGCCCAAAAACTATGACCTCTGCTGAAAACAGGTCAAAAACTGCAACCTGGACTTTTTGCAGGGATTTTTCTGAAAGTTTTCTGGGTTTGTCTAAGCCTTTGTTCAGGGTTGTCTAACCTCCGTCTGCACCTGTTTTGGATCTGTAATTGTTCTGTTTTGATCAACTAAGTGTGAACCTAGCCCCCTAGGGCTTCAGTACCCTCCACTTTTTGTGGAAGAGTTTTTGCTGTTGTAGGTTGTCTAAAATTTCATAGTCTTCAGCCATTTATTCAGATCTGATACTTCAGCTTCAGATCCGCTTCAGATCAGCCTTTTATCCATCGAAATCACCTCATTTCGCTTTGTTTGGTTTTTCCTCTAGGGTTCACTCCGTTTCTGCACCACTTTCCAGCAGACTTTGAGCTTTAGATCCCTGTGCCTCCCGACCTTAGATCTATTGGTTATTTTAGTGTGTTTTGATTATTTTTTTACTCACCTATAGACTAGTTTTTGAGAGACCCGCCTCCTTGGGTTTAGATTATTGCATTATTAGCTGTTTATTTTCTGTTTTTGTAGGCCTATATACTGTCATTTGTAGGTTTATTTAAAGCTATGCAACACACTTTTTCTTTTTCTCTACAAACGTCTGGGTTTAAAAATTAAAATTTATACACTTTTACACACACATCCTAAGCGAAAAAGGGCTTGGTTAACACCGCCAAGCAAAGACTCTAAAAACATTGGAATCAATTGATCCTGCACATATATGCCCTTGTTTCGACATTGTAATCAGTTGATCCTACACCTGCTTTCCCTTGTCGGTCTCTTTTTCCTTTGTGTCGTGTTTGTGTCGTCATCATTGGGCCACCAAGACATTTATCTCAAAGACTTATTGGCCTTCATCGTTAGTTTCTGGTAGGAAGACTTACTCCTCCGCATAGGATTCAAGTTAGTCCTCCCCTGAGTCCACACACCGACTCTTCTTCTGGTCCTTTGGGTTCTCCTTCTCGTTCCTCCTTCGGTTCTCTCCCTGACACCTTCACCATGTCTGGTGCAGCACCTAATGCTGGTGGTAACCCTGTCCCTCATGCCGAGAATACCACTAGTGGGACCGCAACATACACTACCCTAGCTGCTGTTGTGTAACTAGCTCCAAAAATAGAAGAAAAGAGATATCAATGCCTTAGAAATAAGCCACTTCGAGGGGGCAACCTCTAATACATTACATAAATGAACAATTCTTGGATGATTCAATTTATAAAACCTCCTTTCTATATATAGGAGTCCATGGGGCCATGATGCAATCCTAGTGGGCCACAATTTAATCCTAGCCGACCTAACAATAATAATTTAAGGGCACAATAATAACAAAATGGGGGTTACAAGGGTACAATAATAATAATAAGGGGGTTACACTAACAACAATAAGGGACTATACTAGTAATATAGGGACCTAACATGCCCCTCTCCTTCAAAAAAAGTGTTGTCCTCAACGCTTGAGTAGCTCTGGGTGCTTTCGTATAAAATTCTCATCCTCCCATGTAGAATCTTCAGTGGGTAAGTTCTTCCACTTGATGAGATACTCTGAAATTGATCGATTCCGTAGTTGTCGAGTTCTTGTTTCCGTGATTGCTTCAGGTTCCAATATGATTTTTCCTTCCTCATCAAGTTCTGGTAATATTGTTTGAACTGGAATATTTTCACCGATAACCTTCTTTAAGCATGAAACATGGAAAATTGGATGTACTCGCGAAGAAGCAGGAAGCTCCAATTTGTATGCCATAGTACCAATCTTTTGCAACACCCTGTAAGGACCATAGTACTTTGGCGATAATTTATTATCCTTCTTTGCTTGCTTGAGGGACATTTGTTTGTATGGTTGTAGCCGTAAAAATACCCAATCTCATACATCAAAACTTCTCTCGCTACGATGTTGATCTGCCTGTTGTTTCATTCGATTTTGTGCCAAATTCAGGTTATCCTTTAAGAGTTGGAGAACTTCTTGCCGATGCTCGATGTGATCTTCCACTGCTTGAACCTTCGAATTTTCCCTTAAAGATGATGTGATGGATGGTGGATGATATCCATAAAGTGCCATAAATGGGGTCATTTTTGCTGCAGTATGGAAGGAAGTGTTATACCACCATTCGGCAAGAGGTAACCACTTGACCCATTGTGTTTGTTTATCAGATACAAAACAACGAAGATATCCTTCCAAACATTTATTTACTATCTCAGTTCGACCATCAGATTGAGGATGATAAGATGAGCTATGAGCTAATTGAGTACCCAAACAAGAAAATAACTCCGTCCAAAAATTTCCAGTAAAAATGGGATCTCTGTCGCTCACAATAACCCTTGGGCTTCCATGTAGCTTTTGAATTCTGTCCATAAATGTAGTAGCAATCGTACTTGCTTTAAATGGATGAGATAATGCACAAAAGTGTGCATACTTGGTAAGTCTATCAACTACCACCATGATGACACTCTTTCCTTCGTACTTAGGTAAACCTGTGATAAAATCCATTGAAATCTCCTCCCAACGTTGACTTGGAATGGATAAAGGTTGTAGAAGTCTTGGGGTCTTAATTGTTTCCACTTTATTCTGCTGGCAAACCAAACATTCCGCCACAAACTTTCGAATATCAGATTTAAGGCCATCCCAAAAAAAATCTTTCTTCACCCTGTGGTAAGTTTTTAAAAATCCTGAGTGTCCTCCTAAAGGAGAAGTGTGTAATTCCATAAGAATCTTTTGTTTTAGTTGGGAATTCTTACAAATATATAAGCGATATTTGTACCATAAGGAATCATTTTTCCAACTAAATCTATCAGATGTACTAGGATCTTGCTGCAACTTCTGAATGAGTGTCCATACATCTTTGTCTTTCGTCCATTCATCTCTTGCTTAGGTTATCCAATCTGGTTGGATAGTAGAAATGGCACAAAGCAATGCTTCCGCCTCTTCATTGTTTCTTGAGAGTGCATCTGCAACAACATTAAGCTTTCCTTTTTTGTAGATTATTTCAAAGTCATAACCCAACATCTTTGTGACCCAATTTTACTGCTCTTCTGAAGATAGTCTTTGTTCCAAAAAGTGTTTAAGACTATCATGATCAGTTTTTACCTTGAAGTGTCTTCCCATTAGGTAAGTTCGTCATTTCTTTAGTGCATGCAGTATTGCTAACATTTCCTTCTCATAAATAGGTTTCTGTAAATACTTTCCTTTGATTGGACGAATTTCAAAAGCAATGGGTCTTCCTTCCCGCATTAAAACAACACCAATTCCATTTCCTGAGGCATCACATTCCACAATAAAGGTTTTTGTGAAGTCTGGCGTAGCTAAGACCGGTGCTAGGTACATTGCCTCTTTAAGATGTTCAAAGGCCTTAGTTGCTTCAGGAGTCCATGAAAATGCATCTTTCTTCAATAATGTTGTTAGAGGTGCTGCTATTCTCCCATAATTCTTAACAAACTTGCGATAATACCCTGTTAACCCGAGAAATCCTCGCAACTTCTTTATGGTTGTGGGGACTTTCCATTCCTTAATGGCTTTAATTTTGTTAGGGTCTACCTTAACACCCTCGTGAGATACAATATGACCCAGATATTCCACCTCTTGTACTCCAAAGAAACATTTGGATGTTTTCGCATATAATTGTTTCTCCTGTAATAGTTTCAGCACCCTGTCAACATGTTGAACATGATCCTTCCAAGACCTGCTGTAGATTAGTATATCATCAAAAAATACTAGCACAAATTTTCTAAGGGTTTGAAAATGGAATTCATCAACCCTTGAAATGTAGAAGGTGCATTGGTAAGGCCAAAAGGCATGACCAAAAATTCATAATGACCCTCATGAGTTCAAAATGCTGTTTTTGGAATATCTTCAGTCTTCATTCTAATTTGATGATATCCTGAACGAAGATCCAACTTGGTAAAATAAATTGCTCCATGTAATTCATCCAATAATTCATCAATCACAGGAATGGGAAATTTATCTTTAATGGTGAGCTTATTGAGCTCCCTATAATCTAGACACATTCACCATGATCCATCCTTCTTGTGTACCAATACTACAGGAGCAGAGAAAGAACTTTGACTAGGTTGAATTATACCCGCCTCTAACATTTCTGCAATCATACGTTCAATTGCGCTCTTTTGGACATAAGGATATCTATAAGGCCTGATGTTTGGAGGAACACTTCCTGGAATCAAATGAATAGCATGATCATGATCATGAATAGGTGGGAGTCCTTTGGGAGTTTCAAACACCTTGGAATGATTGTCCAAGACTTGTTTGAGATCTGCAGAAATAGATGATTTTGATGTTGGAACTTCTAGTGAGCATAATTGTGCAATTACGCCTCGTTGTTCTTTCTTTAGAAGCTTTTTCATGACAATGGAGCTTATTATATTTCCTGGCTTCCCTGCAATACCCCATAATTTGACTTCCTTTCCTTCTTAAAAAAATTTCAGGAAAAGTTCTTGAAAATAAAAAGCTACCGTCCCCAAAGTTTGTAACCATTGTACTCCTAGTACAACATCAACACCTCCCATAGGAATGGAAAGAATTGGACTAGTCAATACATATTCCCCCATGGTTAGCTTGATATTATGGCATTTTCTAGAGCAATTTATAGTTCCTCCATTTGCAACCATCACTTGACATTCTGGTGCTGGGTATAGGAAACAATTTAATTCCTTTGCTACCTTACAATGAATAAAATTATGGGTGCTACCTGAATCAATCAACACTATTACCTTTTTCTTCTTGATATGTCCTTCTATCTTGAGAGTTTGAGGAGTGGTAATTCCTGCTAGTGCATTACATGATATGGTTGGATTCATTTCTTCCTCTTCTAGGGTTGGTTCCTGGTGTATATCATCTTCTTGTTCATTTTCTTCTTCCTCTTCACAATCTATGTAAAATAATTTCTTCTCAGCACACTTATGACCTTTAGTGTATTTGCTATCACAACTGTAGCAAAGCCCTTTCGCTCTTTTTTCTTCCAATTGTTGTGGTGTCAACCTTGTAGGTTGTGGAAATCTAGGCATAGCAACACTTCCTTCTTTATAGAAGTGAGTGGTAGGCTTCCTTGTCACCATAATTTTACATTCAATTTTTCTTGCCAACCTGAATGCCTTCTCCAATGAATCAAGTTCCAAAACACGAACTTCATGTTGGATGTTATCCTTTAAAGCGCCTAGGAAGAGATCAATCTTGTGTTCCTCTGGAATATCATTTACCCTTATATTCAATTTTTGGAAGTCCTCAATGTGCTCCCCCACTAAGCCCTTTTGTTTTAGATTTATCAATTGGCTAAAGAAGGTGTTTCTCTTTGTATCCTCATAATGTGCTATCATTTCCTCCATAAAAATTGACTAAGTGACAATTTTTTTACGGGAGCAAAGCCATCGATACCATACAAATGTATTTTGTTTTAAATGTAAAGTTGCAATGTGTACCTTTTATGTGTTTTGCACGTTATGTAGATCAAAATATTGCTCCATCTGTAGTATCCATGTTACAGGATCCTTTCCATCAAACTTCTCATCTCCATTTTTGGAATATGGTGGTTCCTCCTGCCAACATTAGAGTTTATGAAATCACGATTAACATTTATTTTGTTCTCATCATGAGTTTCTTCTACTATCTTTTCACCATTATGAAACATTTCATGTATCAACTTTGTCAAACCTTTTATGTCTGCTTTTGGATCATTCTTCATGTTTTCCATGTTGTATTTCATGTCATCCATCTTAGCTTCCATGCCAACTTCCATGCCATCCATCCTAGCTTCCACACCTTTCTTCAAAACTTCCACTTCATTTTTTGTTGCTCTTTACGAGAGCGAAATTTGGTGCACTTGCTCTTGTAATTTTGATAGATCATGTTGCAATTCTTCATCTTCACGAGTCATAGTAGAGCCTTTTGAAGGCTTAATGGGTGTTGAATTATTTTTGCAAGGCATATTTTAGAACCCAATACTGATATCTATTCTACAATATGCCCTTGGAATCAATTCAAATTGATTCTTCAAACAAGACTTATGCAATTCGGAAAACAAAATACACACCTTTTTCTTGCTTTTGAGGAGCTCGATATTGAAATTCGATTATCTCTGTGATTGAAGCACTTCAATATTTTAATTTTGGTACTGACGTAGCCCTCTAAATTTTCTTTTGAATGCCATAAGTCTTACCTGATTTGGATTCTCCAAGACAAAGTTGTGTCCAATCTCCCACAATGACCTAATTATGGACTCGTTCAGTAGAGTGAAATTGTACGACTTGCCACGTGTCACTGTTTCATCCTTCGGCTTTGAAATTGATAGCAAAGAAACTAAAGTCCGTGTAATTGCCACCAATTTTTACGGCACTCAAATCCAATGCTCAGAGAGAGAGTTATGAATCGTTTCCCACGATCACCTCTTTGAGATGAAATTCAGGAGCCTGAAAAAGCACTACCTTCCACAGATCATATCTCCGAAAATATTGCGAACCAAGCTTTGAAATTTTTTGACAAGTTTCCTCAGGACTTCAGCTTCGCACCCTAAAAATTTCAGATTCTGAACCCTCGTAGAAAAAAATTTATAGCGAAAATTCCACGATGACCTGTTTAGAGCAGCGAAACCCTAGAATCCAAAGCTCTGATACCAAATGTTGTGTAACCAGCTCCAAAAATAGAAGAAAAGAGATATCAATGCCTTAGAAATAAGCCACTTCGAGGGGGAAACCTCCAATACATTACATAAATGAAAAATTCTTGGATGATACAATTTACAAAACCTCCTTTCTATATATAGGAGTCCATGGGGCCATAATGTAATCCTAGCTGACCTAACAATAATAATTTAAGGGCACAATAATAACAAAATGGGGGTTACAAGGGTACAATAATAACAATAAGGGGGTTACACTAACAACAATAAGGGACTATACTAGTAATATAGGGACCTAATAGCTACGCCCTTGCTCCCCTTCATGGCAGGCCTCAGCCTCCCCGATTTTGACCAGTTGATAAACGACCCTATACACCATGATGCTAGTTGGCCTACTATGCCGACAAAGCTCCCTTCCGACATCCCAAAGTTTAAAGGCCTTGCTGGAGAAGATCCTTCAAATCATGTTTTATCTTTCCACATGTGGTGTTCGTTTAACTCCATTACTGATGACTCTATCCGTCTTCGATTGTTCCAACGAACGCTTATAGGTGAAACTTCTAAGTGGTATGTTGACCAGGCCCCTTCCTCTCATACCACCTTTGCAACTCTTGCCCAACATTTTCTACCTTACTTCCAGCTTCCTCTTTGTTATGACACTAGTACCGAACTCTTGAATTCTTTCCGTCAATCATCTGCGACCTGCCTATGTGACCATGTCAAGGAATGGCGAAGAAGAAAGAGCCTATGTCCAGCCCCTACCTTCGAAGACCGTGTCTACATGGAATAGTTCCTTAGATCTCTCTTTCCGCCTATCGGGAAAGATTTCTCATCGCACTTTCCTCAAACCGAAGAATTCGCTCTCCAAATTGCATTAAAATATGACCTAATCTACGCTCAGTCGGGTTATGTTTATACCGTTCTACGTGATCTTCCCAGACCCGGTGGTGCCAACGCACTAGGGGAATCTCACGCCGCCGACGGTATCATTGGAGCTCTCTCTAATCCCTATGCTCAACCTCCCATGGGCTATGGTTTTCCTCAGTGGGGGGCCAGCACCTCCTGCATTTTTCCCCCTCCCGGTAGCACATATCTAGGATACGGCATGCCTCCTATTTTTTCCCAACCTCCTATTTACCACACTGTTACCCAACCTCCTTATTATCTGTATCCACATCCTAGTGCTCCAGCTCCTCCAGCATTAGCACCTCCTCCTCCCTTGCCTTATCAACCCCCGCAACAGCAACCACCGCCTCCTAAGGGGTAGGTGTATGCACAGCAGTCCGCGACTAATCCTCCTCCCTCAAAAAAGAAGAGGAAAGGCACTCGAAATCAGTTTGTTCCTAGTAATCCTGGACCTAATCCTCAAAATAATGCTACTAACACTGTTAACCAGCAACAGGGCACCCAGCCCAAGCAGGACAGGCCTACTAGCACGAATAAGCCCGGTCCTTGTTGTGGTGTTTATGGTCATTATACGCATGATTATCCTCTTTTGCCATAGATACGGCAACTATGGGAGTCTCAAGAAACATTGAGAGGAAAAAAAGCCATCCCTTTCATTCCTCCAAGTCCTCCACCTAATAAACCGACTGTGCTTACCAATCCTTTCCCTCAGCAAGGATTTGTGGCTACCAACCACCTGAAGGTTAGGTGGCCACTCAACCTCTTCCATCTAGTACCCCTGATTACCAGATTCTCATGATGACCTCTAATCAGCCTTCTGGACCTTCTCCTCCTGGCCCTTCACCTTTAGCTGGTACTCATAAGCCTCTTTATCCTCCTGAAATGATTCCTCCAAGTGTTAACCATCTTGGAGATGTCCCGCCTGGTCATTACCCCTCTGGTAAGATATCGTTCCTAGCTCGCCCACTAGTAGTGTACACGTTACCTGTCATGGCCACCCTCTCTCGTCCTAACCTGACCCTTGGGATTCCCGTCTGGTACCTTTATCCTCCAGCTGCTACCCTGCCTGGTCAACCCAAACCTTATCTTGCTTTGACCCCAGTTCAACTGGTCCCCATGACTTCTGCCGCTGCAATAGTGCCTCCGTCACCTCAACAGGAACCACCTCCTATTGTGACTACTTCGGGTAAGAAGGGCAAAGCTCGCAAGGGGGCATCAAAGGAGAAGGCTGCCCCGACAAACCATGCCCCTCCTTGGCCTCCAAAGCATACCATCCAATGTGCTTTGTGTGATGTTGTCGGTCACGCCACCCATACTTGTCCGAAGTTGCCTCACCTTAAGTCCATGGTTAATGAGACGTTTCCGGAGTCTGATATCCCAGAGGTATATTTCACTATACCTGATTCAGTCCTGAAACTCAATTCTTTGCACACAAATCACCCTTGTGCTTTGTGTGATTTCCATGGCCACTATACTCACCTTTGTTCCTGAATTGAAGAGTACCGCTCCTCTTTGGAAGTGGTACGCAAATTCGAGGCCAAGCGCAAGGAGTCCACCACTCCCTTATTTGTTCATTTTCCTTCGGCAAAACTAGAGGACACGAATTTTCCCATTGACATTCCCCCTCCTAATGTCGAGATGACAGAGCCTTCGTCCACCATTTTCTACCTATCATCATCCATGAGACCCTCAGTGGAAGGCCCCTTGGAGACTTCCCCTGATGTTTCGCTTGACCTCCCTTCAGCGATCACCCTGGGCTCAACATTGGTAGATTATTTATCTGATTACTCTTCTGTCACCACTTGTGACGATGCGTATGTCAACCTCTCTTCTCATGATGATGAGTTAGGTAGATTCGCTGCATCAGGTGGTATTTCTTCCACCAGTCACCCCATCTTCTATTACGATGACGACATTATGGAAGTAGTCACCACCCCTGACTTTATCTATCCCCCCTTACATCGAACCCATGCATTCAAACCACATACATCTTGTGGCCATTACATTGACACCCAATGTTTGGGTAAGGAGGCACCCATATTTGAGAGACCAGGAGAAGAAATTATCCACAACTCTCCTAGTGTATCTAGTCATGTCGAGTCTAGTACCATTATTCTTCCACATTTAGAAGAACCTCTAGAGTCCCATATCACTTCAGATCACTCTAGGGATGATACCCCTCATCATTCCTTCATATTACATAAACAACCCAGTCCCTTCGACATTGTTGTTGATCAACCTATGAGTTTTCTAGGAGAGCACCAGTTCATTATCTCCAAATCCTTTCTTTGTGATAGTGACACCATGTATGCCAATCTGGAAACTTAAAGTCCATTTGATTCATATATACAATACCAAAGGAGATTGGTAATCTTCCATTCCCTTTCTCAAACTGCATAACCATAATGAAAACAAATGGCATGCCACATCATTAAAATGTGTTTAGATTCCCCTTTTTTTTCTAAATACATTTTGGGATGATGACAGCTTGGGGGCACCTATGCCCCTCAACCATAAAAATCCCAGATCTTAGCCAAAAACAACACTGAAACCCCCTTTCTCTGATAGGTCACACTTTTCATGTAATTTCCTGGGATAGTTCGCATTTTTATACCCAGTACCTGCTACTCAGGTCACAGAACAAACCCCCAAAAGTGTGACCTAGCCTCTTTATGAGCTCTAGGTACCTAAACTGAACTTTCAATCCACTGAAATGAAAGAGTAGGATTAGGCCTCTTACCTGCAACTGATGGATCTCAATTCCAATGGTGGGTTTGTCTGCTACGATAACTGCACGAGTTAGGGCCTTCTCTCCCCACTACATGCACCACAGCTCCACCTGCGAATGAGTCAATTTGGAGGGAAAATGCCTTATTAAAAGAAAAACCCTGATTTTTCTTTCGCCTGTTGCGGCCAAATAGTAGCTCAGTTTGACGAACTGTCTATACCATTGGTAAGCTCTCACCGAGCCTTCAAATGCATACCTATTATTTTTTAGTGACTTCATACTCCACCACAACACATTTTTCCAAGAACTGTCACTTCACCCCTCCTCAAAATTGAATTTCTTCACTTGCAACACTTGTACCGGGGGCACCACTTTGCCTCCATACTTGTCCATGCTCGTGTCGACTTTAGTCGTGAGTTACCATCTTGTACTCATGTTTTTATGGTCCACATTGGACCATTTCTATGTGGCAGCACCATCGAGTCACCCTTGTTTAGAGCATGGGAGTTGAGTCATTGTTGCATTCATGGAGTCTATCCCGAGTCCCTTTGCATCTCGCTATAGTCCTCCATCCTTCATTGCTTGGTACATCTCTCGTGTCACACATTATGGCCTTTAGTCCCACTATCCCCTATCCATCATGATATTGTGTCAGTCACTGCCAGGTCATCCATGCCTTTTATGCTCTAATAAGGGAAGTCGTTCATTCGCTACTCATTACCCCCCATTTCATCATCATCATTGGTGTCAGTCCATCATTCGCTCTACTATTTTCTCTCGTGCCTTAGTTGAGGATCCCTTATTATCTCACCTATGGTGGACCTCCTTTTGTCAACATCAGCTCATTCATTCCAAAAGACATCTATAGAGGGCGGTGTACGTTGGTTCCAGCTTCCACTCTTGTTTGGTGCCTCGAATCAGGCAGAAGGACTCCTTATTGACCTTTGACTTGATTTTTTCTAAGCTCCATCTCCTTTTAGCACGATCGAGATCCATATACTCGATGATTCAGTGATGCAGCAGCTGAGATTGGTGATTCCCAGGTGTGTGTGAGATGTCTCAGCCCTCATGAGGGGGTGGCCCTACAAGCAACGCCCCAAATGCCTGGATGACCTCTCCATTATAGCCTTTCGATGCAGCTCCATAGATTTGATGATGTCGGCCTCAGCCGCTTGCAGCGCACTTTTGTTTGCATCTATCAATTAGATTATCACAACCCTTTTCTGTTTATAGGGGCATCTGGGTTGTATTTATATCTCATATACTAAGATATTATTCTACCAGTCCTCGCTATTATCCCAGGCACAATATGTATGTGGGATTCATTATTGTGTTGTTTGTCTGGCACATTTGTATGCCAGTATGTACTATGTTGTTCAATTTTTTTGTTTACTGGACACCTTATCTTTTGTACTTTGCCTCGACGGGCATAGGTATGCCTTCCCCACCGCCTATAGCACAGGTACTCACTCATCAAGAGACATGTCGGACCTGTAAGTCTCGCCTCCTCAGGGTCTAGTTCTTTCAGCACTTTGGTCTACCTTATACTTCTGTCTCTTTGACTTTCCCTTCAATGTCTAGTGATTGAGTTCTTACAACGTACTTCAGTCATACGATTAGCTCCTAATGCTCGCACGTTAGGGGGAAATCTGTTACACCATTATTCGGTCATCTAACCTATTGTTATTAGATGGACCCAAGTACACCATGTAAGAGAAATTTTACCCTAAGTAAAATTGTATTCACTATGAAAAATAACTTAGTAAACCACCTTTATTAAGTTGTTTATGGTCTAAACAGGAAACCCCATGAGGAAATATTAAATAAGTCTACATTTGTTTGATTTTCCTCAAGGAATAATTAGTTAAACAACAGTTTTATTAATATTCCTAGATATATTTAACCCAAAACAGGGAAATTAATTAGATAAATCATTATTATCTTATTATTTCCTAAGAATAATTATTTAAACCTTATTTAAATAATATTCTTTGTTGAATATGACTAAATCACCCTTAAATAATTAAATAAATCATTATTTATTTGATTATCACTCAACCACATCCTTAAAATGATAAATAAATCATTTATTTATTTATTATTTACAAATAAAGGGATTTTACCCACGTCAAATTCCTTTTCCCTCCAACAAATATAATAAAATATTCCATAAAAGTTGGATTTTGATTTGGTTAATAATATTTTAATTATGCACCAATATCTAGACTAACTCAATATTTTGTTATAAATAGAAGGGTTTTCCCATTCATTTACCACCTTTTGTTGCCTAAAGATCACTTTGGATCTATACTTTTGGTTTGACTATTGATCCACCATCATGGTCATATTTTGCTACCTTTTTTGTCTGGGTTTTCTACACCATCAAGAGAGAGGAATTTTAGATGTGAAGTGCTGAGGACTTACAAGAAACCATCCCATTGAGGAGAACATGGAACACCCTCTTGAGTTTTCCTCCCAGGTGCCATTAATACAAAATTCATTCAAAATATTCTTGTCTTGTCTATTGCATGCATGGAGTAAATCTTGTTTTTTCTACTGCTTAATGTCTTCTAATGCATAGATCTAGATTTTTACAGCATTTATCTTGATCACCTAACTGCAGATCTGAGGATATTAGTAGTCATATTTGCTGTTAGGGCTGTTTTTTATGTGCAACTAAAGTGGTATTTTTTCGTACTCTTGGAATTAAGATTCATACTAACAACTACTACAGCCGTGACGATAGCGTTGGATTCCAGGTAGGTCGATCTACCGTGTCCTCTTTTCTTTCAGTAACTAGGGACCTACACTCTAGCTTGTCTCTTTGCTTCTAAACCCACCCTAGGGCTAGAGGAATCATCTCTATCCGTAGCGAGGATTTACCTGCTTAACAAATTACTGACTCCGCTCAGGATGATGGTCATCATCATTCCTCGTTCATGCCTAGCCTCAGGACCATGTCTACGTGTCTTGAGTGATTTTCATCTCAGGTTCCTTCTCCTCTGATTCAAACACCTATTCTGACACATGAAGTCTTTATAGAGGGTAACTTGAGTAATATTATGCACACGAGGCCTATTGATATTTCCATGAAATCAGGAATTGTCGAGAACATCCATATTGGGGTCACTTGTTCTTTAGATGAAGTACGAGTTTATACTAGCCTTTTTCACAAATTTCATGATGTCTTTGCATGGTCCTAAAAATAAATGCCTGGCATTTATCCTAGTATAGTGGTGCATGAAATTCCTACTTACCCTAGTGCGAAACCTGTTCGTCAGCGTCTTCGCTGTAATATCCCAAAATGGGATCTGGTAGCAAGGCATGAATGGAAAATGCATTTTCCAAGAATGGCTTCTACAGGATTTGAAACCAGGACCTAGATCCATTATATTAATGCATCTAAGATCCAAATCCAAGAGGAGGCTCAAAATAAATCCCTCTAGGTGGGTTAAACAAGTCTCCCACACCTAGTTGTCTTGGAAAAATGCCCGATGAAGGGACTGCAACAATTCTTGAGCAAGAGATGGAATAACAATGTTATTTTTATAATCTAGAACACATGAAGATCTGAATAGCCAAAAAATGTATAATATAGCAGCAATTGGATACAATTCCTTGAGGAAAGAGTCACTCAAGCAAGGCAATGTAGCCTCAATGGAACATGTACATCAAGATAAAGAAACATTGTTACACATGAATTTCTGCAGGCTAAGAGGACGCAGTTTATAAGAGAAACTGCACAATAATAGAAATATATAACAATGTAGGGCTCAAGAAATGAGGGGGAGCAAGCTCTCAACCCCTGAAAACAATAATACAACAATCCTTAGAAGGATTGGCTAAAATATACAAAATGGAAAAATGTCGGAGTTGCAGGGTAGCAGTTGCAACTCAAGAACTGGAAATGAATTGAGAAGACTGAAGATGTTGCATATGATGACAAGACCTCCTCCAATGGATCTTCCAAGTGAAAGGCTAATCCTAACACTGAGAATCTCACCCTCCAATTAACACTACGAACCCTCACTGCAAGTGTACTCTGAAAATAACGCAATCACTGAGGGAAACTGCGCTGTAGGTGGAATAGAGAGTGCTAGCCAAGTGCCAAGATCTGAAATGAGCTCTAAATACTCCCTTACTAATCTCCCAAAGGAAAGAAGGCTCCCTCCTCTGAAAAATAGTTCTTGAAGTGGTGTTGTGGAACCTCCACTGCAACACCCTGCCACACAATGTTATACTTGAGCAGAAATAACGTTGTAGCTGAAGGAAGTGGCTTTGGCCTTGAGCCTGGATGTGGAGAAATAAAGTGCAATCCCTCAAGAGGCCTCTCAAGAAGGAGAAGGAATCCTAAACATAATCCCTCATGGTAAACAACACTACAACTTAGCTAAACAGCTGGAGACTGCAAATAGTCTAAGTAGACAAGAAATCAATAATCATATGCATGAGAAAAATTGGTTGCCTTGCCCTCCTTTTAAAAAAATGAGAGCTCCCTCTCCATGGGTCCCACTCTTTAGGGTTTCCTCCAACAAGGAAACTTCCCTCCTCTTTCACTGCGTTGTCCCATAAGATGATCTCCACCTTCTACCACTGCGCCGTTTGACTTGGTCAACTAGACCTTGTCCTCATACAAAAAGTCCCTTTTCACACTGGAAGGGATTTTATTCCTACTCATGGGTCTCCTCACCCATTTTATTCATCTCCTATATGACATAAACAAAATCAATGTTCCAATTAGCCTCATGCTAATTTTGGGAACATTACATTCGTCCTGTTCACCCTAGAAAAGCTGTTGCCATTAAAGGTGAAGTCGAAAAACTTATTAGAGCTGGTTTCATTTATCCGATTCCCTTGACAGAATGGGTCTCTAAATTTTTTTTTGTAGATAAGAAGCAGGGAACCATTAGGGTATCTGTTGATTACCATGATATAAATTGGGCTTGTCCCAAAGATAATTATCCTACTCCCTTTATCGATCAAATCATTGACGATTGTGTCGGGAGTGACATTTTTTCCCTCATGGACGTCTTTTCTGGTTACAATCAGATCAATATTCTCCTGAATGATCAACATAAGAGTTCTTTCATCTGTCCTTGGGGAAATTTCTCATATAAGAAACTCCCTTTTGGCTTAAAGAATGCTGGCCTACGTTTCAGCGAGTGATGTCCTACACTTTTCACAATATTCATCACATCATTCAGCCTTACCTAGATGACCTTCCAGCTCATTCAGCTAAAAGTAGGGACCACCCTGACCATCTTCGTTATATTTTTCTTCCTTGTCGATGCTACAACATTCGTCTTAATCCGCACAACTGCGTCTTCTGCGTTGATTCCGGTATATTTTTAAGGTTTATCGTCTCCAAAGATGGAATTCGCCTCGATCCGCTTAAAGTTGAGGCTATTATCAATCTCCCCTCTCCCTCCTCATTACACCAATTGCAGAGTTTGCAAGGGAAGGAAATTTTTCTACGTTGTTTTGTACCTAACTATGCAGAAGTGGCTAAAGGATTCACACAATTATTGAAACAGGACGTCGCTTTCTGTTGGGATGAGATTGCTCAGAAATATTTTGATACGCTGAAGACATTGCTTGTCAACACTCCTCTGCTGTGTCCTCCAAACAATCATCACGATTTTTCCCTCTATTTAGCAGTCGCTTTCAGTATGATTTCCATGGTTCTGGTACAAGACAATGGTGACGGTAAGGAGCATGTTTTTTATTACTTATCTTGTAACCTTTCCGATCCTATGCATATGTCAAGAAGCTAGAATTAGCTACGGATGAGGTAGTTCAATGTTTTTTTCATTATATTATTTTGCGTACTGTGACTGTGATTTCTAATTGTAACCCCATGACTTATATATTGTCTTGAAAATTGCTGGGGGAAAATACTCGAAGTGGATTGTCATACTCCAAGAGTTCGATTTTGAATTTACTGCTGCCAAGTCGAAGAACATATTCTGACTCTGCTCTGTCTAATTCTGAGGAACATATTCCAGACGATACACTTTTCTTGATTAGCATCCTCGATCCTTGGTACGGTGATATCATCATCTATCTCCATACTTTTACTTTCACATCTGAGTTCACGAAGGATTCCTGCCGATGTATTCGGCATCACTCGCAACCTTATCGTATAGTCGGAGATACGCCCTATCGCATTGGAGTGGATTCCTTACTCCGTCGATGTTTGACTCTCAAGGAAACTTAGAAAGCCCTGAATGATTTTTAGAGTGGCGCCTATGGCGGTCACATGTCTGGTTATGTCACTGCACAGAAGATTCTTCGTGCTAGTTATTTCTGGCCTTCTATATTTAAGGACTCCATTGTCACAGCTCACAAATGTCATGAGTGCCAGATCTACCAATGCAGGATGCGTGCGCCTCTTGTGCCTCTTCATCCTATCATTACCATTGGTCCCTTTGTGAAGTGGGGCATTGATTTTATGATGTGTAACTGTCACTCGACCGAGGGGGCATGCTTATATTATCGTAGCCGATGACTACTTTACCAAATGGGTCAAAGAAATGCCTACATTTGTCGCTGATGGTAAGATAGCTGCTCAATTCATATTCAATCACATTATTACTCAGTTTGGCATCCCTCAAGCCATCGTTACTGATCATGGTTCCCATTTTAGGCATTACATGGTGGCAGAGTTGACTTCTAAGTTGGGTCTGCGTCACGAAAAATCAACGCCATACTACCCTCAAGCCAATGGCCAGGTTGAAACCATGAACAAAGTTCTTGTCACCATGCTTCAACATATGATTGGGATCCACAAATCCAATTGGCATCTCATGTTATTTTTGGCTCTGTGGGCATACCGAATTTCAGTGAAGAGTGTAACTGGATTCACTCCTTTTCAGTTGGTTTATAGTCTGCAAGCTACTCTCTCGATTGATTGTGAAATACCTTCACTCAAGTTAGTTGTTCAATTACTGTAAAACACTTCACTAGAATAAGAGCGTATCCTCTGCTTAGAGAGGCTGGACGAAACTCGCCACTTGGTTGCTTTGGTCATCGAGGCACAAAAGAAGCGTGTCAAAGCTCATTTTGATCAATGAGTTTCCCCTCGTTCCTTCGCTTAAGGAGACCTCGTCCTCCTGTACAACCAAGCTCATGATAAGCTGGGGTCAAGAAAATTTCAACCCATGTGGCATGGGCCCTACATTATCAAACGTGTGTTGTAGAATGGGACCTATGACCTCATCAATTATGAAGGTCATCCTCTAGAACAACCCAGAAATGGGTTGTATCTCAAAAAGTATTATGCGTGAGCCATTCATGCATGATTTGTGTACATAGGTGTTTTTTCATTTTTCTACATGTTTTGATTTGGTGTGCTTTGCGAGCTTTTTCTTGATTATTGGGTATTTCTTATTGTGCAAATGTCTGTTACCCCTTATGTCAATTTCGTGGATGGTGCTTCCCGCAGTACCATGAATTTTTCTTCAACAGCTTGGGTAAATATATGATCCTACTGGTGAGTTGATAGATCTACAAGGTATTTGTCTAGGATGGACTACAAACAATGTCATTGAATATAGTGTTGTCCTTGAACTATTGACCGAAGCGAGAAATAACCTTGGCATATGCACATTGCTTGTAAATATAGATTCACAGCTTGTATTTCTCCAGCTCAATGGTCATTATTCGGTGAGAAACCCATACATTTTGAGATTGTATTTACATGTTAGTTTGCTAGAAATACATTTTTATTTTATTACATATCAACATATTCCTAGGAAAATGAATGCATTAACTCATATAGTGGCTAACATTGTATTATATAGACATTTGTGTAATTTGTAAAATCATCATCATATGTAAAAAGCCCATGTGGAAAATAGATGTATATATATATATATATATATATATATATATATATATATATATATATATATATATATATATATATATATATATATATATATATATATATATATATATATATATAGATGTATATATATATATATATATCGAATGTTTTCATCAGTGTGCATCATAATTTTAAAAAATATGTATGTTTCTGTTACATCCTAAGACACCATGTCTCTCAACAAAATGCAGAAGTAAAACCTAGGTGTCTAATTGGCATGATGCTCATGATAGCATGTCATTGCCCATACAAGCTGCCTTAGAAAGTGATGAATGAAGCTTGGCACCCCTACAGTATGCCTATGATATGCACGGGGAACATCTTCAAAATGTGCATAATTTGGAACCCCACGGGTGATCCCTTCCAAGTTGCGCACTATCTCCTCTTCGCCGCCACCCTCGCCATGAGGATCGAATTTGCGAGGGATTCGCCTTGCTATTGGAGACATGCCTGTGGGTCTCTTTGGGCCAACATCTGCAAACACATGGATTAAGTGTCAGAACATGCATAGTTAAAAAAATCATAATACTCACAAAAAATTAAAAATGAGTCTTACCCAAATCTTCATCCCAATCCTCTCCCTCTAGATGTGGGAGGTCCATATCACCAGTGAAATTTGTACCAGAGTAGGGACAGTCCTCCATGAAAATCAACTATCGATGGATCCAATCAAATAACTCCGGTCTCCAGGATATCTGTTGACCGCCCCCTACCTTGGAATTAGAGCTACCCATCGGACCATCCATGGTTTCATAGCTGGTGGTGTTGGAACTATGACCTTATAATGCTGAAAGATTGGTATTCGTTCCAGGAAGAATGATACCAGGATCGATCCATAACAAAACTGTTTCAATTTTCCCTTCTTGCACTTTGGTAGCTGGCGCTTCATATTAATTATCACGGCCACTGCCTAGTTGTAGATGGTTAGTGTCAAGTAGTCTATAGCAAGGAGTAATTGCATGTTTGTTGCTTCATGTGGTTCTTGCGTTCCCACAGCTTGTGTGATGGTCTGTAGCACTACATTTAGTGCCAAGTTTGGGATCGTTTGAATATCAAATTTCCCACTTCATGTTCCCTTCCGTGCCCTTTTACATACCCTCTCCATTGCCATGGACATGTTCTCCATGCATGCCTGGGTGTCGGTAAGGAGTGGTGTTTCCCCCCTCCTCGATAATCCTATTATGAGATAAGCATCAAAAACATCGATCTCAAGTTCCTGGTCTCGAAGAATGAACTTTTATTGATCCTCATCCCATATGTTGATCAAATACTGTAGCAGCTCCAGTTGAGCATGGAGACACGGTGTCAAGAAGAACTTCTTCAGCCCAGAGTCTCTGAGAGCTTCCATGCATCTCTCATTTCCCATGGAAAGCTCATCCTCTTCATTGTGTTCCCATTCCTTCCACTTAATCACGATTCTGCCACTTTATACCTGCATACATTTTTACATGGACATTGTTAGCCTAATTAAGAATTGGAATTTGCAAAAAATTGGGTCTATTTACTGGAATTTTGAGCATGAAATGGTCTGCGCGGTTGGCGCGCCTCCAGTGTAAAATTTGGGCAGTTGGCGTGAGTCTGTGCCTGAAACCCGCGCCAACTGCTGTGCCCTAGATTTGACAAATTCCTCGTGAGGAATCCAAACTGAGAATTTTAGGAGATGAAAGAAAGCTTAAAAGATGGAGAAAGGTATTGACTCTTACCTAGAACTGACGGATTCGAGATTGGTTTGTTGGATTGCCCGCTATCGTCACCACAAAATCACAAGGTAAAATGGGTCACTATTGCTCCACAAGAGGTCAAAGTGAAAATTAATTATTTTTTACCATTTTTCACATTTTATAACTTTTCAGAACCCTAATTAGGGTTTAAGACATATTTTTTAATTATTTTATTATATTATTTTTGAGAAATGGGTTTTACACGTGTCTCTTGTGCAGCGACAGGTTTTCACGCGATTGTGATGAAGTAACGAGTTGTATTTTATGCTTTTTTGAACTCGGTAAAAACACGAAAAAATCACTACTGGAGTCATATTTCAGCTCTTTTTTGACTCTCTAAAATTGAAAAGATTGCCGAGACTCTTGTCGTTTTGAACTCGTTAAATGGCTACGAAACGATATCTACCCAGTATACATTTACCCCTTTTTAGGGCTAGGATGGATTATTTATGAAAAAGAATACCTTAGCCTATTGCGACTAAGAGGTTCTTTCAGAAATTGTTTTCTACCTTTTCGGATCTGAGAGACTATTTACGAAAAGGGCCATGCTTGAGTTTTCTTTTCTTCTTTCTTTTCAAACTCTCTAAACATGAAAAGATGTTGAGTTCTTCCTTTTTCAGACTCGTTAAACTCTGATGACATCGGAATTTGTCACCATGACGTTACCCGAGTTCCTCCTTCCTAGGGCTCGTAAAATGTACTAGGTTGGATTTTTTCGAAGGAAAAACTTACATTGCAAGCATATGCTATCCCTTTCAAGCTTGTTTTAAAAAATAATTGGGGTACTCGCCAGAAATGGTGGGGGAAAATGGAATGAGTTTTTAGTTATGTTGGCAGTATGTTGCTCTTAAACATGGCACTTTCCATGCATTTGTGTCGGGTTGGGGACATCTCTTTTTGTCATTTTTTCTTCCGTGGGTTTGGGTAATCTCTTTTGACCTCTCATTTTCTCTTTTCCACGTCATCATGACCTCAGACCCCTTGATGTCAAATACTGCCAATTCTAGTGTTGTGTCACTGATATGTTCAAGAGAAGTTTGCCTCTACAGTTTTCAACCTCCCTCTGATTCTTTGTTGGTCCTAATTAACAATCATCATTTTCCTCTGTCTCGTGTCGATGGTGTGGGAAACATTATGGCCTTGATTCAACCAGTTCACTTCATGGACTTCAGCCCATTATCCAGGAATCTGATCTAGAGACTCCCTTCCGGTACGTTGGAGCCTGCATGCCTTAATGGTAGGTTCTTCACATTGGACGCAAGGTCCACGTCATTGGCCTTTGATCGAGTGACTCTGTGGGTGTTTGACGCCAAATCACTTTTCACATTCTGTGGATTGTACCTTTCATACCTTGAGGGCCATTTTCATTATTGGTGGTCTTTCTTGCGTCTGTTAACAACTTTCATCATTAGTTGGTAATCGAACGATTTTCTTGCATGTTCGACTTCAGCTCATATATTCACATGCTTGAATTTGTACTTGTTCGGGTCGAGATGGAGCGCAAGACCCTAGGTTTTGTCTAATAAAATCCAGGCTATGGGTTCTTGTGGATTATCATGACTTATTGCATGAATCTTTTGATTGGATGGCTGCGACCATACCTGAGTCTGTTTTATTTATCATTACTATTGAATGGTTGTGTCAATACCTCAGATCTCAGTTTTTATGCACTTTATTTTGGATGGATGCACCCATACCACATGCTCATATATCAGATATATTAGTAGTATTTGTACATGTAGGTTTTTCGACAACGGTGTTTGGTTTAAACGCATTCTCATAAATCTTTTCACCCCTCCCTCTCCCTCAGACCTCATGCTTTAGGGGCCATCTGTTACACAACATTTTTTCACTGTCCCTGCAATCCCCATCCCGCACAATTGTGGGTCATTCCTATGACTAATAAGAAGTGGCATGCCTTGCAATGACCATCATTGCATCCCTTTACATGAGAGCAATATTCCTTCTGTTGACAATTTCGTGAGCAGAGCTTCAAAAACCCCTGTTTTTGCCTTAGCGCGAGTAGCCAGTTCTACTGTCGTGCCAAAGGGGAATATTAACACCGGGCCCCATGCCACCTAGCACTCTGTCCCAGTTAGACACCCGAGCCAAGATGTTTATGGAATGTATTTTAAAATAGAGGTGGAGGTTCCATTCCAACAACCTCGAGGATGAGTCATTGTGAGTGGTTGGACTGAATAACCATGGACTCCCTCCTTTAGTTTATGGTTTTCTCCTCTTCTGGGAAACTCATAATGGATAGGCCCCCCTTCCACCTTTTTAGGGATCCCAATCTCCTCCTTTGCCTCTATAAAAAGAAGTTATCTCTCTTTGCATAAGCTAGCTGAATGTATTTTGAGCTGAACATGAATAGCTAAACACATTATAGCTGAATAACTAAATTTTTTAGAAGATAGAACAAGGAAGAACTATGTTGAGAGAGCTTAAACTCATGCCCTCATCCCGTTTGAATTTCCCAACAAGTATTGAGACGCGCTTCGGCTGAACCCCGCTGGAGGAGACCGCAATGTCAGAGCTTTGGTTGTAACTCTTCCTTCTATCAATACATACATGTAACTATTGTCTCGTTCCATTTTTATGTTGTATCTTTGTTTAATGCAATATTCTTAGCCCTCTTTGACTCGCTAGTAGTTAAGAATGAAATTATTATGTTTTATGTTGCTCTTGTTTTCTGATCTATATGCAGGTATCCGAGCATGACTACAGAAGGATTGTGACTTGCGAGAGGCCATCACTACTACAATCACGATGATAGTGTTGGACTCCAAGTAGGTCGATCTACCATGTCCTCTTTCCGTTTAGTAACTAGGGACCTACACTCTAGCATGTATATTTGTTTCTAGACCCACCCTAGGGCTAGAGGGATCGTCTCTGTCCACAGAGAGGATTTACCTGCTTAACACGGAGTGTCCAACACTCTAATGAGTTAAAAATAGTCAATTTCAATCGGACTCAATGGCATCGAATCTCTGAAAGAATCGATCTGTTCAGGTGAAGGGATAATCCAAGGGTCATCAGACTGAGAGATCATATTGATGTGAATAGTTTTGGGTGGAGGAAGAGGAAAAATACCCATTTGGGCATGATCTTTGAAAATACCTGGCCCAATGCTCTTATAGGGATTAGGGATGTTATCCACGTACGAAACATTGTTCTCGGAAGAAGAGGTGAAGAAAGACAATTGATCGACAGTAACAATTTTTCCCTCATGTGGAAAATTCAAAACATGAAAGAGTGTGGACGGAACGTATGGCATAGCGTGAGTCGAACTGCGACCGAGTAGAATATTGTAATTGAGCTTGGCGTCAACTAATTCTAATTCTACTTAGACATTGATTGTCTTACCTTTTAAGGTAATCGACAAGCTAGCGAGAACACCAAAAGGTTTTGATTCCCTTCCATCAAATGCTTTAATGGAATTCGGTGATGAATGCAGGGCGAGAGAGCCAATGGCCTTCCAACAAGAATATGACATGACAGAGGTTGATGCACCCTCATAAAAAACTGCTCAATGGATGTCGAGACCATTAATAACAACTTTTGTAATGAGCGCAATCTGGTGCGAATGTCGTGGAACAAAATTTTCTAAATCGAAAGCGAGAAGGCTAGTATCAGCAGGATCAATCCTGCCGATCATAGATAACAAATATTTCCGCTCAGAATGATAACTTTGAAGTACTTCACATTGCAGATGGAAACTTAGCCAAATCCTTTACAATACTGTAGTATTGAGCAGCACGGGCATTTGGATTAGAAGAAGACTTGCAGAGTACACCTTTGGAAGGTGGTCGTACAACGGGTTCATCACTGGGTCGTTCAATCTCAAGAGAGCCAGAAACAGGCGGAGGAGGGGGACCATGAGAGATATCTTTCCCCACTGGCTGATGTGATCTAATATAAACTTTCGATCGAGGAACAATAGAAACAACTGCAGAACTGTTCATCATGAACACCTGAGAGCCAAATGGGGCATAGGACTGAGGTTGCTCTACCATCTGGGTCTGCTGTGATGGGAAAGGTTATTTAAGAACATATGGAGTTCCCTGAGTGCCTTTGAGTAGTCTACTAACTTTGGCCTGTCTAGGATAGTCCTTGGTGTAGTGCTCGTCTTCACAAATCAAACAACGGTACTTATGTTTGCGTTGTGAACCATAATTAGCACGATATTTGGATGAATCTGGTTTCAGGGTATCGGCTTTGGCCTTACCTTTACCCTTATTTTTCCCTTTAAAGGTTTTGGTTGCCAGATTGGCGTGAACGACATTGACTTCCGAGGTTTTACCAGGATTTAGAGTGGACTAAGGAGCAACATTTTTGGAAGAATTAGACTTTTGATTTCTAGGGTTTGAAGGAGAATACTTTCGAGAAGTCTGAGACATGGAACCAATAATACTGTCGACGGATGGGGTCGCCGGTTCTTTAGAAGTTCGAGGTCGAGGGGAATCAGGCAAATATCATAAAACGTTCCAGATTAAAAGTACACAATATTGAGGTACTAGGCACGAGCAATGGCCTATTCCTCAGTTACACATGCCCCCATAGCTATGTCTTTTGTGATCTAATTGACAAAGGAGGTAGTGAACCAATCTATTAGAAGCTGATCAGGAATATCAAACTTAATCAAGCGACGACGACATCTCCATTCATGAATATGGTCTGAGATATGAGTAGCTCGGTTCTATTTCAAAGATATAAGGAGATGTGTCCTAGGCTCATATAGAACCGATAACTAAAAATGAATAAGGAATTCCATGGCGAGAGAGTTGAAGTCTTGAAAGATGCCACGAGATAGCTCAATGCACCACTTTGCAGCGGCACCAGTAAGAGTCTGTTGGAAAAGACAGAGTCGGATGGAATCATCAACCCAAGGGTCATAGGAACACCACAAGTGGTAAGTCATAACATGTGCTTGGGGGTCTTCTTCGTACTTTCCCTCAAACTTAGGAAAATCACCAGGAATCTTAGTCGGAACCGAAGGCCAATATGGGTTATGAAGAATTGGATCGTTCGTTAACTTTGACACATTCGGCAATTCCAACGTAGCGAGAAATGGTAATTGAGGATTAAAAGGAGTTGGATGTCTCTAATAAGGACTCGTGTTCACATTCCACCCAGCCTGAGAGAAAATTTTCCCCCATATGTTTTGTCCCTGAGAATTCTGACCATAAGTGTTATAAGCTGGATAATTCTGTTGATACTGGGGTTGAGGACCAGGATAATGATTCTGAGCATACCATTGAGGTCCTTGCTGAGCAACATATGGATTTTGTTGTGGAATATAAGCATGGCCTTGAGGTTTATTATACACCAATTGAGATGGATGTTGAGGGTGATAAGTGAAACCTTGGGGCGAACTATATACCGACTGATATTAGCTTTGGGGGTAATAAGTGCCTTGGGGTTGAGCAGGTTGAGCGGGCTGCTGAAAAGTAGGACCATGCTGACTTGGATAAACAGTGAGAACTGGCTGTTGAGCAGGTCGAACAGACTATTGAACAGAGTAAATTGTTTGTTGACCAGGTTGAACCGGCTCCTAAGCTGGTTGAGTAGATTGGATCGGCTGCTGAGGTTGAACATGCTACCCCTGCGGAGTAGGTTGGCCTGGATACTAAGGGCCATCGGGTTGCCCTTGCGGAAGAGGTTGGCCCGATGACTGCGATGGACCAGATTATCCATGATAACAAGGTTGACCCAGAGCAGGACTGTAGGGTTTCCCTTGTTGCACAACATTTGGGCCAGAAAGAGCGTGTGGTTTTTTTTTTTGTACAAAAGGGTGTCCCTGTGACGAATAGATTTCCCCCCAGGAGCATAAGATGGTCCTGGTTGATATGGTGGTTGACCAAAAGGACCATGGGGTTTCCCTTGTTGGACCACAGGTTGACCTTGTGGACCGTAAGGTTATCCCAATGGACCTAAAGCATGTCCCTGCTAAGCCGAAGGTTGTCCCTACCTTGCGAGCTAGAGGGTTGTACCGATAAAGTTGACCCAATCTGAGGAACGGTCTAATAAGAGTCATAAACATGGATACCGTGCTCATCATAACGATGTAAAGTAGGAAACACATATATGGGGGTGCCAAGAGCATCATAGTGATGAGGAGGACCAATATGGGGCAAATAAATGGGATTACTGTACTCATCATAGTGAAGCGGAGGATTAACATGAGCTTGGGGCTGTTGAGAACACTGAGAGTTTTTCTCCTGAACAACCAACAGATACTCTTCAAATGTAAGGCCGCTAGGAATCATGGGGGCAGTCGAAGCCACACTAGAAGCAGGTGTGGCCTCCATGGCATGAGGTTGTGATTGACCTAGGCTGGGATTGGCAGGCCATGTGGGATTAAGGAAGATAGACCTACTAATGTGAAAAGATCCTGACGACTGAGTTGTAACAACTGGCGCAGATGAAGCCACACAGACAGTAGGTTAGAAAGGGACAAACATAACAATGATTGATGAGTTAGGTGTCGACGATGACATTCCTAAGGAATGAAGGACTGAACTCCTTGATGGAGTAGATGTGTTGGACTGTGCTATGGACACAACACAAGAAAGAATCTGACCCAAGGACCTATATTCCGGTGGAAGTGACACCGATGGTGGAGAGCACTAAGTAGAAACATGAGGGATATATTTCGTGAAAAGTTGATATTCTCCATTAGAAACAGACATTCCTTCACTACCAATAGGACTGGATGAATCCTTGTCTGACTCTGCCATACGACCTTCAAAAAGACTACGAGGATAGGGAGGTATAGCAGCAGCTAAAAATGGTGATCTCGACATAAGAGGAGGAAATTCTCCTTCTTCCCCAAAACCAGACCAAGCACCCGAATATGTCCAATTTAACTGAGTTGGCTCGTCAGTGGGAGACACGTAGCAAGAGGCAAGACATATGGGAGAATAGGCTATTGAAACTTGGCAGACCTAGTGGACTGAGGCGTTTCAAAAGAAACGTCCGAAAAAGAACTACCACTAGAAGGCAGTGAGGATGATGAAATTGGTGGTTCTGCCACAATGACCGTATTTCTAAACAAGGAAGGAAAAAGATAACCAATCGAAGGCTCCAAGATCAAAATCTAAGGAAAACAAAAACAAGCCAAGTAATCAAACTGTTAACGGGCGTGTGATCGTGGGTAATTAATTTTGCGACACTAAAATCAAACTTTGTTGTTTCATGTTTTAAGAGTCGAGAAACAAGAAAAATATTACTCTAGTCACTTTCAATGTTAAACGAGCGTGAAAGGACAAGTGATCGATGATCTCTTCCCTTTTTAAAGAGTCACGAAAAAATTGAAATGACTACTCAGGTACTCTAAGCAAGAGGGTGTACCAGGTTTGCATGAACTTCCATATACACCTTGGTGATCAAATGAAAGAGAAACTACCAAGGACTTAATGTATGTGCAGGGAGTCTCCTTGAATGCTGTGTTCGGTGTATCATGGTTACAAGGCGGCAGACTCGAATTCATATCGATAAGAGGATTGCAACCTAGAGGGGTCTCCCTTTATATACTCGATAGTATAGGGAGCACAAGCCCATACTAGCGTTGTCTAAAGCCAGGTGGCGAATGACAGCTACTAGGTTTTGAGACGCTGGAACACGTCTCTAGCCTAGAAAACTAAAATGGTGCGTTAGGTTCCAATTCTTCCTTAGGTTAATTAAATCAATTTAAGTTCATCTTGGATTATGTTTCAGTTTCAAGGCCCTACCGAATTTGGATCTCAAATTTCCTAAATGAAAACTATATGCAAAAGGACACCATTTTCCATTCAATGAAGGCTAATTACGAGAATGATAGAGATATTTCAAATGATAGAAAACAATGGGAACATGCAAAGAAATCCACTAATGTATCTAATGCAAACAAAACAAAAATGAAAAACTTTTTCCTAGATTATCCTATGCTAGTTATGCAAAATAATTTTTCACGTTCGATGCAAATAAAGGAATGCAATTTTTTTTGATTTTCCAATGAAATGAAGCATACAATGCACTAATAACATGAAAAAAAAATAAAAACTAGCCTGAGTATTGCGAATGTAGGAGTTGAAATTGAATAACTCAATCAATGCAGAACAAACACAAGAAGGCACTCAAACTAATGCTGCAATCTCTCGAATCAGAAGAAAGTTTTCAAAGCGACCCAAACAAGCAACGTAATCTATGCTTGGAGCAACAAGGGGCAGAATCAAATGAAAAATGAAATGATCATCCAACTAAGGCGAACACTCAAAAGGATCACGAAAAGTTAGCGCAATCAACCCAGGAATGAGACTAACAATAATCTAAAAGACTTGATTTCCAACCAGAAGGCTCAGTGCGACACTCAGAAACCTTATGGCCCTAAGCTAAACCGATAAGAAAATAGACAAACGAATGAGAAAAACAGGCCCACAACAGTCAAAACAGTCCCAAAGGCTCAATTACACAAAAAATAAACCAGATTCAAGCACAACTAACCAAAAGACTCATCAAAGAGGTCAAACCAAATCCTATAGTATTCGGCGTGAGTGTAAGGCGGTAATCCGTGCCAAACAGGGGATGGTGCGATTGTAACAAAAGAAACCTACGCCAATTGGCACGAGTGTTCAAGAAAAAAGCACGCCTAGCCAGATAACTATGGGAAAAGGGAAAAATCAAATGGGCAGAGATCAACCTTGACAGTCTGGAGCTAAACAGGGACTTTAAGAGAGACAAGCAAACCAGAAAAAGAAAGACAAGCAAGCCAACGACTAAAGTCAACCCAACAAGCTAAAAACAACCAACTCACACTGATTCCCAGTGGAGTTGCCGATTTGTTAGGCAGGTAAATCCACTCTGCAGATAGAGACGATCCCTCTAGCCCTGGGGTGCATCTAGAAACAAAGAGAAATGCTAGAGTGTAGGTCCCTAGTTACTTAATGAAATGAGGAAACGGTAGATCAACGTACCTGGAGCCCAACGCTGTCGTCATGGCTGTAGTGGTGATCGCCTCTCTCTCCTACCTCAGCAAGTCACAATCCTTCTACAGTCATGCTCGGATACCTGCACACAGATCAGCAAACAAGAACAACATATGACATAATAAATTCGTTCATAACTACTAGCCAGTCAAAGAGGGCTAAGCATATTGCATGAAACAAAATGACATAATGAAAAATGGGAACCAGACAATAGTCACGTGTATGTATTGATAGAAAGAAGAGTTACAACCAAAGCTTTGATGTTGCGGTATTGTCTAGCGGGGTGCAGCCGAAGTGCGTCTCAGATGCTCGTCAGGGGATTTGAACGAGATGAGGGCATGGGCTTAAGCTCTCTCAATGAATTTCCTTCTTGTTCTATCTTCTCAACAATTCAACTATAGTATGTTCAATTCTCTATGTTCAGCTATTCAGTTGTTGAGCCAACTTATGCAAAGAGAGATAGCTTCGTTTTATAGAGGAAAAGGAGGAGGTTGGGATTCATACAAAGGTGGAAGGGAGGGCTATCCATTAGGAGGTTCCCAAAAGAGGAGGAAACCATAAACTAAAGGAGGGAGTCCGTGGTTATTTAGTCCAACCACTCCCAATGACTCATCCTTGAAGTTGTTAGAGTGGAATCTCCACGTTTATTTTTAAAAAAAATTCCAAAAACTGCTCGGTGCAGGTGTCTAACTAGGATAGAGTGCCATGTGGCATGGAGCCTAGAGTTAATCTTCCCCATTGGTGCGAGGGTAGAACTGGGTACTCGCGCCAAGAAAAAAATAGGGGTTTTTGAAGCTCTGCTCAAGGAATTGTCAACAGAAGGAATATTGCTTTCATGTAAAGGGATGTAATGGTCGTCTTTGAAAGGCATGAAACTTATTATTAGTCACATAAATGACCCTTCAATGTGTGGGATGGGGATTGCAGGGATAGTGACAAAATGCTGTGTAACAAATGCCCCGTAAAGCATGAGGTCCGAGGCATAGGGAGGGGTGAAATTCTTTATGAGGATACGTGTGAACCAAACACCATTGTTGAAAAACATGAAATTATAAATACAACTGATATCTCTGATAGATGAAGATGTGGTATTGGCACAACCATCCATAAAAGAGTATATAAAAAATTAGATTTGAGGTATGGACGCAGCCATCCGGCAAATAAGGTTCAACAAATTGACTCAATCATGGTCGCAGCGATCCAATGAAAAGAGTCACGCAATAGGTCATGATAATCCACAAGAATCTGTGGCCTAGATTTTATCAGACAAAACCCAGGGTCTTGTGCATCGTCTCGACCCGAAAAAGTACAAATTAAAGCATGTGAATACATGAGCTCAAGTCGAACCTGCAGGAAAAATCATCTGATTACCATCCAATAATGAAAGTTGTTAACAGATACGAGAGAGACCACCAATAATGACAATAGCCCTCAAGGTACGAGAAGTACAATCCACGGAATGTGAATAGTGATCTGGCATCGAACACCCACAGAATCACTCAATCGAAGGCCAATGATGTGGACCTTGCGTCGAATGTGAAGATCGTGCCATTAAGGCATGCAGGCTCCAAGGTACCGGAAGGGAGTCTCTAGATCAGATTCTTGGATAATGAGCTAAAGTCGATAGGACGTGACCTGGTCAAAGGAGGGCAATAATGTTTCCCACATGATCGACACGAGATAGAGGAACATGATGATAGTGAATTAGGACCAACAGAGAATCGGAGGGAGGCTGAAAACTGCAGAGGAAAACTTCTCTTCAACATATCAGTGACACGACACTGGATTTGGTAGTATTTGACATAAAGGGATCTGAGGTCATGATGACATGGAAAAGAGCAAATGAGAGGTCAAAAGAGATTACCCAAACCCATGGAGGAAAAAAATGACAAAATGAGATGTCCCCAACCCGAAACGAATCCAAACAAGTGCCATGTTCAACAGCAACATACTGCCAACATAACTAAAAAATGGTTTCATTTTCCCCCACCATTTCTGGCAAGTACCCCGATTACATTTTAAACAAGCTTGAAGGGGATAACATATGCTTGCAATGTAAGTTTTTCCTTCAGACAAATCCAACCCAGTACATTTTACGAGCCCTAGGAAGGAAGAACTCGACTAAATTCATGGTGACAAAGTCCAATGTCATCAGGGTTTAACGAGTCTGACACAGTGACAACTCGACATATTTTCATGTTTAGAGAGTTTGAAAAGAAAGTGGAAAACAAAACTCTGGTATGGCCCTTTTCGTAAATAGTCTCTCAGATCCGAAAAGGTAGAAAACAATATCTGAAAGAACCTCTTAGCTGCGATAGGCTATGGTATTCCTTTTTGGTAAATAATCCATCCTAGCTTGAAAAAGGGGTAAATGTATACTTGGTAGATATCGTTTCGCAGCCATTTAACGAGTTCAAAACAACAAGAGTCTCAGAAATATTTTAAATTTTACAGAGTCAGAAGAGAGCTAAAAGATGACTCTAGTAGTGACTTTTTCGTGTTTCTACCGAGTCTGAAAAAGTGTAAAATACAACTTGTTACTTCATCACGATCGCATAAGAACCTTTCGCTACATAAGAGACACGTGTAAAACCCATTTCTTGAAATAATATAATAAAATAATCGAAAAATATGTCTTAAAACCTAATTAGGGTTCTGAAAAGTTATAAAATGCCAAAAATGGTAAAAAATAATTACTTTTCAATTTTACCTCTTGTGGAGCAATAGTGACCTATTTTACCTTGCGATTTTGCGGCGACGATAGCGGGCAATCTAGCAGACCAATCTCGAATCCTTTCAGTTTTAGGTAAGAGCCGATACCCTTCTCCATCTTTTAAGCCTTATTTCAGTACCTACAATTCTCAGTTTTGATTCCTATAGAGGAATTTGTAAAATCTAGGGCATGGTGGTTGGCGCGGGTTTCGGGCACAAACTCGTGCCAACTGCTCTATTTTTACACTAGGGTCGTGCCCATTGGCACGACTATTTTAGAAATAGTCACACCAACCATGTAGACCATTTTATGCCCAAAATTCCAGTCAATAGACCCAATTTTTTACAAATTCCAGTTTTTAATTAGGCTAACAATGTCCCTGTAAAACTGTTTGCAGGTATAGAGCGGTAGAATGGTGATTGAGTGGAAGGAACAAGAACACAACGAAGAAGATGAGCTTCCCATGGAAAATGAGGGATGCATGGAAGCTCTCAGAGACTATGGGCTGAAGAATTTCTCTTGACACTGTGTCTTCGAGCTCAACCGGAGCTGCTACAGTACTTGATTAGCATATGGGATGAGGATCAAGAAAATTTCATCCTTCGAGACAAGGAACTCGAGATCGATGTTTCTGATGTTTACTTCATAACAGGATTATCGAGGAGGGGATCAACACCACTCCTAACTCAGACCCAGCCTTGCATTGAGAACATTTCCATGGTGATTGAGAGGGTATGCCGAGGGGCACGGAAGGGAATAGGAAGTGGGAAAGATGATATCCAAACGATCCCAAACATGGAACTAAAAGTAGTGCTACATACTATCGCACGAGCTATGGGATTGCAAGCACTGCATGAAGCAACGAAGACATGGTAACTTCTTGTCATAAACTTCTTGACACTGACCATCTACAACTGGGCAGAGGCCATGACAATCAATATGAAACGCCAACTAAAAATATGCAAGAAGACCAAATTGAAGCAATTCGGTTATGGGTCTATCCCGGTATCGTTCTTCCTGGAACGACTACCAATCTTTTGTTGGAAATGTTGTCATTGATGGAAAAGGAGATAGAAAAGGTAAAGACAGGAGCAGCACCTAAACTATCCATGAGGCAAAAGAGACAGAGAGGTAGCAAAGGCAGCAGAAGAAACAGAGGAATTGAAGCAGAATTGGTTTATTTATGAATTAGGGGTTTAATACAGTTTGCAGATGACTTATTGAGCAATTACTCATCAATGATAGACTAAATCTGTAGTAAAGACTTAATATACTTGGGGATGAGTTGGAGTATTGCTTAAATGGCAGAAGAGGGCTGGAGAGGAGAGTCCGAGAGCTGGAGAGAGGAAATTGTACAAGCAACATATATCTGTTTATGAAGAATTGTGAATAAGTTCCATGTGTGACTTTATGTCTTCTTGGTCGAATCATATGAGGAAATTGTCCCAATGTAACTGTGCATTTGTTGTTAAATTCTGTATGGAGAGTACCTTTGTAATTGTGCATTTATTGGTGAAATTCCTGCGTGAAATTCCCTTAAGCTCTTGTAGAAGTCGGACCCTGTAAATCAAGCTAAGAATCTGCCTGTATATTCAGGAAGAAGAGTGTATGATAATGTGTAGATATGTACCTCCGCAATTTGGGATAAATTGTGCTTCCGAATTTAGTTGAAGAAATCGATTTCATTTCGATATGGTGTCCAATCTCGTATGCGCTTCTCCGGGGAGGATATACAAACCCCGTGACGAGAATCCCGTATGATGAGACCCCGCAACGGAAAGTAGATAAACCTCTCGTATGAGAATAGACTGGGAACCAAGGAAAAGGGATGGAACCAGGAGTAAAAGGACGAGAGCGGAGTTCTGAGTGTGAGTCGAGTATAATGGAACAATTTGCATAACAAAGAATATATATAATTGAAATAATGGAGGACCGAACTCGGAGCGAAGGAAAGAAGTTTTAACCGAGACTAGTGAACAAGAATGTTGGGATGGAGCGAAACCGTGGTTTTTCGCACCATCATCCGACGGAAAGCGGTAATCTTTGGATGGGCAATGATTCCATAGGTTTGTTGACACGTGGCTTAGCCACTATTCCAAAACCATCGTTTAACGTGCGCCATCACGCATTAACTATCGACCGAAGACGCCGAGCGAAATTGTTATAGACCGTTGATCTGGTGGGCCGACATCTAACGGTGATCGCTTGTTGAACCCGCGCGAAGGTTAATAAAGGAATCCGGTGGTTAACAAAGGTACGGTGTATGCATTCGTGATTGTATTGTGGGCCCGGGACAGAGGTATATGTAACGAATTGGGTTTATTAACTTTAATACAAGGTCTGATGGAATATATTAAAAGAATTTGATTAAGGTTTAAGAGTTAACAAAGGTAGACCGATTATTGTGGGGATGTGTTAATAATCGAAGGTCGTCGTATATATATTTGGATACATTACGTATAATGGAACAGGCGAATGTGGTTTAATATATATGACACATGCTGAGGGTCAATCAATATGGTTTTAATAGCCCAACCTTTTATGTCACGTATAATGGTTGTAAACGCAGAAATAGCGCATATGTACACATAAGAGATTATCAGGTTATAACTATAGAGGAGTATGAAATTAATATCTAAACTCTCTGAATTAAGATATTGAAGTAGCCCAACCTTATTTGTCTGAAATTGCCAACGTGGAATAGGACAAGTGTGAGATTGCCGGATGTGGAAATGATTGGGCATGAAACTTGAATGCAGTTATGAAAAAGGAAAAAGAAGAGGAGAGCATGCAGAGATACACAGAGATTATAGGTTTGACAGGAACACATGCACAAGTGCACACAAACACAATGAACCAAAGTATATAAAACAGGTTCTCTATAGCAGCAAGAAAAGACAAAGCCAGTAAATCCAAAATTCAAAAAAGAGGCTGAGTGGAATTGAGTTGTATAATTGAAAAATGTAAATATAAATATTTTTCTTAATTGTTTGTGATGCAAAGGCAAGTATCCTAAGGAAAAGACAAAATCCCACTGTAGCATGGAAATTTGTACATATTGCTATAATTTTAAATGAGATGAGAAGGCAGAAGGTAAAAAGTCAGGACTACTCACTTTAAATTCCCTGAAGAATGTAAAGAGTCATGTGATGAACTCTATATATATAATATCACATTGATATGAAAAAAAAAAAAAAAGGAAGAGAGAGAGAGAGAGAGAGAGAGAGAGAAAATAGAGAGAATGCAGAATATAGAAGAATAAGGCAGAGAAGATTAAGAGAAGAAGAGCAGAAAAGAGAAGCTACAGAACAGAGCTGATATCTGAAGTAAATCAGCAAACATTCAATTTGATAAATTGAGGAAGTTGGAGCTTCCTTATCAAGTTGCAGCTTGATAGCTGTCAGTTGTAGCTAACTGAGGTTGAAGCCTCCTGTAGGTTGGTGCCTCGCAAAAACAGTGGTGAGAAGGAGTTGGATCTTGCCTTTGCATCACAACAATAATAAGATGTGGTTTTCTCCCTTTATGGGTTTCCACTTATATATGATGTCTCTGTGCATGATATTTATGTATTGATCTAATTTATATCTTCTGCTTAATACCTGCAGTTCTCATATTAAGTCTACTGTTAAATTATACTTGCTGCTTACATTCGAAGATTACTCACATATTAAATTATATATGAAATGAAAGTGTAAATAAGTTTAATGAAAAGTTTTAAAAGTTAAGGAATGTGTTAAACTGATTCACCCCCCCTCTCAGTTTAACTAAAGGTTCAACAATTGGTATCGCAGCCAAGTTCCTTAGTACCGTATAACAAATTTGAAAGGAGATTGTAGGTCCCCAAGATGACTAAGAAGAAGGATTCTCAACCAACAAAGCCCTCTTCTTCATCGGTGAAAATTATGCTTTCTGGAAAATCAGAATGAGGACATACATAATGTCTCTGGGAATAGAAGTCTGGGCTGCTGTGGAATTAGGATATGCCCCAAAGGCAACTGACATAGAGAAAGAAACAAAGCAAGACTTTGTGGCTAACGCAAAAGCGATGAATGCCATCCTGAATGGATTATGTGAAGCAGAGTTTATTAAAGTAATGCACAAAGACTCTGCCAAAGAAATATGGGATACTCTCGAGAACATACATGAGGGAGACAAGAAAGTAAAGACTGCCAAACTTCAAGTCTATAGAGCCCACTTTTAGAACTTAAGAATGAATGATGATGAAGACATTGCCAGTTTCTTCCTAAAAGCTGCAAAAATTATTAATAATATGAAAGCTCTTGGAGAAAGAATGCCAGAAAGTATAATTGTGCAAAAGATTCTAAGATCTCTCCCATCCAGATTTAATCCAAAGGTGTCTGCAATAGAAGAAATAGTTGTTTGGGAGACCTTGACCATGAACCAGCTACTTGGAAATCTAACAACCTATGAAATGAGGCTCGCACAGAAGAAGCCAAGTACGAGGGAAGCAGATTTTAAAACAGAAAATAAGGAAGAATAAGGGGAAGACATATGCTCTTGCTCGGATGAAGAAGAAGCTAAATTTGTCAAGAAACTGGATAGAGGCTCAGGTAGATACAAAGGTAAACTTCCCTTCAAATTCTTTAACTGTGGAAGAGTGGGACACTATGCTGCTAAGTGTCCTCACAATAAAGTAAGAAATCAGGCTCAAGATTCAGAGAAAAATAAATCAAAGAACTGGTAGAAAGGAAAGAAATTCAGCAGAAAATCTTTCTATTCTCAACAAGACAGCAGTACATTTGAAGACTCAGATGAATCCTCAGGAGAGGAAGGAACCTCTGAATTTTCACTGATGGCCATAGAAGATCTTGAAGGTCTCTTTCTAGAAGATGAGGAAGAAGGGGAAGTTGACCTTGAGGGGGAGCTAAGAAGTGCTCTAGAGAAGATTGAAATACTCAAAATAAAATGCAAAAAATAAAAAGACATTCTCCTCAAATGTGTGAAAGAAGAAAAAAATTCAGAAGTCCTCATGCAGCTGAAGGTAAAGCTTGAAGAAGCCAAGAAGATAGAGGACATATGAGCTCAGCAAATCAAGGATAAAACCCAAGAACAAGAGAAACTGGAAGAAGAAGTAGTATGTCTCAGGAAGAAACTAGAAAATGCTCAAAGGACAGTGGTTATAAACTCTTCTCAAACAACAAGCTCTAGTAATTTGAATGAAATCCTGGATGCTCAAAGATCCCCAATGATAAAAACAGGAATAGGCTATGAAGGAGAATCGAGTAAATGCAAAGAAAAGGAAAACAAAAATATATTTTTTGTAAAAGCAAAGAAGACTGATGAAGAAGCCCAGACAATTCCTACAAAAGAAGAAACATGTAATAAGGATGACAGAGATAAGAAGAAATCTCTAGTAACAAAGAATACAATAAATACTAAGATGACAGAAAAAGAATCATATGTCCCTGAGTATGTCAAATTTGGAAGCCATCAGAGGAGATTCTTCCCTCCTATGAAGAATGCCACATGTTATGTCTGCCACAAGCCGGGACACATTGCTGCATATTGTTATGCAAGGAAGAGTAATTCAGACCTGCAAAAGATGCAAACAGTGAAGAGACTATCTCAAACAAACAAATGGAGAAAACAACCTTACATTAGGTATGCAAATAATTTATATGGTTATTGTTTTTATTGTAAGGAATTTGGCCATAAAATTATTGAATGTAGAAAGTATGGACAAAGAATGATGTTCAATACCTCAAGGAGATTTATGAATCAAAGAAATTTTGTTCATACTCACAATTCTGCAAAAACTATGATCAAATGTTGTATATGCAATCAAGTTGGACATACACCTTCCAAATGTCCTCTGAAAGGATGTGATTCATCAACGCACAAAAGATACCAAACAAAAGGATGCCTCCAGTGGATAAAGAAGGAGAATAAGTGTGACTTAGCTCTAACTGCTCAAGACCTGAAAAGCCAGTGGTACCTGGACAGTGGCTGCTCAAAACACATGACTGGGGATAAAAGCAAGTTTATAACTCTTGATGAAAGGAAATATGGCAATGTTACTTTTGGCAATGATAAGTCAGGAAAGATCAAGGGAAAAGGCTCGGTCAGCATAGACAATGGTAGAGGAAAAGCCCAAGATGTACTATTTGTTGATGGGCTGAAAGAAAATTTACTAAGTGTTAGTCAGATGTGTGACAAAGGGTGTGAAGTTCTCTTTAGGGCACAAGATTGTGAAGTCAAATCAAGCACCACAGGTAAGACTCTGCTCAAAGGAGTTCGAACAGAGAGAAATGTTTACATTGTGAAAGAGGAAGATGAGGCATGCCATCTTAGCAAACTTGAGGAGTCATGGTTATGGCATAAAAGATTGGGACATCCCAATGCCGGACCGCTGCCTGTCAAACCAAGTAGTAAGAAACAGTCGTAGCCATGCGGGAAATAAAGAGCCTTCTAGGGGTTGACATATGCAGTAGCCTTTGGCTCATTGGGTAAATCGTACCCGCACATCCTTTAAGGCCAAAGAGGAGTTATCAACAAGAAGACCACTCCAGCTTGTGCACATGGACCTGTGTGGACCTGCAAGAACTAAAACACTAAGTGGAGAATCCTACTTCATGCTGATAATAGATGATTTCTCCAGAATGACATGGGTTGCTTTTATCAAGAACCAAATTAGAAGCACTGAAAATTTAAGATCTTCAAAGCATTAAAGGCAATCAAACAGATGCAAGCCGAAATGCATCGACGTACGTAGGAGGTAGAATTCACATTATGACTTCGTTAACTATGTATGGAACATGGAATAAAGCAACAATTTACCATTGTAGGGACACCTCAGTAGAATGGAGTAGCAGAGAGACAAAATAGGTCTGTACAACAAATGGCCAGAGCTATGATGCAAGAGAGAAACATTACTCAAACCTTTTGGGTAGAAGCTGTACACACAGCAATACATATTCCAAACAAAGCTCATTTAAGACCTAATAGTGATAAGACTCCTTATGAACTATGGCATGGTAAACCAGCATCAATCAAGCACTTTAGAGTTTTTGGCAGCAAGTGCTACATAAAAAATAATGATGAAAATCTGGGGAAGTTTGATGCAAGAGAAAATGAAGGAATATTCTTAGGATATGCATCCAAGAGTAAAGGATATATATGCTACAACAAGACTCTTCTAAAAATTGTAGAAATTATTGATGTAAGATTTAATGAAGAACTCCCAAACAAGACAAGAGATATAGACTGCAGCAGCTATTCAGAAAATCATGAATAAGAGGACCAAGATGATGATGAAACAAGAAAGACATCAGATGATACTGAACTAAACTCGAAAACCCCCTTGAGATACACTCAAAAGAACCATCCAAAATATCAAATCATTGGAGACAAGAGGGTAGGAGTGTAGACAAGAAGGCAGCTAACTGAACAGACAGAAGAGGTATACATAGCCATGTTGTCACAAATAGAGCCAAAGAAATTTGAAGAATCCAGCAAGGACAAGTCTTGGGTGAATGAAATGAATGAAGAATTGGACTAGATTGAGAAAACAATACCTTGGGAACTAGTCTCTAGACCCACTGAGAAAAATGTCATAGGCTCAAAATGGGTATTCAAAAATAAAATGAATGAGGAAGGACAGGTAATCAGGAATAAATCCAGACTTGTCTGCAAAGGATATTCACAAATCGAAGGACTTGATTATGATGAAACATTTGCCCCTGTAGCTAGAATGGAAGCCATCAGAATGTTTCTGGCCTTTGCATGCTACCAAAACTTCAAGGTATATCAAATGGCTGTAAAATCTGCTTTTCTGAATGGAGATCTAGAAGAAGAAGTCTACATGGAACAACCAAAAGGTTTCTCTTTAATATACAAAGAAGACTATGTGTGCAGACTGAAGAAGGCTCTATATGGACTGAAACAGGCTCCTCGTGCTTGGTACTCAAGACTGGATAAATATTTGCAAAAACAAGGCTTTAAGAGAGGTGGAGTAGACAGCAATCTATACATAAAAGCCCATGAAAATGAACTCCTAATTGTTGTTGTATATGTTGATGACATTATGTTTGGAAGCAACAGAGATGAGCTAGCAAAACGATTTGCAGAAGAGATGAAATCAGAGTTTGAAATTTCCATGATTGGAGAACTCAGTTTCTACTTAGGACTTCAAATTCAGCAAAAGAACACAGGTACATTCATCTCACAAGAAAAATACTTAAAAGAAATATTGAAAAAGTTCAAAATGGAGGATTGCAAACTTGTGTCAACTCCCATGATCACGGGATGCAAGCTGTGTGCTGATGATGGATTTGCTGATATAGATCAAAAAATCTACAGATCCATGATAGGTAGTCTATTGCATCTGACCGCATCAAGACCAGACATCATGCTAGCAGTAGGACTAGTGGCTAGATATCAAGCAACACCTAAACAAAATCACCTTCTTGCAGTCAAAGAATATTCGGATATCTACAAGGAACAACACAAGATGGACTTCGGTATCCTAAAGGCAAAAGGAGACCTTTAACAAAGATACGCATGTAGATTGGGCCACTGTATGATGACAGAAAGGTACAAGTGGAGGTGCTTTCTATCTAGGAGAAAGTTTGGTGGCATGGTTAAGCAAGAAACAAACATCTATCTCTCTGTCTACAGCAGAAGCAGAATATATAGCAGCAGCAACATGTTGTACACAAGTCATGTGGATGAAGCAAACCCTCCAATACATGAAGGTAAGCATCGAAGAACCTATCTCAATCAAATGCGATAATACAAGTGCTATAAGTATATCTAAAAACCCTGTGCTTCACTCAAAAACCAAACATATTCCAATCAAGTATCATTTTCTTCGAGAACAAGTGGCTCAGAAGATAGTAAAACTGGAGTATCTACCAACAAAAGAACAGACAACAGATATATTTACTAAACCACTTGCCAGAGAACCATTCGAATATTTGAGAGACAGACTAGGGGTAGCACTTCGCATACTTTTTTGATATAAACAAAAGCACAATTTCTGTGGGAGAACAAAAGGAAAATATCATTTCGTGGGAAGAACAACAAGAATGAAAGCATGAATCGGTCCTCGTGGATCAAAGGTTTAAGGCAAAAGAACACCAAGTTATTAACCTAGAGTTATCTGCATTTGTCAAGCATCAAAAGGTCAATTACAGAGCAAAAGGACCAGTATTATGTTCTGAAACATTATATTAAGAATCTAGATAAAGCTGATACAATCATACATCTCAAAGTGTTCTCTCAACAAGTCTTATACATCATTATGGAGCAGCATGGTACAAAGTCAACAAAAGAGGGCCTAAACACAACTCAGAGAGAGGAAATGCAGAATGAAAACTAGGAAATGAGCAACTCTTTGCCATTGATGTCAAAGGGGGAGGAAAAACAAAAAGGGGCTTTTAAAAGGCAAGCAGAGGAAGTATGTTGCCATCAATGCCAAAGGGGGAGACTGTTGGAAATGTTGTCATTGATGGCAAAGGAGATGGCAAAGGTAAAGACAGGAGCAGCACCTAAACTATCCATAAGGCAAAAGAGACAGAGAAGTAGCAGAGGCAGCAGAAGAAACAGAGGAATTGAAGCAGAATTGGTTTATCTATGAATTAGGGGTTTAATACAGTTTGCAGATGAATTATTGAGCAATTATTCATCAATGATAGACTAAATCTGTAGTAAAGACTTAATATTCTTGGGGATGAGTTGGAGTATTGCTTAAATGGAAGAAGAGGGCTGGAGTACAAGCAACATATATACATATATCTATTTATGAAGAATTGTGAATAAGTTCCATGTGTGACTTTATGTGTTCTTAGTCGAATCATATGAGGAAATTGTCCCAGTGTAACTGTGCATTTGTTGTTAAATTCTGTATGGAGAGTACCTTTGTAATTGTGCATTTATTGGTGAAATTCCTGCGTGAAATTCCCTTAAGCTCTTGTAGAAGCCGGACCCTGTAAATCAAGCTAAGAATCTGCCTATATATTCAGGAAGAAGAGTGTATGATAATGTGTAGATATGTACTCTGCAATTTGGGATAAATTGTGCTCTGAATTTAGTTGAAGAAATCAAATTCATGTCGATATGGTGTCCAATATGTATGCGCTTGTGGGGAGGATATACAAACCCTGTGACGAGAATCTTGTATGATGAGACCCTGCAACGGAGTGTAGGATAAACCTCTGTATGAGAATAGACGGAACCAAGCAAAAGGGATGGAACCAGGAGTAAAAGGACGAGAGCGGAGTTCTGAGTCAGAGTATAATGGAACCATAGTCATAACAAAGAATATATATAATTGAAATCATGGAGGACCGGAACCTGGAGCGAAGGAAAGAAGCGGAACCGAGACTAGTGAATAGTAACGGTGGGATGGAGCGAAACCGTGGTTTCTTTTCGCACCACCATCCGTCGGAAAGCGGTAATATTTGGATGGGCAGCGATTCCACAGGGTTGTTGACACGTGGCTTAGCCACTGTTCCAAAACCACCATTTAACGTGCGCCATCGCGCATTAACTATCGACCGAAGACGCCGAGCGAAATTGTTACAGACCGTTGATCTGGTGGGCCCACATCTAACGGTGATCGCTTGTTGAACCCGCGCGAAGATTAATAAAGGAGTCCGGTGGTTAACAAAGGTACGGTGTATGCATTCGTGATTGTATTGTGGGCCCGGGGCAGAGGTATATGCAACGAATTGGGTTTATTAACTTTAATACAAGGTCTGATGGAATATATATTAAAAGAATTTGATTAAGGTTTAAGAGTTAACAAAGGTAGTCCAATTATTGTGGGGATGCGTTAACAATCGAAGGTCGTCGTATATATATTTGGATACATTACGTATAATGGAACAGGCGAATGTGGTTTAATATATGACACATGCTGAGGGTCAATCAATATGGTTTTAATAGCCCAACCTATTATGTCACGTATAATGGTTGTAAACGCAAAATTAGCGCATATGTACACATAAGAGATTGTCAGGTTATAACTATAGAGGAGTATGAAATTAATATCTAAACTCTCTGAATTAAGATATTGAAATAGCCCAGCCTTATTTGTTTGAAATTGCCAGCATGGAATAGGACAAGTGTGATATTGCCGGATGTGGAAATGATTGGGCATGAATGAAGTTATGAAAAAGGAAAAAGAAGAGGAGAGCATGCAGAGATACTCAGAGATTACAGGTTTGACAGGAATACATACACAAGTGCACACAAATACAGTGAACCAAAGTATATAAAACAGGTTCTCTACAGCAGCAAGAAAAGACAAAGCCAGTAAATCCAAAATTCAGAAAAGAAGCTGAGTGGAATTGAGATGTATAATTGAAAAATGTAAATGTAATTTTTTTTTAATTGTTTGTGATGCAAAGGCAAGTATCCTAAGGAAAAGACAAAATCCCACTGTAGCATGGAAATTTGTACATATTGCTATAATTTTAAATGAGATGAGAAGGCAGAAGGAAAAAAGTCAGGACTACTCACTTCAAATTCCCTGAGGAATGTAAAGAGTCATGTGATGAACTCTATATATATAATATCACATTGATATGTAAAGAGGGAGTTAGAGAGTGAGAGAGAGAGAGCATATATAAAGAATGCAGAATATAGAAGTAAGAAAAGGCAGAGAAGATTAAGAGAAGAAGAACAGAAAGAGAAGCTACAGAACAAAGCTGATATCTGAAGTAAATCAGCAAACATTGAGGAAGTTGGAGCTTCCCTATCAAGTTGTAGCTTGATAGCTGTCAGTTGTAGCTGACTGAGGTAGGAACCTCCTGTAGGTTGGTGCCTACAGAAAACAGTGGTGAGAGGGAGTTGGAGCTTGCCTTTGCATCACAATAATAATAAGATGTGGTTTTCTCCCTTTATGGGTTTCCACTTATATCTGATGTCTCTGTGCATGATATTTATGTGTTGATATGATTTGTATCATCTGCTTAATACCTGCTGCTCTCATATTAAGTCTACTGTTATATTATACTTGCTGCTTACATTCGAAGATTACTCACATATTAAATTAGATATGAAATGAAAGTGTAAATAAGTATAATGAATTTTTTTTTAAAGTTAAGGACTTTGTTAAACTGATTCACCCCCCCTCTCAGTTTAACTAAAGGTTCAACATCTTTTAGCCTCAGGAGGTCATAGTCCCAATGTTTTGTTTGGGGTCCATTATTTCAATTATTTTTGGTATTTTACTTTTAAAGTCCTTTGATTTTCTTTTAGGACTTTTACCTGCTTTACATTTATTTTATTTTATTTTTTCTAAAATGGAAATAAAATTTGCAGAAAGAAAAGTATGTACATATTACAAGACTAATCAAAGTCAATTCAAAAATTATGAATCCTATTATTATAGAACCCTAACAGGGGGATGTGTACCAAATTGAACTTTAGTATCGCATACCATCCCCAAACTGATGGGAAAACTTAAATAACAAACCAGATTCTAGAAGATATGTTAAGAATGTATGTGATGGATAGACCAAAAAAGTGGGAGGACTTTCTACATTTAACAGAGTTTGCCTACAACAATAGCTACCAAGCCTCAATCAAGATGAGTCCCTTCGAAGCATTATATGTGAGCAAGTTTCATACAAATCTTAGTTGGAGTCAACCAGAGGATAAGTTAATAGTTGCACCTGATGCATTGCAACAAATGGAAAGGATTGTAAAGAAAATTCATCAAAATATTAAGACAACACAAGACAAGTAGAAAAGCTATGCAGATAAAAAGATAATTCATAGAGAATTCAATGTGGGGATCATGTCTACCTAAGGATTAAGCCCAAAAAAAGTACCTTGTACACTGGTAACTGTGGAAAATTAGCACCACGCTACTGTGGAGCTTTTGAAGTACTCGAAACAGTGGGACTAATAGCACACAATTTGGCTTTACCTAGTCACATTAAGGTTCACGATGTTTTTCATGTTTCATTACAAAAAAACTATGTGCATCATCCTACTCATGTTTGATTCGAATGTGATACACGTGGAACCAGAAGGGGAATTCCTTCCAGAGCCACTTCTCATCTTGGCATGGGAATAAATTGAGCTCTGAAACATAACAGTGGCCAGGGTGAAAGTGCAGTGGAGGAACTTTGCACCCGAAGAGGCTACTTGGGAACGAGAGGAAGATATGAAGGAAAAATATCCATCACTATTTGAAAAGTGAATTTTATATTTTTGTCTTTGCAACAACAAGGACGGTGTTTTGTTTTAGGGAAGAAATATCTAATGTCTGTATTTTATCTGCTTTCATTAGACATTTGAACAGTCCAAAAAGGTAAAGTGGACCCCAAAGGAAAATAATTATTGTGGATTTATTTTATTATTTGAAATTAATAAAATAAAATTGGAGTTAATTGAAGACTAGATTATGATTAGAGATGAGGAAAACAAATCCATGAGGATGGGTAAGGTTCATAAGACTTTCCCAATTCTCCAAAAATCCTTGGAGAAAATAAATTTAATATTAAAAGTTAGATTGGAGATAAAAATTTAAAAAGCTACCCGAGTAATGTGAAAATGTGAAGCTGGGTTACACTTTTTGCCCTTTTTTGAGAAATTTTTTTCATTTTTTTGGGTTCTTCAACTTTCTGCAAACTATAACAATTTTTCTGTGTAGAATTTCATTTTGCGGTAAAAATAAAAGTTGTGAGAAATTTTGTTAGCTTTCTATTACTTATTTTTTGAAATTTTTTTATGCGGATTTGATATGTCAACTTAGCATTTCTTTGAGTGTGTGTTTCTTAAAAATCAAAGAATTCATAAGTAGTCATGTTATGTGGCAACGTTGTATTCATTGAAAATTCTTGTTTTTGAAAAAACAAAATGTGTTACAACAATCTAGACAGAGTCTACTTTGGTTTCGTCATATTTAGAAAGCCAATGGATGCATATCATAATTACTAGAATTTTTTGAACTGGTCTAATACGAAAAACTTTGTATTTTTGATATTTTTCGTGTGGCAACAAATTTCTTAACATACAAGTTATAAACTAAAAATCTAAAAGCTACACATTACAGTCAACGGACCAATGTAATGCCCCATAATTTTTTAAATTTTTTTACAATGTATTTTGGGAGATACAAAATTTTGATTTCACTGAATCACGATGACCCTCAAAAATTGTTTGCACTCATTTTATTAGAAAAATAATTAAAATTAATAAACGTTTACGAAATTCCATAAAATTTATATTTCCTGAAAGTAGATTCAATTTTGAAAATGCTTGTCTTGGTTCCGACAGTTAATTAACAAGTTTTCATGGAGTTTAATCAGTCCAAAGTTGCAGAACCGTTTTCAGAGCTTGGCTCTGCGTAATCGGTGACGCGTTAGTTCGGCCGAACTATTAGCGACAGTTCGGCCGAACAATGTTTTCCGCTTACGGGCCGCTAAAACTAACGGCTTAATAGTTCGGCCGAACTTATTATCGAAAGTTCGGCCGAACTATTGTGTAATTTTCCGTCGGCCAGAATTTTTTGTGGAGCCCCCTACAAAACACATATTTCGCGGTCAATATAAATTGCCACGAAATGATTCACAATTTTCGCACATTTCGCAGAAAGCAATTGAGAAGAGATGAAATAAAACTAGAAAGAGGAAAAGCTAGTTTCAAAGTACTTTTGTGGAAGAAACAAAAGGAAGGCCTAGGAAAAAAGGAAAACTACATCCTAATTAACTGGACGCAGTTAAGGAAACAAGCTGATGGGAAAGCAGGCTTAAATAAGCATATTCATAATAAACAAGAGGTTTTCTATTGCTGGAAATTTGATCTCTGCTCAGGGGGAGCTATGGAGAAAGAGCTCAAATGTTGGGTGGAAACTAGTGTACGTTAAGTGGTATGCACCAGTTACTTTCATTTTAAATTATAATTTTAGTCTTATTATGGTGAATTAAAATTGTAGACATGTTCTCGATTAAATATGTTCAATATTCTATGTTGTATGTGGAAGGATTATTAAAAAGGCTAAATGGAAATGAATTGGAAATTATGTACATCTAACTGAGGAGGCTATAATAACTATAATAGTTCTCTTTAACCTTGATGAAGGTTTATATCTGAGGTTAGGTGACTTTGAGAAAATTATTACTGAATATTATTATTCTCTTAGTATTATTTTGCAAATCAGTAAATTCTATCAGAAAACTACTATAGAAGGGAAATAAAAATGCATGACAAATAATTTGGAATTAGTACAGTCAAGAAAATTCTTATGTTGTATGATAACTGGACAAAGTAATGTAATAACTGAGACAAAATAAACAGAAATAGAAATATCTTTTCAGGAGGAACTCATAAATTATTACTATGATTGAAATAACAACCATAAGAATAGTGTTACATAAGAGTTCAAACAAAATTTCGTTCAAAGAGAAAGGAGTGTGTTCCATACATTACATAGTCATGTAATTATAATGATACAAGTCCATAGAGTTACACAGTTTAAATTAAATGTGAGTATAAAAAAATTATACAAATTCGGAACTCTGTCCCATTTAGAATAAACTATAAAGTCTCTCTCGAAATTATGCACATATGGCATATCAGAAAGCCCAAGTGGGTTACTAGACCAACCTAAAAAGAAAAAGTCCACAATTATGATTGAATAGAAAGGGCTAACAGTAATATGAAAATACAAAAATATGAAAATCATACCTGCACAAGATAGAACTATGAATTAGTTCTGGTTCGGAAATATAAACATAACAGGAAATAATACTAGATTTTAAACCCAAAAAGGTTAAATAATTACCTTGGGGACAGATGCAAGAAACTCAACCTGCAATAATAGGAGGATAATTAGTTATTTCAGTGGAGGAAGTAATGTACCTCCTAAAATGAAAGAAATTAATTGAAAATTGTTAAAACAAAATCCCAAAGAATTTATCAATGGACATTAAAAATAAGAGGAATGGTATCATTCATGTACTAAGTAAAGGAAGCAAACAAGGGTATGTTAGCATGACAGTAGTTGAAACTCAGCTCAAAAATAAATACAAACATGTACAAAATGGGGAAACAATGAGAAGAAGTCCATCATAGAAATCGAACTAATTGCAAAAGCTATCTAAGAAAATGGATTTCTTGAGATTACCCGAATAACAAAGTATCATCATTGCATAGACTATACGAAAGCGAAAAAAATATACACCACATATCTCTATTGAGAATATGGACAAACGAATTGAGGTTCCTAAATATCGTATAACAACCCAATTTGGTATTCAAAATTAATGGGAATGCAATTTTCAATTAATGATAAAAACACTACCATGGAGAGTTAATAATGGGCATTAAATATATCCATAAATGTATGGAGGTCTCGGTAAAACGAGTTGACTGAGTACAGTCAGATAACAAACATCTTAGAAAATTGTTCATGGTAAACATAAACCATTAAAGGAGACTCTAGTGGCATTGAGACTACCTCTAGAGTTTGGTAACAATTCTGGGATGGAAACAATGGGACAAGAGGAGTTCCTTTTGTCTCGCCATCTACGTTAACCAAAAATCGTAGTCACAGACATTTACCAATAATAGTATTCAATGTGAAAGCTAAACAAAAAATTAAAAGAAAACTTTCTGAAACCGGAAGGAGTACATTAAACGAAGAATAGGCTTTCAAATCCTAGAATGAATGCAGATAGGACAGCTCCAAGAAGGACTTCCATACGATATTCGTTCGTAGGGATCTCCTAAACAAAATTAGTGGAAATCAAAATCATGTAAACAAATGACGAAAATTATGGGAACTAAATCAAAAGAAAAAGATGATAAAACAAATTCCAAGTTAACCCTAGTATCAGATACAGATGGAAAATTACCAATAGCTATAGCCAATCCTCAAGAGTCAAAATCATATCTCACAGTTAACTAATGGTTACGTAGTTTGTGTAGAATAAGCGAGATACAAGAAATATTAATTTTGGGGAAACTAGGTTATGAACACGACAGTTTACCTGGGTCTGTAAAGCTTCGATAAACCCCACTTAGCAGAAATCCATGTCGTGGACGAACAATACCATCGTTCGTAGTTCTGGCCAGAGAAATGGATAAATTAGAGGAAAACCAAATTACGAGAACAATGAACTAAATAAAAACGAATGTAAATTTCCAGAAAACTCATCAAGTAGGGCGTCTTACCTTGACAGAGTGAGTAGTTATTCCTCTGCATGAAAATGAATCCCTCCCCTCGGTTTTTCAGAACGATTCTCATCTCCCAGGTAAACACAGGAATGATCGAGAATGAAATTTATCAATGGTAAGTGAAAGGAAAAGTCAAAGTAGAACAAAGGATGCTCAGTGGAGACGTGGAGTGAAAAATAGTCCCAAATGAAAAATGAAACCATTTATGGAACCTCAAACCCTAAATAAAAATAAATCTCCACTTTCCATGCATAAGAGATCTGGGGTTGGAGAAATTCCCTCGAATGGAAGGGTTCAACCAATAACCAGATGAGCCCTGTCACACTATACTAACAAGTTAATGTCTATATATCCTGAGGGAAATCACGTACATAGATTTGGTGTACACTCCTGCGGCGGAACCATTCGAATTTAAACCATAGTAATCACCACGCCTCAAAATTCCAATGACGGATTTAATTCTGATAGCATAGTTAATGCATAATATGAATTAAGATAGGGGCATTCAATATAACGTTCAATATCATATGGAAGATATTCATATTTGTCACATAGATAATCAACGTCTAATTAAACTTTGGAAAAATTAAGTAAACCAGTGGAATAATGGTTTCACATAAGGCTTGATTTAAATATATCAATTCGATGAAAGGATAATGTGCATTGGTGAGATGGATTAAATATAATATGCGGATAGACATATGAGCACAATGAGAACTCTTAATAAGGTTTTTGTATAAAGGTTCGAGGCTAGTGTGAGTGTATAGTTTTTAGAATGAAGATATTAAGAAGGTAATTCCTATTATGAAAATTATATATAGGTAAGAAAGTAGAAATAGTATACTACTTTTAATCAAGGTTAATCCAACGTCTATATGGTTGAGGAGTTAATTAGACTTAGAATATATTCAAGTGATTTAGATGTAGAATAAAATGGGATTTGTTCAAATGACATAGAGACTCTTTGACAGTATAGAGTTGGAATTTTAGAACCACTTAGTATATGTTCAAAGTATGAAAGATTAAAAATATAGCTAAGTAAAATATTGATGGAAGATACACTTCAAAATGTGACGAACAATAATTAGTTCATGGGTGTGATTTGTATTTGCGTTTTAAATAGAAAAAAAAAATATTTTGTCGAAATGGAGATGTTACAAGAGGGGTAATATGTAATTTGCCTAGTTTCTCTGCTTTTATTAGACATTTGAACAGTCCTAAAGGGTAAAGTCGACCCCAAGGGAAAACAATTATTGTGGATTTATTTTATTATTTTAATTTAATAAAATAAAAATGGAATTAATTGTGCAAAGACTAGATTATGATTAGAGGTGAGGAAATCAAATCCATGAGGATGTATAATGTTCATAAGACTTTCCGAGTTCTCTAAAAAATTCTCAGAGAAAATAAATTAAATATTGAATTCTATATTGGAGATAAAAACATAAATTTTTTCTAGTAAAGAGGAAAGTTACTAGAAAGAGGTGGAATAAAACTAGAAAGAGGAAAAGCTAGTTTTAAAGTACTTTTGTGGAAGAAACAAAGGGAGAGCTTAGGAAAAAATGAAAACAACAACCTCATTAACTCGACAGACTTAAGGAAACTAGTTGATGGGAAAGTAGGATTAAATAAGCAGAATCTGGAGAGAGAAGAGGTCGTCTACTGCTGGAAGATTGATCTTTGCTTGGGGGCACTGTGGAGACAGAGCTCATAGGTTGGGTGGAAACTAGTATACGTTATTTGATATGCACGAGTTAATTCTTGGCAAGTGAAGCATAGATTCTTCTTCTTGAGATCTCTCGAGACTTCCTCATCAAGAGATTTCTTGTATGAGCCTTCCTTTGAAGGAGTGACATTCTCTTCCCTTCCTTTAGAAGGAAAATAAGGCTTGTGCTAAATGTTTTCCTCTGCTTTTGGTAAGGCATATTGAAGGTATGTAGCCCTCTCAATGGCATCATGGAAGGTAGTGGGCTTGGTATATTTTACCAACCGATGAAAAGGTTCATCTAGGTCATTAATGAACATGTACACTTCTTGCTGCAGACAAATGAAGAACATAATAGATAATCTCCAAAATTCAGAAATATAAGACTCTGTATTACCTGATTACTTCAACTTTGCAAGGCTCATGAATAGTGCCTCTCGACATGTTTTTTCAAACCTTTTCACCAGCCTTCTAGTGAACTTAGAATAACGAGTCACATTGGCATGACCCAATGTAGACAAGCCATGGAATCACGAGTTGTGAGCTTCACCTTCAAAGTGCAACGCTGCAATCTTAATAGCTTCCATATTTGGGACCTTTTTCAACTGAAAGTAGATGTCAAGTTTTTCCACCCATGCTTTGGAAGAACAATTGGATGACCCACTATTGTTATGAAAGAAATTTTAAAAATACTGAGTGGAAACGAACTCGTAGGTTTGTACATTTAACATAGTAGTCTATAGTAAATATACAGTTTCTTTGTATGGTTGTACCGAAAATAATCTGAAGAGTACCAACTCTTATAATGTCTAAGAATTTATTATTGAATAACATGAATTTGTTAGTATTAATTGGTAAATGGGGAAATTCTATACTTAAACTAATATAGAATGAAAATAAATATGCATTACAGTCCATATGGAATTATAAAATTCAACTAAATTTCAGACTCTATTAGAACTGAGTAATGTAAATCTAGCATTGAGACATTCTAGTAATAATATGCAAGGAGGAACTTATTCATTATTACTATAACTAAAATACCAACTTTAAGTAAAGCATTTCATCTGAGTTGCAAACATCACTTCATAAAAGGAGGAAATATTTTGTTCAATATATTACAGAGTTATGAAAATTAAAGGATCTAAATCCCTAGAGTTACACAGTTCAAAATCAATCTTGGCATAATTAAATAATACAAATTGGGAACTCTCCCATATACGCTAAAATGTATAGTTTCATTGGAAAAGATGCAGAGATAACATATCATAAGTACGATGTAAAGAGTACCTGTATAGGACAGAGAATAGGAATTCTTCCTTGTTCATGAATATAACCATAAAAGTAAATAATAGAAATTAAACTCAAAAGGATAAGGAATTACCTAAGGGCTAGAGATGGAAAATCCAACCTTTCGTTAACAAGATGAAAGTTAATCATTATAGGAAATAGGGTGAAGTGTTCAACACAAGTAGAAAGAAACAAAAATAACTCCAGAAATCACATACCTGGAAAGTTTGGGATCATAACGAGATGAGTTGGGCTTGTAAGATAGAATTATTCTTGTACAAATTGCAAAGAGTAAAAGGAATAGTTAGGCAATAAAATTAATTAGGAAGTAAACAATAAAAAACTTATTCAAGGAGGGGTTTGAAATGTAAATGCAGGACTACAAAAAAAATTATCATTATATAGGATGTATTACTGTGAATTTAAATATACAACATATCTCCACGAGAATGTTGGCAGTGAAATTATAACTCTACTAAACTGTTGACAAGAAAATCGAGACTTCTAAGTTAGGGAAATTCCCAACTTTACATTGGAAAATGAAAATACATTTCTCAAATACTATTGGAAAAAGCAACCATAGAGATTGATAAAGTCCACTAAATATATATATAGAACCTGTAAAGATCTCGGAAGAGCTGAGTTGACGAAGCAGGCCAGAGTATAAAAGAAAATTTTGTAAGGGAGAGAGAGTGGACAAAACACTTGTACTACCTCTAGAAATTGGTCAAATCTAAAGGCTAAAGCAAGTTGAGCCGAAACAGAAAAACGTGAAGAAATCTTCAGTTTTGATAAAATATGTCAAACCAGAACTCCACGACTAGTCACACCGTGAGATAAGGGATGTACAAGATAAGGGATGTAGGCATCTATGTATTCTGGAACCAAACAAGAATACAGTTTAGAGCATTACGAAAAATTCATATTGAAGTAAAGGAAGTAAGGGGAATAACTATTAGTTTGCACAACAGAGTAACTAAATACATTAAACCACGACCACCTCTAGAATTGAAATCTAAACCACAATATGGAAAATTTTAAAGAAATGTGTGATGAATACATGTTACCTCAAAGAGAGAGCTTACCAGACTTCGGATTTCATCTGTTCTTTGAAAAAGAAAAGTTGATCTTCCTCTAGCCAGAAGGAATCCTCCTCTCCGAAGGAAACACGTAGATAAATTTTGTTAACCAAAAATTTAAATACGTAGCAGAGGCCAAAGGAGGTTGTTCAACACATAACACTAAAAAAATTAGCCGCAAACAAAAAAATGAAACCACTTATGGAAATTCAAACCCTAATCACTAATAGATTGAAAGGTTCAATCAAAATTCTGATAACACATGTGATTAGGTACAGTAAATTAAATGAATAATGAACCATAGAACTCTACTCTTGTAACAATTTATAGAAATCCAATATTCAAAATGGAGAAAAGAATTTAAAATTTATCCATAAAAAGATTTATGCCAAATGATAAACACTGTGTGAAGGTTCTTACCTAAAACAACATTTTTTCCAGTGCTGGTGAGATAACAGCAACGAAAATTCTGAATTAGAGGGAGAGGAGGAAGAATTATAATAAACAAATGGAGGGCATAATTATAATACCCTCGTCTTGTTGTCAAACATTGCTTGAATAAACCTATTCAGAGTGCAGTCCAAATGAGAAACAAATGAATAGGTGAAACCCTACCAAAGGCATTCAATGCATGGAGAAATCTAGGTAAATCCTAACTGTTCATCTCGTCCATCATGTGTTCTCATAAGGACGAAGTCATGGGAGGGGTAGGATTTAACTTACCCAAAACATAATGTTTGAGGAAAACTAAGTGATAAGGTAGAGTGTAATTTATTGTGTTCTGGTGACATTCCATGGTTTCATCTCGTCCATCATCTGTTCTCATAAGGACGAAGTCATGGGAGGGGTAGGATTTAACTTACCCAAAACATAATGTTTGAGGAAAACTAAGTGATAAGGTAGAGTGTAATTTATTGTGTTCTGTGACATTTCTGGGTTTCTACTTGTGATGGTTATTGTCCTTCCATTCAACTAACCATAAATGTAAACTATCGAGAAATAAAATTGTAAAATGCCAAGGAATTAAATAGTATACCTTATGTTAAAGAATTTTTAATGTAATTAGGAGCATTACCATGATGTACAAGAAATCAACTTGGGAGATATATATTAGGCGAAATATATATAGCTTCCATAAATACTTATGTTATATACTCTTTAGAAATATACGCCTAGTTATTAACGAGTTATTAATGTTAAGTATAGCTATTATGTTTTGATAATGCGATGGGTAAAATTGAATGGTTACCCATGGTTAATATATATTGAAATTATATAGAAGTAACATTACGTTGAACTTGATGAGATTCAACCGTTCATAAGATTGGGAATGACCTGCAGTATGAACCTTTAAGTAGAGTATTTTATAGTTAATATTTTATTATCATTCTTATGGTTCATTTTTTGATCCATATAAGCTTGATGGTACAAACAAGGAATGGTAAGTTAAACTATAATCTGAATGATAGTTATGAGTTGAATGAGATGAAAGGTGTAAAATTTAGTGGAGTAATATAAATTGTTGTTGTGAGTTTATTAAAGGAAATATGATGAGGTGGGATATATATATATATATATATATATATATATATTACCAACTAATAATAAATTATGGGAAGATAATAATAATTATTCTAATAATACAATTAATAAGTGGAAAATTTAGAATTAGTAGAGAGAATATGTAAGATTGCTTTAATTAATCTAACAATGGTAAGTTATTACATTTTTGAGGTTAATAAAGGCAATGAAGATTTTATGGAATAAAAAGGAAAAGAAAAATTCAAGTTATCATCAAAGTGATGGGGGAGATCCTAGCATACATGATGGGTAATATGTAGAGTTAAAGTACTTGGACTAAATAATATAGAACATTTAATGACAAGGTAAAGATATTTCTGAATAAATTTGAAAATAAGGAAGTTTGGAGACTAGAACCAACAAATAAATAGTCAATTCAAATAAATAGTAAATAAAGAATTTTCATTGTGGGTTGATGGTCCAGTGATTACATGGGGGGTATATGGAGGAATCACTTTAGATGTGAAAATTGTAGTAAAAATGGTTCTCGTGGGTGGGAGAGGGGTATAAGGGGGCTATTGAATGGTCTATGGATGCAAAATTTGTGAGAGGATTTGATGTAAAAGGTGTTGGAGGCAGGCTATGATTAACACCAATACATTATATTGATTTGGGAAGCTCTAAGTAAGCTAGACACCAAACATCAGTGAAATGTTATTATACTCATGGAAACATAATGGGAAAATAGTGAATGATGGTGAATGATATCTATGGGAAAGAGTGGGAAATTAAGAAAATGAAGGAACTTGCATAATCATTTATAGTATTTCAATTATTAAAAGAGGACATGTTAATAAAATTATAGGATATATAATAGCTTTTATGTGGAGAAACAAACACAATTAGACTAAGAGAAATTATCCGTGCTAAACCAAACAATAGGTGAGCCAAAAAATAACTTAGAAACCATACTAAATAGATCATGGTAGAAAATACCTCGTAATCAACTTTGTTGGAGAACTCTTAGACCATAAATAAAGATAGCCTAGATTACCTCTCATGTCATTTGATACAATGAAACTAAATTATTCCAACTCATTTTCTTTGTAGAATAATCACAATTCCATTCATTGGTCATATATCCATATATCCTTAATATTAAAGGCCATGTTGTATGCTTACCAACAACCAAAAATAACCATTTAACCCAATACCTTTAAATGATATGGTTGCCTACAATTTTCAATATTTTCTCGTAGTAAGTGTGGCTCATGATAAATAACAATGGTGGGGATTAATTCCATGTCCCATTAGATAATGCATATCATGATGGTCATATTTATATATAGAGGTAAAGTAACTTACACTGAAAACTTTCTAATTTACTATGTAATTAATTCCTCCTGTCAATATGGAGTTTACATGTGTAATCTCACACTCCATAAAAATGAAATGTGTAACTCATTCCATGTTAAACATAGAGTTGATATGTAATATTAGAAATGAAATATTAATAAAGAAAAGTGTTAGCCATGAATAAAATATTTCAATCTCGATAGTAATTCAAAATAAAAAATTCTTATATTTTCACATTTAATTATGAGACAAATTTATAATTTTTTTACCCTTTAAAAATATCTCAATATTTTCTTTAAATAACATATTTGAATACTTATATAATTTAATATATTTCAACATATACAATATTTTAATGTTTACCATAAATACATTTACTCAATAGATATCCCAAATAAAATAATTTTATATCAATTATATATCTATATAGACAGAAACATAATACTTTGCAATTCTTAATATGTTTAAGATGTAAAATTTATTTAGCTCTTAATATATAATTAACATTGAAAAAATATTAACTAAAATATTTCAATATCTAACCTATAACAAAAATATATGTGATAAATATAAAAAATATCAAACAATATAGAAGATACAATAATATCAAACATGTAACAGCTATTTCAATATTAAATAATTGCATGTCAAAAATAAGTTTTTTCAAACTATGGGTTATATATATCTCCTTTATAATGAGAATTTATATCATTTTTTAATCTCACTTCATATTCTCTCCAATAGAAACCCCTATTAAATTGAAAACCATAAAAAATATTTAAACTTATTTGGAAAACACACAAATAATCATTCGAACAATTAATGAAACAAAAATAAAAATTCAAACAATTAACAACTCATCATCAAAATGACAGAAACATATTATAAACACACAATCATCAAATTGTTCTGGGATTATTTTAAAAACATAAAAAATATTAAAAATATTAATCATCAAAGTTGTGAGGCATAAATTAAGCCTTCTAGAATTATTTCAGCCTCATTAGCTCCAAAGCAAATATAAATAGTGATCAAGGCATAAGTTAAGCCTTTTAAAGTTATTTAGTCTTATGGTTAAGGAATAAATTAAGCCTAGTAGAGTTATTTGGTTCTTATTAGCTCCCAAGCAAAAATAAACAATAATGAAGTCTAGATTTATGATGGTCGAGGACAACAAAGATAAATAATCATACAACAAATTGCTTCCTCACTATCCCTAACAGGTTCAGCACCATCCGCAGCATCAACAAGGGCAACATTTTTCCCGTCCTTCAGCCCTAAAATCAAGCACCAACATTTAATTTTATGATCCATATCAAACCATTAGATTAATGTTTCTATAGTTTTATTGGACTTTGTTCAAACATTTCAAATTGCACTTTCTATAAATTTACCTGGTGATAGCACTGTTGTTTCCTGTTGCTTTCCAAAGGAACTACCATCCTCTATGGTTCTTACAAGAACCATTTCCTGCGGGTTTCTAGAGGCATGACCATTGTTTATGGCTTTTACGGGAGACTGCAGGAAAATGGACAAAATGCAAACACCCAAAATTAATAGAAGTTTTGAAGTAGCCATTGATATTGCTTCAAAAAATCTTAAGAGAACAAAATGAAGCGCTAATAAGCTGAGACAATTAAGAGAATGAGTGGAGGTGAAACTATAAATAGAGGTAAAGAAGGAGTTGCAAAAATTATTTTCGAGTATAGTTTATAAAAAAATATAATATTATAATATTAGAGTATAAATTATATTATGTAAATAAGTGTGATATTTTCATCTAAAATAAAATAAATGAGAGTGATATTATGAAAGCATTACAATATTAAAACATAAAAATTAAGAGATGTTTAAAGTATTTTTATTGATTCTTATTGATTTTTAATAGAAAGTATTTTTAATTAGATAGAGATGTTTAGTTTTTATTATAATTTGTAATATAAGATAATATTTCAATATTATATTTTATTATAAGTTAATATTTATATTTTATGTAGAAGTGATGATTGATGATTGATTGACATTATGTGATTCATTTTACCTCTCATAGAAATGGTCATTGATGAATTACTAATATTTTATTATATTATAAAAAATATATTATTATAATATCGCATTATAACCATATTATGTAAATAACATGAATGAGAGTTATATTATTAAAAAATTACAATATTAAAAAAAATAAATTAACATATTATAAAATTTATTTATAGTTTAATTGGTTGTTAATAGAAAGTATTTTCAATTACATAGAGATGTTTAGTTTGCATTCTAATTTGTAATATAATATAATATGAGAAAATAAGGGTATTGTTGTCATTTAATATAAGATAAATGAGAGTTATATTATGCAAATATTACAATATTAAAAAATAAAAAATAAGGTATGATAATATTTATTTATAGTTTAATTGATTCTTAATATAGAGTATTTTTAATTACATAGAGAGATGTTTAGTTTGTATTATAATTTGTAATATAATATAATAAGAGAAGATTATATTATATTTTAAATTAAGATTTATACTTTAACAAGAATTGATGATTAATTGACATTATCTGATTGATTTTACCTCTCATAGAAATGGTCATTGACGAATGACTAATATTATAATATATTATAAAAAATATGTTATTATAATATTGCATTATAACCATATTATGTAAATAAGTATAATATTTTCATCTAAAATAACATGAATGAAAGTTATATTATGAAAAAATTACAATATTAAAAAAAAGAAATTAAAATATTATATAATTTATTTATAGTTTAATTGATTGTTAATAGAAAGCTTTTTAATTACATAGAGATGTTTAGTTTGTATTATAATTTGTAATATAATATAATATGAGAAAATAAGGGTAGTATTGACATTTAATATAAGATAAATGAGAGTTATACTATGCAAATATTACAATATTAAAAAATAAAAATTAAAATATGATAATATTTATTTATAGTTTAATTGATTTTTAAAATAGAGTATTTTGAATTACATAGAGAGATGTTTAGTTTGTATTATAATTTTTAATATAATATAATATGAGAAGATTATATTATATTTTGAAATAAGATTTATATTTTAACTACAATTGATGAAGTGGTGAAGAAGTGAGATTGAAATTGAAGAACTGAAATGGATGACTAATATTATATTATATTATATTATATCTAATATTATATTTTATTATAATATGGTTTATAACAAAATTTAATATTATAGAATTTCTTTCTAAACCTATTTGTTTAAATAAGTGTCATATTTTAAATAAGATAAATAAGAGTTATATTATGAAAAATTAACAATATTAAAAAATACAAATTAAGATATTATAATAATTGATTGATTGACATTATGTGATTCATTTTAACTCTCATAGAAATGGTCATTGATGAATGACTAATATTATAATATATTATAAAAAATATATTATTATAATATTGCATTATAACCATATTATGTAAATAAGTGTAATATTTTCATCTAAAATAACATGAATGAGAGTTGTATTATGAAAAAATTACAATATTAAAAAAAAGAGATTAACATATTATAAAATTTATTTATAGTTTAATTGATTGTTAATAGAAAGTATTTTTAATTACATAGAGATGTTTAGTTTGTATTGTAATTTGTAATATAATATAATATGAGAAAATAAGGGTAGTATTGTCATTTAATATAAGATAAATGAGATTTATATTATGCAAATATAACAATATTAAAAAATTAAAATTAAAATATGATAATATTTATTTATAGTTTAATTGATTCTTAATATAGAGTATTTTTAATTACATAGAGATGTTTAGTTTGTATTATAATTTGTAATATAATATAATATGAGAAGATTATATTATATTTTGAAACAAGATTTATATTTTAACTAGAATTGATGATTGATTGACACTATGTGATTCATTTCACTAATTTCAATGTCACTTCTTCACCATTGCAATTGATGCAGTGGTGAAGATTTGGGATTGAAATTAGTGAACTGAAATGGATGACTAATATTGTATTATATTATATTATATCTAATATTATATTTTATTATAATATGGTTTATAACAAAATATAATATTATAGCATTTCTTTCTAAACCTATTTATTTAAATAAGTGTCATATTTTCATCTAAAATAAGATAAATAAGAGTTGTATTATGAAAAATTAACAATATTAAAAAATACAAATTAAGATATTATAATAATTGATTGATTGACATTATGTGATTCATTTTACCTCTCATAGAAATGGTCATTGATGAATGACTAATATTATAATATATTATAAAAAATCTATTATTATAATATTGCATTATAACCATATTATGTAAATAAGTCTAATATTTTCGTCTAAAATAACATGAATGAGAGATATATTATGAAAAAATTACAATATTAAAAAAAAAATTAACATATTATAAAATTTATTTATAGTTTAATTGATTGTTAATAGAAAGTTTTTTAATTACATAGAGATGTTTAGTTTGTATTATAATTTGTAATATAATATAATATGAGAAAATAAGGGTAGTATTGACATTTAATATAAGATAAATGAGAGTTATACTATGCAAATATTACAATATTAAAAAAGAAAAATTAAGATATGATAATATTTATTTATAGTTTAATTGATTTTTAATATAGAGTATTTTGAATTACATAGAGAGATGTTTAGTTTGTATTATAATTTTTAATATAATATAATATTAGAAGGTTATATTATATTTTGAAATAAGATTTATATTTTAACTACAATTGATGATTGATTGACACGATGTGATTCATTTCACTAATTTTAATCTCACTTCTTCACCACTGCAATTGATGAAGTGGTGAAGAAGTGGGATTGAAATTGGAGAACTTAAATGGATGACTAATATTATATTATATTATATCTAATATTATATTTTATTATAATATGGTTTATAACAAAATTTAATATTATAGCATTTCTTTCTAAACCTATTTATTTAAATACTTGTCATATTTTCATCTAAAATAAGATAAATAAGAGTTATATTATGAAAAATTAACAATATTAAAAAATACAAATTAAGATATTATAATAATTGATTGATTGACATTATGTGATTCATTTTACCTCTGATAGAAATGGTCATTGATGAATGACTAATATTATAATATATTATAAAAAATATATTATTATAATATTGCATGATAACCATATTATGTAAATAAGTGTAATATTTTCATCTAAAATAACATGAATGAGAGTTGTATTATGAAAAAATTACAATATTAAAAAAAAGAAATTAACATATTATAAAATTTATTTATAGTTTAATTGATTGTTAATAGAAAGTATTTTTAATTACATAGAGATGTTTAGTTTGTATTGTAATTTGTAATATAATATAATATGAGAAAATAAGGGTAGTATTGTCATTTAATATAAGATAAATGAGATTTATATTATACAAATATAACAATATTAAAAAATAAAAATGAAAATGTGATAATATTTATTTATAGTTTAATTGATTCTTAATATAGAGTATTTTTAATTACATAGAGAGATGTTTAGTTTGTATTATAATTTGTAATATAAATAATATGAGATGAGAAGATTATATTATATTTTGAAATAATATTTATATTTTAACTAGAATTGATGATTGATTGACACTATGTGATTCATTTCACTAATTTCAATCTCACTTCTTCACCATTGCAATTGATGCAGTGGTGAAGATTTGGGATTGAAATTAGTGAACTGAAATGGATGACTAATATTGTATTATATTATATTATATCTAATATTATATTTTATTATAATATGGTTTATAACAAAATATAATATTATAGCATTTCTTTCTAAACTTATTTTTTTTTTCACAAAGAAAAAATTCGTAATTTTATTTATGGGTAAACAAAATTACATGTTGCATGTGCTGATATATGTCCAAAGACATTCAGTAAGCCGCAGAAAAATAAGCAAAAGAGATACAATTAGGATTTTCTCCCCTTCTTCTTTTCAACCTTACGCCAAGCACCAAGTGTTGGCCCGGTCTCGATAAGGACGAGCTGATTTTCTTCCATTGGTGCTCCATTATCCTTATCAGAGTCTGATGTGTCTGTTGTATGTGTTCGTTTATATCCCCCATTGTCTAGTGTTCCAGGTACCATTTCCTGCTGAGTCTTTGTGGTGGTGTCGAGAGGATCTTGCATTTCCTGTTCTTGTGTGCCCAAGGAAGTATCTATTTGTTGATTCTCTTGTGGTGTTGGTTCCACCTCTTCTTCCTGTAGTTCTGGCTCTTCAGAGGGGAATTGCCAACCTTTTGCCGCTTTGCGTGTTTTCTTCTTTTTCCTGTTATCCCGTTTGGCTACCGGGCATGAGTTTTGTAGGTGTCTTGTACACCTACATATCCGGCATCTGAAGGCTGTGTTCTCATAATCTAAATGCTGTGTCCATCTCTGTTGTTTTTTGTTCAGCATAATGGACTCTAGAAGTCCCTTGCTCAAGTCAACCTCCACACAGATACGTACAAAGATGAATATGCGCTCCTCCAGGCGTTGAGTATCTGTTTTAATGTATCTACCAAGGGTGTTTCCAATGCAGGCAAGTACATTTTCATTCCAAAAATGTAGCGGGAGATTGTAGAGCCTTACCCAGACCGGCATTTTGGTTACTTCCATGGTGTTGGCGTCAAACTCTGGGAACCATGGTGTAATGAATAGTCCCGTAGAGCCCCAGAACCATGGTCCCTGGCTGATAATGTCATCTCTGGCCTCAGTAGATTAGAATTTGACAATGAAGAATCCTTTAGAACATAGGTGTATTTCACATTCCATGGTCCAGTTTGTAAAAATCCAATGGAACAGCTCCATTGGTTTGGGCCAGAAACAATTGAATCTGCCTATAATGGCTTGGGATTCGTAGGCAGTTCTATGCACATCAATGTATAGACTTTCTATATTTATTTCAGGCACGCTGTCCTGCAGTTCTACAATGTATGGCTTAGGGGAACTTTCAGCAGGGGCAGTTGGTACTGTGGGACAGGTTTTGTCCCCTTGTAATACATTCCGGTATGAGCCTTTTGTGGGAACTGTTCTGGATGTGCCTGCTCCCATGGAGGATCCTTGTGCCCTGTTTTGTCCCATCATTCCACCCCTCAGTCTAAGGTTGAGGCAGATGGAAAAGCCAGGGCCAATGGCATAGTCATTGAGAGTGCAATGTTCAGCTAAGGCCTTTCCCCCAAATATCAGTAACTGAGAATGAACTGGGTAACCCACCACAGACCAGATTTCTTCTTTCAGTTGTGGTATAGAAACAGTTGGTCGAATCCATAAAACTATGCTATTGCCTACAGGAGGCTTGATGAAAACTTGGAAGGCTTTCGAGCCTACCTGATGGTCGCTGTTACAGAAATGCGTGTTGTATTTGTTGTCTATAGGCATATCGATCAGGTTGTGGGCCGAAGCATGGCATGTATGGTTCGAAGGCTGCCATAGGGTCCGCATAGGTCTTGCCCGGCAACCAAAAAAAATGCTGCAGCCGCACCCATTGTTCATTGTCCCATCTGGCGCAGAATGGGAAGGAACAGGGGCGAATAGCCGAGACCCCAAGCAATAAACACGATGAATACAACGGTTGAGGGAGATAATATACCCATTGCCTGCAGGTGCGGATGTCTGTTGTCGATGGAATAAGACCACCAGAACTGGTCCAGAGCTGTGAAAACAGAAAACAGAGATTCTACCTCGAAATAGATGTCGCTCTGTGCCCCGTAAACCTCTAAAAATTTTGTAGTCTACGACGAATCATGACCAGAGTTCAGTGCAGACGAGGGGGTATGGGCGATTCGCCACCGAGCAAAGGTAATCAGGCACAAAGGATCGATGTGGCGCCTCAGAATCATGGTCCGCCGCCATTGTAGACAGAGCAGCCGAGCCCTGTGCCCTAGGGTTTCCATGAACAATAGCTCCGCTTCGCTCCATTTTTCCCTCTTCAATGAATCTTTCCCAATTCTCCAAAAATCCTTGGAGAAAATAAATTAAATATTAAAATTTAGATTGGAGATAAAAATCTAAAAAGCTACCCCAGTAAAGAGGAAAGTTTTTTGGAAGAGGTGGAATAAAACTAGAAAGAGGAAAATCTAGTTTTAAAGTACTTTTGTGGAAGAAACAAAGGGAAATCTTAGGAGAAAAGGAAAACAACAACCTGATTAACTCGACGCAGTTAAGGAAACAAGTTGATGGGAAAGCAGGCTTAAATAAGCAGATTTTGGATAGACAAGAGGTTGTCTACTGCTGGAAGATTGGTCTCTGTTCAGGGGCACTGTAGAGAAAGAGCTCATAGGTTGGGTGGAAACTAGTCTACCTTAATTGGTATGCACGAGTTAATTTAGTTTAGCATAGAATTTTGTTGTTTTTTTTTTGTAAATTTAGTAGTACCTTTCCATTTTCGTTTTTAAAGCGAGCAAGTTGTTATACATACTATCGTTTGCAGAGCCTCAACCTGCCCGAAGGAAGCCAGGCCTATTGGCCACCACCGAGCATTAAAAGCAATCCAAAATTGAAATTGTCTTTTTCTTCTAATTACTACATTTACAGCGTTGCTATGTCCATAACATTTACATTTAAAAGAAAAAGTATATATAATATTCGCCAAAAAGCATGCAAAATATCTATTGTCTAAAGAGAAGTGCCATCAAAAGAGTCCACATGGGCTGGTTCCTTTTCAGTAGAACTCAAAAAATCCCTTTTCTGTAGGCTATTAAGCTGTCGCTCTATGTTTCCAATTCTTTCGTTAACATGAATCTGAGCCTTCATCATATTTTGAATAACCTGTTTGATTTGATGTAATTCAAATAGCATTGAAGAGTTCTCTTCCTTCACTTCCATATTAGCCATTGCCTTGGCCAGTACACATTTCATTTTCCAATAAGTTTTCATAGACTGCTGGAACAACGATACCCTACCTCTTGTGCTGCCCGAATAAAAAATGAAATCCATCTTAGCCTCCTATTCCTTCAAATCTTCATCATCACTATCAGTTTGTCTTTCCCAACCATGGATTTCTTTGCCTATATGAATCAAATTCCTAGCTTCATATACATCAGCAATATTTTCCAGAGTTTGTTTGTTTGTCTTCCGCCCTCTTTTGATAGTCCCAATGGTTTGGTTGATGTGATGATTGCCCTTTCCTTGACCATTTTGGCCTTTCACCATGATGGCTATAAAGAACTGGGCTCTCAATAACCTGAATGCAAATCCTGTGAATAAAGAAAAATCAGTATAATGGTCCCAAAAAGCTCTATTCGTTACATCTTGTTGCCCCTTCCCTAGACTATCCATGGTGAGGCCGGGCAGTTTATTTCCATTACTGTCAAGGAGGATTTGCTCAACATTGTACAAGAATTAACCAATAAAGATAAGAAGCATAACGAAGGGCTAAGGCAACACAAGAATATTATCCTTAACCCGACTACGTGGCCATTCAAAAACAGAGCTCTTCACCCAACAGAGAAAGAGATAGGAATACCATTGAAAGTCCATACCCCAATTATACCAACTTAAATAGAGACCAACGAAAATCAAACCTTCAGAAGGATGCACTGAGGAATATTCGTAAAGCAGAGCTTTCAAATTAAAAGACTTTGGCAGAAAAATGCAGGTGGGAAGGCCTTTCATAACGAAAACAGAGACGTGAGTTTGCATGCAGGGGTTTATATGAGGCCTTAGACCTAATGAAAAAATAGACTTGCGGAAAATTATGAAAATTTGACAACACCTTGACCCTGAACTAAACTCCATTTCCTGGTTGATTTTGTCTACCCAAAGACAATACCCAGAAACATACAACAACATATAAAAATTATAGAAATAAATACAAAGAAAATAGGCTGGAGGACTTCGAAAACACGGTTCTAGTTCAATACAGACACCATCATATTCACTTTTACAGCTATACGAATAGACATTCTCCATGCAATGACCATTACTAACAGCATAACCATCATCTTTGGTCTTCAGAGCAGTGGAAAAGAAGGTCCACGTTAACATTACATACCAGATAATACTCCAGCGCCGAAGATGTCCACACACAGAATGAACCAGAGACCGAACCAGAGAACGAAACAAACCTTGCTCTACAATGCCAATTTTACGAGGAAGAAAAGTAAGAGTGTTGCCCAAGTTAATCCCCCACTACTGGCGTAAATACTGAAAGACGTCTGACATATGATCATCATCCTTTGCAAGCCTGGTAGTAATGCACATTGATGGGGCGTTATGGCAAGGACCGCCACCCCCACGCTATAAATCAGTTGCGACCATCATTCACCGCGTGGAGTGAAATGACCAGACACTTGGCACCGCGATCGGGGTTGATAGAATTTTATTATTATTGTTATTATGGTGAAGTAAGTTAGTACAAATGGATTTGATTAAATCAGTTCAAGCGTAGATGCTATATATGAAATAAATTTTAAAAAGACTAAGTGGAAATGAACTGGTAGTTCTGTACATTTAACATAATAGTCAATAATAAATATAGTGGTTTTTTGTATGGTTGTACAGACAATAATCTGAAGAGTACCAACTCTCAAAATTTCTAAACCATGATGAAAGTTTCAATCTGAGGTTAGGTGACTCTCAAAATTTATTATTGAATAACATGACTGTGTTAGTATTATTGGGGAAATCGGGAAATTATATACTTAAACTAATATAGAATGAAAATAAATATGCATTACAGTTCATATGAAATTATAACATTTAACTAAATTTCAGACTGTATTAGAACTGAGTAATGTAATACTAGCATTGAGACATTCTAGTAAAAATATGCAAGGAGGAATTTATTCATTATTACTAGAACTGAAATACCAACTTTAAGTAAAGTATATCATCTGAGTTGCAAACATCACTTCATAAAAGGAGGAAAGATTCTGTTCAATATTTTACAGAGTTATGAAAATTTAAGGATCTAAATCCCTAGAGTTACACAGTTCAAAATGAATCTTGGTATAATTAAATAATACAAATTGAGAACTCTCTCCCATATACACTAAAATGTATAGTTTCGTTGGAAAAGATGTAGAGATAACATATCATAAATCCCCAAGTGGGTTACTGGACCAACCTAAAGAGGAAAATCCCACAGTTATGCTTCAATATGAAAGACTATGAGCAGCATGCAAACCAAGTACGATGTAAAGAGTACCTGTACAGGACAGAGAATAGGAATTCGTCCTCGTTCATGAATATAACCATAAAAGTAAATAATAGAAAATAAACTCAAAAGTATAAGGAATTACGTGAGGGATAGAAATGGAAAATCCAACCTTTCATTAACAAGATGAAAGTTAATCATTATAGGAAATAGGGTGAAGTGTTCAGCACAAGTAGAAAGAAACAACAATAACTCCAGAAATCACATACCTGGAAAGTTTGGGATCATAACGAGAAGAGTTGTGCTTGTAAGATCGAATTATTCTTGTACAAATTGCAAAGAGTAAAAGGAATAGTTAGGCAACAAAAATAATTAAGAAGTAAACAATAACAAACTTATTCAAGGAGGGGTTTAAAATGTAAACGCAGGAGTACGAAAATGTTATCATTATATAGGATGTATTACTTTGAATTTAAATATACAACATATCTCCACGAGAATGTTGGCAAAGAAATTATAACTCTATGAAATTGGTTGACAATAAAATCGAGACATCTAAGTTAGAAAAATTTCGAAATTCACATTTGGAAAATGAAAATACATTTCTCAAATACTATTGGAAAATGCCACCATAGAAATTGATAAAGGCCACTAAATATATATATATATATATATATATATATATATATAACCTATAAAGATCTCAAAAGAGTCGAGTTGATGAAGAACGACCAAAGTATAAAAGAAAATTTGGTAAGGGAGAGAGAGTCGAGAAAACACGTGTACTACCTCTAGAAACTGGTCAAATCCAAAGGCGAAAACCAGTTGAACCGAAATAGAAAACGTGAAGAAATTTCATGACTCCAATTTTTTGTATGGCACACATAAATGGTAATAAAAATCCATAATATTTAACCAATAAATAATTTTTTTTTGGGCTATAAGCATACTAAATCAGATTTCGAAATTTAATTCGTAAAAGACACGGAGGAAAATGAAAGTATTGAGAAATACGATTTACACAATGAGAGTTCAAGTGCGTAATGAAATTAGTGGTTGAAGTTCCGTTTTAATAAAATATGTCAAACCATAACTCCACAACTAGTCACACCGTGAGATAAGGGATGTAGGCATCTATGTAATCTGAAACCAAACAAGAATACTTTTTAGAGCATTACGAAAAATTCATATTAAAGTAAAGGAAGTAAGGGGAATAACTATTAGATTGCACAACAGTGTAACTAAATACATTAAACAACGACCACCTCTAGAATTGAAATCTAAACCAGAATATGGAAAAATTTAAAGAAGTATGTGATGAATACTTGCTACCTCAGAGAGAGAGCTTACGAGACTTTGGATTTCATCTGTTCTTTGAAAAGGAAAAGTTGATCTTCCGCTCGCCATAAGCAATCCTCCTCTCCAAAGGTAACAAGTAGATAAATTGAAATACATAACAGAGGCTAAGGGAGGTTTCTCAACACAGAACAGAAAACAAATTAGCCCCAAACAAAAAAAATAAAACCACTTATGGAAACTCAAACCCTAATCACTAATAGATTGAAAGGTTCAATCAAACTCCGGATAAGACATGTGACTAGGTATAGTAAATTAAATGAATAATGAACCGGAGAACTCAACTCCTGTAACAATTTATAGAAACCCAATATTCAAAATGGAGAAAAGAATTTAAAATTTATCCATAAAAAGATGCATGCGGAATGATAAACACTGTGTGAAGGTTCTTTCCTAAAAAAACATTATTTCCAATGCTCGTGAGAGAACAACAAAGAAAATTCTGCATTAGCGGGAGAGGAGGAAGAATTATAATAAACAAATGGAAGGCATAATTATAATACCCTCATCTTGTTGTCAAAAATTCCTTGAATAAAACTATTCAAAGTGCATGGAGCTCTAAAAGCACACAACAGTCCAAATGAGAAACAAATGAATAGGTGAAACCCTACCAAGGCATTCAATGCATGGATAATTATAGGTAAATCCTAACCGTTCATCTCATCCATCATGTGTCCTCATAAGGACGAAGTCATGTGAGGGGTAGGAGTTATCTTACCCAAAACATAATGTTTGAGGAAAACTAACTGATAAGGTAGAGTGTAATTTATTGTGTTCTGGTGACATCCCATGGTTTCTACTTGTGATGGTTAATGTCCTTCCATTCAAGTAACAATAAATGTAAATGATGGAGAAATAAGATTGTAAAATGTGATGGAATTCAATAGTATACCCTATGTTAAAGAATTGTTAATGTAATTAGGAGAATTACGATGATGTACAAGAAATAAACTTGGGGGATATATGTTAGGGGAAATATATATAGGTTCCATAAATAGTTATGTTATATGCTCTATAGAAATATATCCCTAATTATTAATGAGTTATTAATGTTAAGTGTAGCTATTATTTTTTGATAATGCGATGGGTAAAATTGAATGGTTGCCAATGGTTAATATATATTGAAATTATATAGAAGTAACATTAAGTTGAACTTGATGAGGTTCAACCGTTCATAAGATGGGAAATGACCTATAGTATGAACCTTTAAGTAGAGTATTTTATAGTTAATATTTTATTAATATTCATATGGTTCATTTTTAAATCCATATAAGCTTTATGGTACCAACAAGGAATGGTAAGTTAAAATTAATAATCCGAATAATAGTTATGAGTTGAATGAGATGAAAGGTGAAAAATTTAGTGGAGTAATATAAATTGTTGGTGTGAGTTTATTAAGGAAATATGATGAGGTGGGATATATATATATATATATATATATATATATATATATATATATATAACGAACTAATAATAAATTATGGGAAGATAATAATTATTATTCTAATAATACAATTAATAAGTGGAAATTTTAGAATTAGTTGCTTGTAAGATTGTTTTAATTAATCTAACAATGGTAAGTTGTTACATTATTGAGATTAATAAAGGTAATAAAGATTTTATGGAATAAAAATAAAAAGAATAATGCAAGTTATCATTAAAGTGATGGTGGAGATCCTAGCATACATGATGTGTAACATGTAGAGTTAAAGTACTTGGAATAAATAATATAGAACATTTAATGACAAGGTAAAGATAATTCTGAATAAATTTGAAAATAAGAAATTTTGTAGACTAGAACTAGCAAATAAATAGTCAATTCAAGTAAATAGTAAATAAATAATTTTCATTATGGGTTGATGGTCCAGTGATTACATGGGGGGTATATGGAGGAATCACTTTAGATGTGAAAATTGTAGTAAAAATGGTCACCGGTAGTAGATCTATCTTAGATCTCTTTGGAAAAATTTTACCGGATCCCTTCATTGGCGACCTTTCACCGGATTTCTTCATCTGTGACCTTTCACCGGATCTCTTCATCGGCGACCTTGCACCGAATCTCTTCATCAGTGGGTGAACACTGGCATAGACCTATGTCCAGCCCACTTCACTGTTACAAGTGGTTTCTGGCTGACCACAAACTGACACTGTAAAATGGTTTTTGGATGACCACGAACCTATAGTTACAAAATGGTTTTGAGATTACCATGAACTTTACAGGTATACACATGCCTTACAAGGCTTACAACACAACTCCAACTCTTGGAGTTATCAGGTACATACTTTACAAAGACCACTATAAAAAACATCCTAGACTTGCTTACAATTTAAAATGTGTGACTCATAATACAACATGTTATTGAGTCTATTCCAAGAAACTCATTAAAAAACTCACATAAACTCAATTAATGTCCATCATAAAAAATTTTGCTGCTTCATTACCTCCTCCTTTCATTGCTCACATGTTGGGCATCTTTGTCTTTGTCAATTAAAACTTGGAACTTCACGTTTCACCTGTCATTTGTTAGAGTAGCCAATTCTAAAAAAATAACTTCATATTAATATGGCTAATATAAATATGTATATTGATTTTTATTCCAAAATACTTTCACCATAAAAATATTATTTACCCAAGCGTGTTAAAACAACCGTGCTACATGCTGCGGTTGCACCAGTGAGGAAAAAAAATGCACAACCTTCAGCCAGGCCGATCCCAAACAAAGGAAGTTGAAAGCCTCCCAACAACTCTGCGTGCTTCCGCACCTCTTTTGACACATCCAAAAGACCCAAAAATCTATTGAACTCTTCTCTGAAAGCTGCCTTGTTCAACTCGAGCATGTGACTGAAGCCACCATCGATTGGTTCCAACAAGAAATTAAAACGAATTAAAACCAAAACAAAAAACCAGCATTCGAGGACTCGGCCCTTCTTAGTGGCCTCATCCACCCTCTCGCCATACAAGAACCGAGCACTCAAATTATAAATGAACCGATCTGCTGCAAAAACACACACAAAAACATCTGCTGCGCATATCAGAACTTTTCCATCTATACCAACACCAACATTATCTCCCTCACACATGCGCATAAACAAGACACTTGAGCTTCCTTCATCGGCTCGCTGTGTAATGTATTCAAAAAGTAGGTCTTCACATTAGTTTACCAGGACTTCAGCTGCGAAAAAATTTAGTCATCCTGCACCAGTCCATAGCTCTCAGGCATCGAATCTCCTGAAAGTGATGTCAAGGTATGTTCTTCTTGAACACCACAAGTGACTCTCAAACCAATCGCTTTTAAAACATGATCCACGAATGTAAATAAATGCTGCCCATCTGCATCACTAAATGACACTAAAGCTCCCAAGAAACATCCACCCTTCAACACCGTGGCAAGCTCCGTAGGCAAGAATCCATCGGTTATTTTCCAAGCATGCAGTCGCAGAAGACTCTTCTATGCCAGCATGCAACATTGAATATCAACTCTCCTCCATGCAGCTAGCACTTCAGTCTATTGTCACTAGGTCTCTCGAGTCAGTGACTAAATGGAGGTCAATCTACAGGTAGATCCACACTCTTGGCTCCACAAATTCAGGTATCTCCACGGTAAGGTAAGGACGGACGAACGCAGAGGAAAGCCACACTTGTAATTCTTTTGGGATTGTAGCAGCTTCCACCGATCCGATCCGCACGGGGTTATTTTGCCTTCAGGCTTGAATATCTGATACAAAGGGGCATAGGGGAGAAAATTTCAAGTAATCGTAAGCAAGTGCCTTGTATGCCGGTCCATCAACATAATCAAAGGACAATCTAAGAGCCAAGAGAACTACACTATCGCTTGCAGAGACTCGTGTAAAGTTTGTGATAGCCCCGAGAAGCCCCAATTGGAGGAGACCAAGATCTCTCCACCAATTTCTCAGATCTGGAGGATTCGATACTCATTTATTGTATCTTCCCAATTGACATGGATTTGATTGAATTTGATCCAGCCCGAACCAATGCACTTCTCCCTCAATCAATGACTCGATCCAGTGGCTCTTCACTGCTCCCCACGCTCGACGACTCGCTTCTACAGATCCACGAAGCCACACAGATTAGGCTCACCAGACCATCAACGAACCTCCACTGCGATTATCTTCTCCGATCCGAGTTTCAGGCAGATCTTCCAACACAACTCAACACTTTCCAAATGCAATCAATCAATTCTTCAGTAGGCACATCTCACACGAATAAAAAAAAATCTCAAAAATAAATCACATCAACCATGCTACACATACTAGCCGCTCCTTAGTCATAGATCAAGCTTGAATAAAAAATAATGACCAATTTGTGCACTTATTATTCTCGTTTCCTCGGTGCCTAACACCGATTACGCTGCATTGTTTTCAATGGTGGTGTAGGCAAGGATCTCACATGGAGATCCTCCCCCAATCTAGTCTATTCACTAACATTGAGAAATAACAATGCACTGATAGATGTCTTACATGGCCTATATCATAGGTACGTTTCCTCCCAATACACCTCTTCCCCTCGCAACACTATGGATTTAGAGATTGCTCAATCACGGTTTTGGTCCACCACTCTTTCACGTTAGGTTTTCCATCTCCATGATCCAACTCGAACGTTTCTCTTCCTCACACATTCATTGAAAAAATGATCAGGACATCCCTCAAACAACAGCAACTCACCAAAGGATCCACCCACAGATCCACAGTTCGAAAACGTTGCGCCTTCAGCAATTCGTTAGTCCAAATTCAAGATGTATTTCGTGTTGTAGCCTCCTCCAATCCAATAACCAGCTCGTGTAACAGTAATCTTTAGGTGGCCCTCTCCTACACTTGGTCCACTCCTCTCAACTGGGTGATGCAGCAAAGATCAAAATACGAGATAGAGAAAAATTCCACATGTTTCCAAACATAGGCCACTTCTACTCAAACATGATCGCTTCACCTCTTCCGCTGCACAGATCATACACACAAACTCCACTCTGATTTTAAATCGGATAAAAAATTCGGAACAGAAGACACCTTGAGGAATGATCGATTTGCAACTCTTAGAGCATATATTTGATGGACAAAAAAAAAATTAAAACAATACAAATACAAATACAATCATTTATTTTCCTATGCCCACAAAGGGCCAAAGGCCCTTACGGGCTCTGATACCAAGATAAAATATCACTATGAAAACTATATTCTATTAATCAAATAGAGTTACATATATACATGAGGAATTGTCTCAAGATAGAGAAGCTATCTTGGATGCACAATAAGTTGGTTGAGAGAATATCTCAACCTCACACCAAACTAGGAACTTAGTTTTAGCTAACCTATGGAATAGGAACAGACTCTGTACATAGATAGTCACAACTGAAGACAAGTAGGAATTACATATTCCAACATCTGGTGGGTGCGAGAGGGGTATAAGGGGGCTATTTAATGGTCTATGGATGCAAAATTTGTGAGAGGATTGGATGGAAAAGGTGTTGGAGGTAGGGTATGATTAACACCAATGGGTTATATTGATTTTGGAAGCTCTAAGTAAGCTAGAGACCAAACATCCATGAAATGTTACTATACTCATGGAAACATAATGGGAAAATAGTAAATGATGGTGAATGATATCTCTGGGAAAGAGTGGGAAATTAGGAAAATGAAGGAACTTGCATAATCATTTATAGTATTTCAATTATTAAAAGAGAACCTGTTAATAAAATTATAGGAGAGATAATAGCTTTTGAGGTGGAGAAACGAACACAATTAGACTAAGAGAAATTATCCATGCTAAACCAAATAGTAGGTGAGAAAAAAAATAACTCAGAAACCATACTAAATAAATCATGGGAGAAAATACATGGTAATCAAAGTTGTTGGATAACTCTTAGACCATAAAGAAGGATAGCCTAGATTGTTTCTCATGAAATTTGATACAATGAAACTGGATTTTTCCAACTCATTTTCTTTGTAGAATAATCACAATTCCATTCATTGGTCATATATCCATATATCCTTAATATTAAAGGCCATGTTGTATGCTTACCAACAACCCAAAATAACCATTTAACCCAATACCTTTAAATGATATGGTTGCCTTATAATTTCCAATATTTTCTCATAGTAAGTGTGGCTGGTGATAAATAACAATGGTGGGGATTAATTCCATGTCCCATTAGTTAATTCATATCATGATGGTCATATTTATATATAGAGGTAAAGTAACTTACAGTGAAAACTTTCTAATTTACTATGTAATTAATTCCTCAAGTAGTCAATATGGAGTTTACATGTGTAATCTCACACTCCATAAAAATGAAATGTGTAACTCATTCCATGTCAAACATAGAGTTGATATGTAATATTAGAAATGAAATATTAATAAAGAAAAGTGTTAGCCATAAATAAAATATTTCAATCTCCATAGTAATTCAAAATAAAAAATTCTTATATTTTCACATTTAATTATGAGACAAATTTATAATTTTTTTAACATTTAAAAATATCTCAATATTTTCTTTAAATAAAATATTTGAATACCTATATAATTTAATATATTTCAATATATACAATATTTTAATGTTTACCATAAATACATTTATTCAATATATATCCTGAGTAAAATAATTTTATATCAATTATATATCTATATAGACAGAAACATAATACTTTCTAATTCTTAATATGTTGTAGATGTAAAATTTATTTAGCTCTTAATATATAATTAACATTGAAAAAATATTAACTAAAATATTTCAATATCTAACCTATAACAAAATATATGTGAAAAATATAAAAAATATCAAACAATATAGAAGATATAATAATATCAAACATATAATAGCTATTTCAATATTAAATAATTGCATGTCAAAAATATGTTTTTTCAAACTATGAGTTATATATATCTTCTTTATAATGACTATTTATACCATTTTTTAATCTCACCTGATATTCTCCCCAATAAAAACCCCTATTAAATTGAAAACCATAAGAAATATTTAAAGTTATTTAGAAAAGACACAAATAATCTTTCAAACAATTAATAAAACAAAAATAAAAAATCAAACAATTAACCACCGATCATCAAAGTGACAGAAGCATATTATAAACACAGAATCATCAAATTGTTCTGGGATTATTTTAAAAACATAAAAAAATTAAAAATATTAATCATCAAAGTGACAATTTTTTTACGGGAGTAAAGCCATTGATACCATACAAATGTATTCTGTTCTAAATGTAAAGTTGCAATGCGTACCTTTTGTGTGTTTTTCACATTATTGAGATCACTATATTGCACCATCTGTACTATCCATGTTACAGGATCCTTTCTATCAAACTTCCTCATATCCATCTTTGGAATATGATGGTTCTTTAATCTAGGATTAGAGTTTATGAAATCATGATTAACATTTATTTTTTTCTCATCATGATTTTCCTCTACTATCTTTTCGCCATTAGCAAACATTTCTTGTATCAAGTTTTCCAAACCTTCGATGTCTAATTTTATATCATTCTTCATGTTTTCTATTTTTTCATCTATCTTAGCTTCCATGTCATCCATATTAGCTTTCATGCCAACTTCCATGCCATCCATCTTAGCTTCCAAACCATTTATATTATATTCCACGCCTTTCCTCAAACCATCCATCTTAGTTTCCACACCTTTCTTCAAAACTTCCATTTCATTTTTTTTGCTCTTTGCGATATCAAATTTTGGTGCACTTGATCTTTTAATTTTGATATCTCATGTTTCATTTCTTCATCTTCATGAGTCATAGTAGATCCTTGTGAAGGCTTAATGGGTGTTGAATTCTTTTTAGGGGAATTTTAGAACCCAATACTAATATCTATTCTTCAGATAGCTAATGTTAGCCACTATATCAGTGAATGCATTCATTCGCCTAAGAATATGTTGATATGTAATAAAATCAAAATGTCTTTCCAACAAACTAATACGTAAATACAATCTCAAAATGTATGGGTTTCTGACCGAATAATGACCATTGAGTTGAGGAACTACAAGCTATGTATCTAGATTTACAAGCAATGCCCATATTCCAAGGTTGATTGCTTCGGTTAATAGTTCAACGACAGCACTATATTAAGTGACATTGTTTGTAGTCTGTCCTAGGCAAATACCTTGCAGATCTATCAACTCACCAGCAGGATTATAGATTACCCAGGCTGTTGAAGACAAATTCCTGGTGCTGTGGGAAGGACAATATGCGAAACCAACATAAGGGGTAATAGAAACTTGCAAAATAAGCAAGACCTAATAAGGAGGAAAAACGCTCGAAAAGCGCACCAAAATAAAACATGTACAAAAATGAAAAAAAAACTATGTACACAAATCATGCATGAATGACTCATGCATAATACTTTTTGAGATACAACCCATTTCTTGGTTGTTCTAGAGGATGACCTTCATAATCAATGAGCTCATAGGCCCCATTCTGAAACACACATTTCGTAATGCAGGGCCCATGCCACATGGGTTGAAATTTTCCTGCCCCCAACTTATCATGAGATTGGTCGTATAGGAGGACGAGGTCTCCTTCAACGAAGGAACAAGGGGAAACTGATTAATCAAAATGAGCTTTAACCCTCTTCTTTTGTGCTTCGATGACCAAAGCAGCCAAGCGAAGAGTTTCATCCAGCCTTTCTAAGTAGATAATATGCTCTTCTTCTGGCGAAATTTTCGGCAGTAATTCAAAAACTAACTTTAGTGAAGGTATTTCACACTCAATTGAGAGACTAGCGTCTAGAGCATAAGCCAACTAGAAAGGAGAGAAGTCGGTCACACTCTTAACTGAAGTTCTGTATGCCCAAAGAGACGAAAATAAAATGAGATGGTACTTGTATTTGTGGATCCCAATCATATGTTGAAGCATGATGACAAGAACTTTGTTCACGCCTTCAACCTGGCCATTGGCCTGAGTGTAGTGTGGCATTGAGTTGTCATGATGTAGACCCAGCTTAGAATTTAACTCTGCCACCATGTAATGCTGAAAATGGGAACCATGAACGATATCGATGGCTTGAGGGATGCAAAACCGAGAAAGAATGTGATTGAATATGAATTGTGCAGTTGTCTTATCATCAGTGGCAAGTGTAGCCATTACTTCGGCCCATTTGGTGAAGTAGTCAATGGCTGCGATAATATAAGCATGCCCCCTGGCCGAGTGAGGGTTACACATCATAAAATCGATGCCCCACTTCATAAAGGGACCAACGGTGAAGACAGGATGAAGAGGTACAGGTGGTGCACGCATCTTGCTTTGATAGATCCGGCACTCAAGACATTCGCGAACCACGACAATGCAGTCCTTGAAGATAGAAGGCCAGAAATAACCAACACGAAGAATCTTCTGTGTAGTGGCATACCCAGACATGTGACAGCCACAAGCGCCACTGTGACAATAATTTAGGGCTTTCTCTGCTTCCTCGAGAGTCAAACGTCGGTGGAGTATGGAATCCAATCTGACATGAGAGAGCGTATCTCTGACTATATGATAAGGTTGTGATTGATGTCGAATGCGTCGGCGGGCATCCTTTGTCAACTTAGATCTGAAAGTAGAAGTCTGGAGATAGATGATGATATCATCGTACCAAGGATTGAGGGTGCTAATCAAGAAAATCATATCGTCTGGAATGTGTTCCTTAGAGCAAGATGGAGCAGAGTCAGAAGGGAGGGAACATATCAAATCAGCAAAAAACAATGATTTCTTCAACTTGGCAACAGTAAATTCCAAATCAAACTCCTGGAGGATAACAATCCACTTCTATTATTTCCCCCCCAGCAATTGTTGAGACAATATATAGGTCATGGAGTTACAATAAAAGATCACGGTCACAATACGCAAAAGAATATAATGACGAAAACGCTGAGCTGCTAGACCGCGGCCAACGCTAACTTCTTGACATGTGCATAGCGTGTATCAGGATTGAGAAGGTTACAAGATAAGTAATAAACAACATGTTCATCACCGTCATCATCGTATTATACAAGAACCATCGCAATCGTATTGAAAAAGGCGGCTAAATAGAGGGGAAAATCATGATGATAGTTTGGAGGACACAGCAGAGGAGCGTTGACAAGCATCGTCTTTAGCGTATCAAAATATTTCTAAGAAATATCATTCCAACAAAATGGGATACCCTGCTTCAATAATCATGTAAATCCTTTAGCCACTTCTACATAGTTAGGCATGAAATGATGTAGAAAATTTTCCTTCCCTTGCAAACTCTTCAATTGATGTAATGAGGAGGGAGAGGGGAGATTGATAATAGCCTCAACCTTGAGTGGATCGAGGAAAATTTCATCTTTGGATACAATAAACTGTAATCAATGCAGAATACATATTTTTGAGGATTAAGCCGAATGTTGTAACGTCGACAGTGAAGAAAAATCTGATGAAGATGGTGAGGATGGTCCCTACATTTAGCTGAATGAGTCAGAAGATCGTCGAGATAAGGTTGAATGATGTAATGAATATCGTGAAAAGCATATGACATTACTCGCTAAAATCTAGCCCCAACATTCTTTAAGCCAAAGGGGAGCTTTTTATATGTGAAAGTACCCCAACGACAGATGAAATCAGTCTTATGTTGATCAGTCGTCAGGGATTTTATCGATAAAGGGAGTAGGATAATTATCCTCGAGACAAGCCCGATTTATATCACAGTAATCAACATAGACCCTAATGGTACCCTACCTTTTATCTACACAGACAATATTAGAGACCCATTCTGTCAAGGGAATCGGATAAATGAAACCAAATCTAAGAAGTTTTTTGACTTCACCTTTAATCGCTGCAACTTTTCTAGGGTGCAGAGGACGAAGACACTAGCGAACAGGTTTCGAACCAGGGTAAGTAGGAAATTAATGCACCACTATACTAGCATCAATGCCAGGAATTCCTTTGTAGGACCATGCAAAGACATCAAAGAATTCACGAAAAAGGCTAGTATAAACATGTACTTCATCTGAAGAACAAGTGACCCCGATATGGATGTTCTTGACAATTCCTGGTTTCACGGAAATGTCAATAGGCATCGTCTATAAAGACTTCATGTGTAAAAATAGGTGTTTGAAGCGAAGGAGAATGAAATTGAGATGAAAATAGCTCAAGACATGTAGACATGGCCCCGAGGCGAGGCATGAATGAGGAAAGATGATGACCATCATCCCACGGCAGATCTTCGAGAGACATGGTTTCCACGATAGCTTCATCGAAAGGAACACTTCTTTCAAAGGATCAGGAAAATCCGAAGAACCAAGCCAGGGGATTCAGAAAAGATCTTAAGAGACATCTCGAAGGATAATTACCAGACGGAGTGTTACACAACATTTTGGCACTGTCCCTGCAATCCCCATAGTGCACATTGGAGGGTCATTTCTATGACTAATAAGAAGTGTCATTCCTTGCAAATACCATCATTTTATCCCTTTACATGAGAGAAATATTCCCTTTGTTGAAAATTCCCTGATCAGAGCTTCCAAAACCCTTGTTTTTCATTGGCGTGAGTAGCCAATTATACCTTGGCACCAATGGGGAAGATTAACACTGGGCCTCGTGCCACCTGGTGCTATGTCCCAGTTAGACACCCCCACCAAGCTGTTTATGGAATGTTTTTTTAAAATAGAGGCGGAGGTTCCATTCCAACAACTTCGAGGATGATTCATTGGGAGTGGTTGGACTGAATAACCACGGACTCCCTCCTTTAGTTTATGGTTTCCTCCTCTTGTGGAAAACTCCTAATGGATAGGCCTCCCTTCCACCTTTGTAGGGATCCCAATCTCCTCCTTTGCCTCTATAAAAATAAGCTATCTCTCTTTTCATAAGCTAGCTGAACATATTTTGAGCTGAACTTGAATAGCTAAACACATCATAGCTGAATAGCTAAATTGTTGAGAGGATAGAACAAGCAAGAAATCCATTGCGAGAGCTTAAGCTCATGCCCTCATCCCATCTGAATTCCCCAACGAGCATTGCGACACGCTTCGGCTTCTAGAGGAGACCGCAATGTCAGAGCTTTGGTTGTAACTCTTCCTTCTATCAATACATACACGTGACTATTGTTTGGTTCCCTTTTTACATTGCATATTTGTTTAATGCAATATGCTTAGCCCTATTTTACTGGATAGTAGTTAAGAATGAAATTATTATGTTGTATGCTGCTCTTGTTTTCTGATATGTGTGCAGGCATTCGAGCATGAGTGCAAAAGAATTGTGACTTGCCAAGGCAGGAGCGAGAGGCCATCACTACTACTGTCGTGGCGATAGCATTGGATTCTAGGTAGGTCAATCTACCGTGTCCTCTTTTCATTCAGTAACTAGGGACCTACACTCTAGCATGTCTCTCTGTTTCTAGACCCACCCTAGGTCTACAGGGATCATCTCTGTCCACAGAAAGGATTTACTTGCTTAACACGGAGTGTCCGACACTGTAATGAGTTCAAAATAGTCAATTTCAATCAGACTCAATGGCATTAAATCTCTGAAAGAATCGATCTGTTTAGGTGAAGGGATAATCCATGGGTCATCAGACCGAGAGATCATATTGATCTGAATAGTTTTGGGTGGAGGAAGGGGAAAAATACCCATGAGGGTAGGATCTTTGAAAAGACCTGGCCCAATGATCTCATAGGGAGTAGGTATGTTATCCACGTATGGAACATTGTTATCAGAAGAAGAGGTGAAGAAAGACAATTGATCGATAGTAACAATTTTTCCCTCGTGTGGAAACTTCAAAACACGAAAGACGGTGGACGAAACGCATAGCATAGCATGAGTCCAACTGCGACCAAGTGGGATATTGTAATTGAGCTTGGCATCAACTACTTCTACTTCGACATTGATTGTATTCCCTTTCAAGGTAATCAGAAAACTAGCGAGAACACCTAAAGGTTTCGATTCCCTTCCATCAAATGCTTCAAGGGCATTCGGTGATCAATTCAGGGCCGAAGAGCCAATGGCCTTCCAGCAGGAAGATGAAATGACAGAGGTTGATGCAGCCTCATCCACAACTGCTCAATGGATTTTGAGACCATTAATAGCAACTTATATAATGAGCGCAATCTGGTGCGGAATTCGTGGAACAAAATTCTCTAAATCAAAAGCGAGAAGTCTAGTATCAGCAGGATCAATCCCGCGAATCACAGATAACAAAGCTTTCTACTGAGACAGACAACTCTGAAGTACTTCTAACATGGACATTGCAGATGGCGCCTGAGCCAATTCCTCAAAAATACTGTAGTGTTGAGCAGCATGGGAATTTGGATTATAAGAAGACTTGCGCAGTACACCTTTGGAAGGTGGTCGTACAACAGGTTCATCACTGGGTCATTCAATCTCAAGAGAGGCAGAAACAGGCGGAGGAGGGGGACCATCAACAATATCTTTCCCCGCTGCCTAATGTGATCCAGTATAACCTTTCGATCGAGTAGCAAAAGAAACGGCTTCCAAACCATTCATCATGAACACCTGCGAGCCAAATAGGGTAGAGGACTGAGGTTGATGTACCATCTGGGTCTGTTCAGATGGGAAAGGTTCTTTAAGAAAATATGGAGTTCACTAAGTGCCTTTGAGAAATCTACTGACTTTGGCCTGTCTAGGACAGTCGTAGGTGTAGTGCTCGTCATCACAAATCAAACAAGGGTACTTCTACTTGCACTTTTTCCCTTTAGAAGTTTTTTCCGCCAGATTTTCCTGAATGACATTGACCTCCGAGGTTTTACTAGGATTCAGAGTGGACTGAGGAGCTACATCACTGGAAGAATTAGAATTTTTCTTCCCAGAATTTGAAGGAGAAGACTTTTGAGAAGTCTGAGACACAGAACCAATACTACCGTCGATGGATGGGGTTGTTGGTGCTTTAGAAGTTCTAGGTCGAGGGGCATCAGGAAAAATATCATACAACGTGCCAGATTGAGAGCACACAATATTGAGGTACTAGGCACGAGCAATGCCCTGTTCCTCGGTTACACATGCCCCCATAATTATGTCTTTTGTGATCTGATTGACAAAGGAGGTAGTGAACCAATCATTTAGAAGCTAATCAGGAATCTCAAACTTAATCATGTGACGAAGATGTCTACATTCATGAATATGGTCTGAGATATGAGTAGCTCGGTCCTGTTTCAAAGATGTGGGGAGATGTGTCTCAGTCTCATAACGAATCGGTAACTGAAAATGAGTAAGCAATGCCATGGTGAGAGAGTCGATGTCTTCAAAGATGCCACGAGATAGCTCAATGTAACACTTTGCAGCGGCACCAGTAAGAGTCCATTAGAAAATATGGAGTCGGATGGAATCATCAACCCAGGAGTCAGAGGAACACCACATGTGGTAAGTCATAACATGTGCTTGGAGGTCTTCTCCAGACTTTCCCTCAAACTTAGGACAATCACCAGGAATCTTAGTCGAAACTGGAGGCCAATATGGGTTATGAACAATTGGATCGTTCCTTAACTTTGACACATTCGACAGTTCCAACGTAGCGAGAAATAGTAATTGAGGATTAAAAGGCATTGGAGGTCTCTAATAAAGACCCGTGTTCACATTCCACCCAGCCTGAGAGAAATTCTTCCCCCATATGTTTTTTCCTGGAGAATTCTAACCATAAGGGTTATAAGCTGGATAATTCTGCTGATACTGGGGTTGAGTACCAGGATACTGATTGTGAGCATACCATTGAGGTCCTCGCTAAGAAACATATGGATTTTCTTTTGGAATGTAATCATGGAATTGAGGTTGATTATACACCAACTGAGATGTATGTTGAGGGTCATAAGTAAAACCTTGGGGCGCTCTATATACCAACTGATATTGGCTTGGGGGGTAATAAGTGCCTTGGGGTTGAGCAAGTTGAGTGGGCTACTGAAAAGTGGGACACTGCTGAGTTGGATAAAAGGGGAGAAATGACTATTGAGCATGTTGAACAGACTGTTGAACAAAGTAAATCGGTTATTGAACAGGTTAAACCAGCTGCTAAGCTGGTTGAGGAGGTTGGATCAGCTGCTGAGGTTGAACAAGATTCCCCTGCGGAGCAGTTTCGCCTAGATACTGAGGGCCACCAGGTTGCCCTTGCAGAAGAGGTTGGCCTGATGGCTGCAATGGACGAGGCTATCCCTGATAACCAGGTTGACCCAGAGCAAGATGGTAGGGTTTCCCTTGTTGCACAACATTCGGGCTAGAATGAGCATATGGTTGTTGATTTTGTACAAAAGGGTGTCCCTGTGACAGATAGATATTCCCCCTAGGAGCATAAGATGGTCCTGGTTGATATGGAGGTTGATTGGAAGGACTGTGGGGTTGCCCTTGTTGGACCGCAGGTTGACCTTGCAGACCATGTGTTTGCCCTTGTTGGACCACAGGTTGACCTTGTGGACCGCAAGGTTGTCCCTGTGGACCTAAGGCATGTCCCTGCTAAGCCGAAGGTTGTCCCTACCTTGCAAGCCAGAGGGTTGTACCGATAAATTCGGACCAATCTGAGGAACTGTCTAATAAGGGTCATAAACTGATCAGGAGCTCAAGACTGAGCTTTGGAAAAAGCTCAAAATTTTACTTGCTCAAAATTGGTTGGAACCTAAGCGACCGGATAGGCCTCGGCCATATGATCCCAACGCCATGAACGGCGCTCAAATCCGTTACGGTATGAAGAAGTTATTTCATTTTTAAATCACCCAATGTTCTTCAATATTGAGTATGGGTTCATAATTTTAATGTGGAGAAATATTCTTAATATATTAAAGTTTAATTAGTGTTCTATATATATATATATATAAATATTTAATATTTTATTTGATTTAAAAAAAAATCATATATTATAGTAATGTTTATATATATATATATATTAAATATTAAAACTTTAATTATTAATTAAATACCACAACATTTAAATTAATGCAAAGCATTTTAAACCCAAATGTGAAAGGTTACGTGGAAAAATTTGAAAGGTACATGAAATTGTTACATATTGGTGGAGCAGAGGTAAAGGGGCTAGCCCTTAGTGCTAGCTCCCATTCAATATGACCTTACCGCCCAAAAACTGGGGGCTTCAAACAAATCTGCGAAGGTTATTATGGTTTAAACGTAACTGTTAATAGAATTGACATGTGGCCAGTCACAAAAGTTAATTCCAACATTTAATGCCAATGGCTAACCACCGCCGAATTTGGAGCATGCCCAGCAGTTTAGGCGGACCACTAAATGTTATTTGCAGTTAACTAAAGTTGGCCGACCTTTTGTGGGATTTTTTCCTAACATTGGGCGAAAGACTGTTTGGGCCATATCTTTCAGATGGGAAATCCTTTCTAAGCGTTTTTTTTTTTTTTTTTTGGGTCTTCCCAGCATTTTCAAGTCATTGAGATAGGTTTCAGATCCATTGGAACTCATCGTCAGCCTGTTTAGCTTCGGAGAATCTTTTTGAGCCACTAGGGCCATTTTGGGGTTGATGTCGTGCTGAGCTGTAGTTAACCATTTGAGGTGAACCAAGAGTCTAATTTGGGTAATTTGATCTTTTTAGAGCCAGTGGAGTATGTCTGAAATATAACAGAGGTCGTCTTCAGAGGTTTAAGCATCAAAGAAGTTGATGTGAAGTCATGGGTAGCCCTAGGCAAACCGTGGAGGAGAGCCATTTTTGGGGATGTTGTGCTTAATGTAAGCAATTTATTAGTTGGAATTTGATGTATAATCATTATTGGATGCAGAGGTAGTGGTTTCAGGAGCAGAAATAGATATCTGAGGGAGTTTGTGCCATTTAGAAGCTCAGAGAAGCTTAGTGCACCGACAGAAGGATGTGTGTCCATGGAAGCCTAAAGTTGTTTGCAGGAATTGGAAAGCCATTAAAGGGATTTCAAATGGTATTCTTATCCCTTTGAATCATTTTGTATTGATTGTGGTTAAGTGTGGAGCTTGTAAAATAATTTAATTATCTTAATCCCAAAGAGTCTAGTCATGTTGAGGAAGCTTAAAGGAGATGTAGCCCAAGAGTTGGGGTGAACTCCTATATTATATTGTTGTTGTGTTTTCTTATTCTATGGCTGAATTATGTTGCTGATATACATGTTAATTTTTAGCAAAAACAAATAAACTTAAAACACATAAACAGAAGAAAAAACATACAACTCTTTCAAACAAAAATTCAACATAATGTCAAGTTTGAGTAAGGTCATTTTAATTAAGTCTGAGTGTTTAATTCTGGATTCATCCTTTCTTTGAAAGGTGACATATCCAGTAAATTTCCCTACAGTCTATTTCTGTATTATAAATAAGAAGTTCTCACATTTTCAGATTTAAAATTTGGAGTATGCGCACTCATTTACATAAATGAAAATGGATACCTAGCACCCTTTTCAAGTACATTCCATTTTCATATCAGGTTGGTATCAAAGAAAATTTTTGAAGGGTTGAAGAGAAGAGGATGTTCATTCTCTCATTTTTTGTACTACAGATCAGTTCAACATTTTAGTAAGCTTTTGGGGACCAAAAGCCTCTCATTTGGGAGGTGTGATCACGAGCTCAAGACTGAGCTTGGGAAAAAGCTCAAAATTTTATTTGATCAAAATTGGTTAGAACCTGAGAAACTAGATAGGCCTTGGCGATATGATCCCAATGCCATGAATGGCACTCAAATCCGTTCCCGTATGAAGAAGTTATTGCATTTTGAAATTGCCGAATGTTCTTCAATATTGAGTATGGGTTCATAATTTTAATGTGGAGAAATATTTTTAATATATTAAATTTTAAGTAATGTTTTATATATATAAATATTTAATATTTTATTTTATTTAAAAAAAAAATCATATATATATATATATATATATATATATATATTAAAACGTAAATTATTAATTAAATACCACAACATCTAAATTAATGCAAAGTATTTTAAACCCAAATGTCAAAGGTTACATGGAAAAATTTCAAAGGTACGTGCAATTGTTACGTATTGGTGGAGAGGAGGAAAAGGGGCTAGCCCTTAGTGCTAGCCCCCATTCAATATGACCTTACCATCCAAAAACTGGGGGCTTCAAACAAATCTACGGAGGTTATTATAGTTTAAAGTTAACCGTTAACAGAATTAACATGTGGCCTGTCACAAAAGTTAATTCCAACGTTTAACCACCACCGAATTTGGAGCACGCCCACCAGTTTAGGTGGACCACTAAATGTTTTCTGCAATTCAGTAAAGTTGGCCCACCTTTTGTGGGATTTTTGCCTAACATTGGGCAAAAGACTGTTTCGGCCATATCTTTCAGATGGGAAATCCTTTCTGAGCGATTTTTTTTTTATTTTTGGTCTTCTCAGCATTTTGAAGCCATTGAGATAGGTTCCAAAGCCATTGGAGCTCATATTCATCATGTTTAGCTTCAGAGAAGCTTTTTGAGCCACAAGGGCCATTTTGGGGTTGATGTTGTGCTGAGTTGTGGTTAACCATTTGAGGTGAACCAAGAGTCTAATTTTGGTAATTTGAGCATTCCAGAGACAATGGAGCAAGTCTAAATTCTAACAGAGATCATCTTCATAGGTTGAAGCATCGAATAAGTTGATGTGAAGTCGTGGGCAGCCCTGGGAAAACCGTGGAGGAGAGCCATTTTTTGGGATGTTGTTCTTAATGTAAGAAATTTATCAGTTGGTATTTGATGTCTGATCATTATTGGATGCATAAATAGTGGTTTCAGGAGCAAAAATAGAAATCTGAGGGAGTTTGTGCCATTTAGAAGCTTAGAGAAGCTTAGTGCACCGACAGAAGGATGTGTGTCCATGGAATCCTAAAGCTATTTGCAGGAATTGGACAGCCATTAAAGAGATTTAAAACGGTAGTGTCAGCCCTTTGAATCATTTCGTATTCATTGTGGTTAAGTGTGGAGCTTGTAAAAGAATTTAATTATCTTAATCCCAAAGAGTCTAGTCATGTTGACGAAGCTCAAAGGAGATGTAGCCCAAGAGTTGGGGTGAACTCGCATATTATATTGCTGTTGTGTTTTGTTATTCTATGGCTAAATTATGTTGTTGATATCATTGTGAAGTTTCAGCAAAAAAAAATAAACTTAAAACACATAAATAAAAGAAAAGACATACACCTCTTTCAATAAAAAATTCTGCATAATGTCAAGTTTGAGTAAGGTCATTTTAATTAAGTCTGAGTGTTTACTTCTATTATTTCTTTAGGAAGAGTCTGTAAGAGGGCCAGGTAGCTTATGGATTCATCCTTTCTTTGAAAGGTGACATATCCGGTAAATTCCCCTACAGTCTATCTCTGTATTATAAATAAGAAGTTCTCACATTTTCAAATTTAAAATTTGGAGTATGTGCACTCATTTACATAAATGAAAATGGATACCTTGCACCCTTTTCAAGTACATTCAATTTTCAGATCAGGTTGGTACCAAAGAAAATTTTTGAAAGGCTGAAGAGAAGAGGATGTTCATTCTCTCATTTTTTGTACTACAGATCAGTTCAACATTTTAGTAAGCTTTTGGGGACCAAAAAACTCTCATTTGGGAGGTGTGATCAGGAGCTCAAGACTGAGCTTGGGAAAAAGCTCAAAATTTTATTTTCTCAAAATTGGTTGGACCCTGAGTGACCAGATATGCCTCGGCAATACGATCCCAATGCCGCGAACGACACTCAAATCCGTTACGTATGAAGAAGTTATTGCATTTTGAAATCTCCCAATGTTCCTCAATATTGAGTATGGGTTCATAATTTTAATGTGGAGAAATATTTTTAATATATTAAATATTAATTAATGTTTTATATATATATAAATATTCAATATTTTATTTGATAAAAAAAATTATATATTATATTAATGTTTTTATATATAAATTAAATATTAAAACGTTAATTATTAATTAAATACCACAACATTTAAATTAATGCAAAGTATTTTAAACCCAAATGTCAAAGGTTGCATGGCAAAATTTCAAAGGTACATGCAATTGTTACATATCGGTGGAGTGGAGGTAAAGGGGCTGGCCCTTAGTGCTAGCCACCATTCAATATGAGTTTACCGCCCAAAAACCGTGGGCTTCAAAAAAATCTGCAGAGGTTATTACGGTTTAAATTTAACCGTTAACAGAATTGACATGTGGCTAGTCACAAAAGTTAATTCCAATGTTTAATGCCAACGGCTAACCACTGCTGAATTTGGAGTGCGCCCACCAGTTTAGGTGGACCACTAAATGTTATCTGCAGTTAACTAAAGTTGGCCCACCTTTTGTGAGATTTTTGGCTAACGTTGAGCAAAAGACAGTTTGGGCCATATCTTTCAGTTGGGAAATCCTTTCTAAGCAATTTTTTTTTTAATATTTTGGGTCTTCTCAGCATTTTGAAGCCATTTAGATAGGTTTCAAAGACATTGGAGCTCATATTCAGCCTATTTAGCTTCAGAGAAGCTTTTTGAGCCACTAGGGCCATTTTGGGGTTCATGCTATGCTGAGTTGTGGTTAAACATTTGAGGTGAACCAAGAGTCTAATTTTGGTAATTTGAGCATTCCAGAGCCATTGGAGCAGGTCTAAAATCTAATATAGGTCATCTTCAGAGTTTTAAACATCGAAGAAGTTGATGTGAAGTCGTGGGCAGCCCTGGGCAAACCGTGGAGGAGAGCCATTTTTGGGGATGCTGTGCTTAATATAAGCAATTTATCAGTTGGTATTTGATGTATGATTATTATTTGATGCATAAATAGTGGTTTTAGGAGTAGAAACATAAATCAGAGGGAGTTTGTGCCATTTAGGAGCTTAGAGAAGCTTAGTGCACCAACAAAAGGATGTGTGTCCATGGAAGCCTAAAGCTGTTTGCAGGAATTGGACAGCCGTTAAAGGCTTTTAAAATGGTATTTTTAGCCATTTCTATCATTTTGTACTCATTTTGGTTAAGTGTGGATTTTGTAAAAGAAATTAATTATCTTAATCCCAAAGAGTCTATTCATGTTGACGAAGTTCAAAGGAGATGTAGCCCAAGAGTTGGGGTGAACTCCTATATTATATTGATGTTGTGTTTTGTTATTCTATGGGTGAATTATGTGTCTGATATACATGTTAAGTTTTAGCAAAAAAAAATAAACTTAAAACACATAAAGAGAAGAAAAGGCATACACCTCTTTCAAGCAAAAATTCTGCATAATGTCAAGTTTGAATAAGGTCATTTTAATTAAGTCTGAGTGTTTACTTCTATTATTTCTTTAGGCAGAGTCTGTAAGAGGGCCAAGTAGCTTCTGGATTTATCCTTTCTTTGAAAGGTGAAATATCCAGTAAATGCCCCTATAGTCTATCTCGGTATTAGAAATAAGAAGTTCTCACATTTTCAGATTTAAAATTTGGAGTATGTGCACTCATTTACATAAACGAAAATGGATAACTTGCACCCTTTTCAAGTACATTCCATTTTCAGATCAGGTTGCTATCAAAGAAAATTTTTGAAGGGCTGAAGAGAAGAGGATGTTCATTCTCTCATTTTCTGTACTACAGATTAGTTCAGCATTTCAGTAAGCTTCTGGGGACCAAAAGCCTCCCATTTGGGAGGTGTGATCAAGAGCTCATGACTGAGCTTGGGAAAAAGCTCAAAATTTTATTTTCTCAAAATTGGTTGGAACCTGAGTGACTGGGTAGGCCTTGGTGATGTGATCCAAATGCCACAAACGACACTCAAATCTGTTACCATATGAAGAATTTATTGCATTTTGAAATCGCCCAATGTTCTTCAATATTGAGTATGGGTTCATAATTTTAATGTGGAGAAATATTTTTAATATATTAAAGTTTAATTAATGTTTTATATATATATAAATATTTAATATTTTATTTGATTTAATAAAAAAAAATCATATATATATATATATATATATATATATATATATATATTAAATATTAAAACTTTAATTATTAATTAAATACCACAACATTTAAATTAATGCAAAGTATTTTAAACCCAAATGTCAAAGGTCACGTGGAAAAATTTCAAAGGTACATACAATTGTTACGTATTGGTGGATCGGAGGTAAAGGGGCTAGTCCTTAGAGCTAGTCCCCATTCAATATGACCTTACCGCCCAAAAACCGGGGGCTTCAAACAAATCTGCAGAGGTTATTACGGTTTAAACTTAACTGTTAACAGAATTGACATGTGACCAGTCACAAAAGTTAATTCCAATGTTTAATGCCAATGGCTAACCACCGCTGAATTTGGAGCACGCCCACCAGTTTAGGTGGACCACTAAATGTTATATGTAGTTAACTAAAGTTGGCCCGCCTTTTGTGGGGTTTTTACCTAACATTGGGCAAAAGACTGTTTGGGCCATATCTTTCAGATGGGAAATCCTTTCTAAGAAAATTTATTTTTGATTTTGGGTCTTCACAGCATTTCGAAGCCATTGAGATAGGTTTCAGAGCTATTGGAGCTCATCTTCAACCTGTTTAGCTTCGGGGAGGCTTTTTGAGCCGCTAGAGCCATTTTGGGCTTGATGTTGTTCTGAATTGTGGTTAACCTTTTGAGCTGAACCAAGAGTCTACTTTGGGTAATTTGAGCATTCTAGAGCTAATGGAGCAGGTCTGAAATCTAACAGAGGTCATCTTCAGAGGTTTAAGCATAGAAGAAGTTGATGTGAAGTCGTGGGCAGCCCTGGGCAAACCGTGGAGGAGAGCCATTTTTGGGGATGTTGTGCTTAATGTAAGCAATTTATTAGTTGGGATTTTATTTCTCATCATTATTGGATGCAGCAGTAGTGGTTTCAGGAGTAGAAATATAAATATGAGGGAGTTTTTTCCATTTATAAGCTTAGAGAATCTTAGTGCACCGACAGAAAGATGTGTGTCCATGGAAGCCTAAAGATGTTTGCAGGAATCAGACAGCCATTAAAGGGATTTTAAATGGTATTCTCAGCCCTTTGAATCATTTTGTATTAATTGTGGTTAAGTGTGGAGCTTGTAAAAGAATTTAATTATCTTAACCCCAAAGAGTCTAGTCATGTTGACGAAGCTCAAAGGAGATGTAGCCCAAGAGTTGGGGTGAACTCATATATTATATTGCTGTTGTGTTTTGTTATTATATGGCTGAATTATGTTGCTCATATACATGTTAAGTTTCAGCAAAAATAAATACATAAACAGAAGAAAATACATACACCTCTTTCAAGTAAAAATTCCGCATAATGTCAAGTTTGAGTAAGGTAATTTTAATTAAGTCCGAGTGTTTACTTCTATTATTTCTTTAGGCAGAGTCTGTAAGAGGGCCAGGTAGCTTCTGGATTCATCCTCTCTTTGAAAGGTTACATATCTGGTAAATGCCCCTACAGTCTATCTCTGTATTAGAAATAATAAGTTCTCACATTTTTAGATTTAAAATTTGGAGTATGTGCACTCATTTACATAAATGAAAATGGATACCTTGCACCCTTTTCAAGTACATTCCATTTTCAGATCAGGTTGCTATCAAAGAAAATTTTTGAAGGGCTGAAGAGAAGATTATGTTCATTCTCTCATTTTTTGTACTACATATCAGTTCAACATTTCAGTAAGCTTTTGGGGACCAAAAGCCTCTCATTTGGGAGGTGTGATTAGGAGCTCAAGACTGATCTTGGGAAAAAGCTCAAAATTTTATTTGCTCAAAATTGGTTGGAACCTGAGCGACTGGATAGGCCTTGGCGATATGTTCCCAACGCCGTGAACAACACTCAAATCCGTTACCATATGAAGAAGTTATTTCATTTTGAAATCGCCCAATGTTCTTCAATATTGAGTATGGGTTCATAATTTTAATGTGGAGAAATATTTTTAATATATTAAAGTTTAATTAATGTTATATATATATATATATATATATATATTTAATATTTTATTTGATTTAAAAAAGAAATCATATATTATATTAATGTTTATATATATATATTTATATATATATATATATATATATATATTAAAATGTTAATTATTAATTAAATACCACAACATTTAAATTAATGCAAAGTATTTTAAACCCAAACGTCAAAGGTTACGTGGAAAAATTTCAAAGGTACGTGCAATTGTTACATATTGGTGGAGCGGAGGTAAAGGGGCTAGCTCTTAGTGCTAGCCCCCATTCAATATGACCTTACCGCCCAAAAACCGGGGGCTTCAAACAAATCTATAGAGGTTATTATGGTTTAAACTTAACCGTTAATAGAATTGACATGTGGGCAGTCACAAAAGTTAATTCCAATGTTTAATGGCAATGGCTAACCACCATTGAATTTGGAGCGCGCCCACCAGGTTAGGCGGACCAATAAATGTTATCTGCAGTCAACTAAAGTTGGCCCACCTTTTATGGGATTTTTGCCTAACATTGGGAAAAAGACTGTTTGGGCCATATCTTTCAGATGGGAAATCCTTTCTGAGCTATTTTTTTTTTATTTTGTGTCTTCTCAACATTTTGAAGCCATTAGGATAGGTTTCAGAGCCATTGGAGCTCATCTTCAGCTTGCTTAGCTTCGGGGAAGCTTTTTGAGCCACTAGGGCCATTTTGGGGTTGATGTTGTGCTGAGTTGTGGTTAACCATTTGAGGTGAACCAAGAGTCTAATTTCGTTAGTTTGAGCATTACAGAGCCAATGGAGCAGGTCTGAAATCTAACAGAGCTCATCTTCGGAGGTTTAAGAATCGAAGAAGTTGATGTGAAGTCATGGGCAGCCCTAGGCAAACCGTGGAGGAGAGCCATTTTTGGGGATGTTGTGCTTAATGTAAGAAATTTATCAATTGGTATTTGATTTTTGATCATTATTGGATGCATCAGTAGTGGTTTCAAGAGCAGAAACAAAAATCTGAGGGATTTTGTGCCATTTAGAAGCTTAGAGAAGCTTAGTGCACCGACAGAAGGATGTGTGTCCATGGAAGCCTAAAGCTATTTGCAGGAATTAGACAGTAATTAAAGGGATTCAAAATGGTATTCTCAGCCCTTTGAATCATTTTTTATTCATTTTGGTTAAGTGTGGATTTTGTAAAAGAATTTATATTATCTTAATCCAAAAGAATCTAGTCATGTTAACGAAGCTCAAAGGAGATGTAGCCCAAGAGTTGGGGTGAACTCGTATAAACAAGGATACCGCGCTCATCATATTGATGTAGAGTACGAAACGCATAGATGGGGGTACCGACAACATCATAGTGATGATGAGGACAAATATGGGGCAAATAGACAGGATTACCATACTTGTCATAGTGAAGTGGAGGATCAACAGAAGCATGGGGCTGCTAAGAACACTGAGAGTTCTTCTACTGAACAACCAACATATACTCTTCAAATGTAAGGCCGCCAGGAATCATGGGGGCATTCGAAGCCGCACTAGAAGTAGGTGTGGCCTCCGTGGCATGAGGTTGTGATCGACCCAAGCTGGGATTAATAGGCCACGTGGGATTAAGGAAGATAGACCTGCGAGTGTGAAAATATCCCAATGACTGAGTTGTAACAACCGGTGCAGACGAAGCCACGTAGATAGTAGGTTGGACTGGGACAAACATAACAATGACCGACGAGTTAGGCGTTGACGATGAGAGTCCTAAGGAAGGAAGGACTGAACTCCTTAATGGAGTAGATGTGCTGGACTATGTTATGGATGAAACACCAGAGAGAACCTGACCCAAGGACCTATATCCAGGTGGAAGTGACAACGATGGTGGAGAGGACTGAGTAGAAACATGAGGGATATCTTCCGGGGAAATTTGGTATTCTCCAATAGAAACAGGCATTCCTTCACTACCAATAGGACTGGATGAATCCATTTATGACTATGCCGTAAGATCTTCAAAGAGACCACGCAGCAAAAGGAGGTATAGCAGTAGCTAAAAATGGTGATCCTGATGTAAGAGAAGGAAATTATCCTTCTTCTCCAAAACTAGACCAAGCACTAGAAGAATTCCAATTGAACTCAACTGGCTCGTCAGCGGGAGATCGCGTTGCAAGAGGCAAGACAAACGGGAGAATAGGATGTTGAAACTCGGCACACCAAAAACAGCCCAAGTAATCAAACTGTTAATGGGAGTGTGATCGTGGGTAATTAATTTTACGACACTGAAACCGAACTTCGTTGTTTCATGTTTTAAGAGTCGATAAACAAGCAAAAGATTACTCTAGTCACTTTCAATGTTAAACGAGCACGAAAGGAAAAGTGCTCGATGATATCTTCTCTTTTTAAAGACTCACGAAAAGATCAAAATGACTACTCAGGTACTCTAATAAAGAGGGTGTACCAAGTTTCCATGAACTGCCATATACACCTTGGTGATGAAATGAAAGAGAAATTACCAAGGACTTAACGTACGTTCAGGTAGTCTCCTCAAATGCTGTGTTCTATGTATCACGGTTACAAGGTGGCAGGCTCGACTTCCTATGGATAAAATGATTGCAACCTAGAGGGGTTTCCCTTTATATACTTGATGGTACGGGGAGCATAAGTATGTACTAGCGCTATCTAAATTCAGGTGGCGAAGGACACCATTTTTCATTCAATGAAGGTTAATTACGAGAAGGATAGAGATCTTTCAAATGATAGCAAACAATGAGAACATGCGAAGAAATCCACTAATGTATCTAATGCAATCAAAAAGAAAATGAAAAACTTTTTCCTAGACTATCCTATGCTAGTTATGCAAAATAATTTTTCACGTTCGATGCAAATAAGGAATGCAATTTTTTTTATTTTCCAATAAAATGAAGCACATAATGCACTAATAACATGAAAAAAAGAAAAACTAGCCCGAGTATTGCGAAAAAGAAAAACTAGCCCGAGTATTGCGAATGTAGGAATCGAAATTAATAACTCAATCAACGCAAAAAAAACACAAGAAATCACTCAAACTAATGCTACAATCTTTCAAATCAGAAGAAAGTTTTCAAAACAACCCAAACAAGCAACGTAATCTATGATTAGAGTGACAAGTGGAAGAATCAAACGAAAAACGAAATGATCATCCAACCAAGGAGAAAACTCAAAAGAATCACAAAAACTTAGCGCAATCAACCTGGGAATGATATTGACAACAATAAAAAATACTTGATTTCCAACTAGAAGGCTCAGTGCACAAAGACACTCAGAAACCCTAAGGCCTTAAGCTATACCAATAAGAAAATAGACAAACCACTGAGGAAAAAAGGCCCACAACAGTCAAAACAGTCTGAAAGGCTCAATTACACAAAAAATAACCCAAAGTCAAGCACAACTAACCAAAAGACTCATCAAGGAGATCAAACAAAATCCTACAGTATTTGGTGTGACTGTAAGGCGGTAATCAGCACCAAACAGGGTATGGTGCGATTGCAACAAAGGGAACCTGTGCCAATCAGCGCGATTGTTCAAGCGAAAAGTGTGCTAAGCCAGGTAACTATGGGATAAGGGAAAAACCAAATGCGCAGAGGTCAACCTTGACACTTTGTAGCTCAACATGGATTTTATGGTAGACAAGCAAACCAAAAAAAGATAGGAAAGCAAGCCAATGACCGAAGTCGACCCAACAAACTAAAAACGACCAAATCACAGTAATTCCCAGTGGAGTTGAAAATTTGTTACGCAGGTAAATCCTCTCTGCGGATAGAGATGATCCCTCTAGCCCTGGGGTGGGTCTAGAAATAAAAAAACATGCGAGTGTAGGTACCTAGTTACTGGATAAAAAGAGGACACGGTAGATCAACCTACCTAGAGTCCAACGCTGTCATCATGGCTGTAGTGGTGATCGCCTCTCGCTCCTGCTTCGGCAAGTCACAATCCTTCTGCAGTCATGCTTGGATACCTGCACACAGATAAGCAAACAAGAACAGCATATGACATAATAACTTCATTCATAACTACTAGCCAATCAAAGAGGGCTAAGAATATTGCATTAAACAAATGACGTAATGCAAAATGGGAACGAGAAAATAGTCACGTGTATGTACTGATAGAAGGAAGAGTTACAACCAAAGCTTTCATGTCACAGTCTCCTCCAACGGTGTGCAGCCGAAGCGCATCTCAGATGCTCGTCAAGGTATTCGAATGGGATGAGGGCATGGGCTTAAGCTCTCTCAACGAATTTCCTTCTTGTTCTATCTTCTCAATGATTCAGCTATAGTATATTCAATTCTCTATGTTCATCTATTCAGCTATTCATCCAGCTTATGCAAAGAGAGATAGCTTATTTTTATAGAGGAAAAGGAGGAGGTTGGGATCCCTGCAAAGGTGGTAGCGAGGGCTATCCATTAGGAGGTTCCCAGAAGAGGAGGAAACCATAAATGAAAGGAGGGAGTATGTGGTTATTCAGTCCAACCACTCCCAATGACTCATCCTCAAAGTTGTTAGAGTGGAATCTTGCTTCTATTTTTAAAAAAGATTCCATAAACAGCTTGGTGCGGGTGTCTAACTGGGGCATAGTGCCAGGTGACACGGGGCCTAGTGTTAATATTCCTCATTGGCACAAGGGTAGAATTGGCTACTCGCGCCAAGGCAATACCAGGGGCTTTTGAAGCTCTGCTCAAGGAATTTTCAATAGAAGGATTATTGCTTTCATGTAAAGGGATACAATGATCATATTTGCAAGGCATGACACTTCTTATTAATCACAGAAATGACCCTCTAATGTGCGGGATGGGGATTGCAGGGACAGTGACAAAATCTTGTGTAACAGATGGACCCTAAAGCATGAGGTCCAAGGCAGAGGGAGGGGTGAAATTCTTTATGAGAATGCATGCGAACCAAACACCGCTGTCGAAAAACCTACAATTAAAAATACAACAGATATCTCTGATACATGAACATTTGGTATGGGCGCAACCATCCATAATAGAGTATATAAAAAATTATATCTGAGGTATGGACGCAGCCATCCGGAAAATAAGGGTCAACAAATAGACTCAGGTATGGTCGCAGCCATCCAATGAAAAGAGTCATGCAATAAGTGATGATAATCCATAGGAATCCGCAGCCTGGATTTTATCAGACAAAACCCAGGGTCTTGCGCCTCGTCTTGACTTGAAAAAGTACAAATTCAAGCATGTGAATACATGAACTGAAGTCGAACATGCAGGAAAATCATCTGATTAGCAGCCAATGATGAAAGTTGTCAACGAACGCGAGAGAGACCACCAATAATGAAAATGGCCCTCAAGGTACAAGAAGTACAATCAACAGAATGTCAACAGTGATCTGGCATCAAACACCCATAAAATCACTCGATCGAAGGCCAATGATGTGAACCTTGCGTCGAATGCAAAGAACATGCCATTGAGGCATGCAGGCTCCAAGGTATCGGAAGGGAGTCTCTAGATCACATTCCCGGATAATGAGTTGAAGTCCACAGGAAATGACCTGGTCGAAGGAGTGCCATAATATTTCCCACATAATCGACACGAGAGAGAGGAACATGATGATAGTGAATTAGGACCAACAAAGAACCAAAGGGAGGCTGAAAATTGCAGAGACAAACTTCTCTTGAACATATCAGCAACACGACACTAGATTTGGCAGTATTTGACATCAAGGGATCTGAAGTCATGATGACATGGCAAAGAGAAAATGAGAGGTCGAAAGAGATTACCCAAACCCATGGAGGAAAAAAATCACGAAATGAGATGTCCCCAACCCGAAACGAATGCAAACAAGTGCCATGTTCAAGAGTGACATACTGCCAGCATAACTAAAAACTGGTTACATTTTCCCCCACCATTTTTGGCGAGTACCCCAATTATCTTTTAAAACAAGCTTGAAGGGGATAGTATATGCTTGCAATGTAAGTTTGTCCTTCAGAAAAATCCAACCCAATACATTTTACGAGCCCTAGGAAGGAGGAACTCGGCTAACGTCATGGTGACGAAGTCTGATGTCATCAGGGTTTAATGAGTCTGACAAAGGGAGAATTTGACACCTTTTCATGTTTAGAGAGTTTGAAAAGAAAGTGGAAAATAAAACTCTAGCATGGCCCTTTTCGTAAATAGTCTTATAGATCCAAAAAGGTAGAAAACAATATCTGAAAGAACCTCTTAGTCGCATTGGGCTAAGGTATTCCTTTTTTGCAAATAATACATCCTAGCCCAAAAAAGGGGTAAATTTATACTCGGTAGATATGGTTTCGAAGCCATTTAACGAGTTCAAAATGATAAGAGTTTTGAAAATCTTTTCAATTTTAGAGAATCAGAAAAGATTTGAAAGATGACTCAAGTAGTGACTTTTTTGTGTTTTTACCGAGTCCAAAAAAGTATAAAATACAACTCATTACTTCATCATGATCGCGTAAGAACCTGTCGTTGCACAAGAGATACATGTAAAACCCATTTCTCAAAATAATATAATAAAATAATCAAAAAATATGTATTAAAACCTAATTATGGTTCTAAAAAGTTATAAAATTCCAAAAATGGTAAAAAATAATTACTTTTCACTTTTACCTCTTGTTGAGCAATAGTGACCCATTTTACCTTGCGATTTTGTGGCGACGATAGCGGGAAATCCAACAGACCAATCTTGAATCCTTCAGTTCCAGGAAAGAGCCGACACCCTTATCCATATTTTAAGCCTTCTTTCAGTACCTGCAATTCTCAGTTTTGATTCCTAAGGAGGAATTTGTAAAATCTAGGGCATGGAGTTTGAAGTGAGTTTCAGGGACAAAATCGCGCCAACTGCTCGATTTTTACATTAGGGTTATGCCCATTGGCGCGACTATTTTAGTCGCGCCAACCGTGCAGACAATTTTATGCCTAAAATTCCAGTAAATAGACCCAACGTTTTACAAATTCTAGTTTTTAATTAGGCTAACAATGTCCATGTAAAAATTTTTGTAGGTATAAAGAGGCAGAATGGTGATTGAGTGGAAGGAACGGGAACACAACGAAGAATATGAGCTTGCCATGAAAAATGAGAGATGCATGGAAGCTCTCGAAGAGTGTGGGTTGAAGAATTTCTTCTTGACACCATGTCTCTGAGCTCAACCGGAGTTGCTACAGTACTTGATTAGTATATGGGATTAGGATCAAGAAAAGTTCATCCTTCGAGACGAGGAACTCGAGATCGATGTTTTTGATGTTTACTTGATAACAGGATTATCGAGGAGGGGAGCAGCACCACTCCTAACTGGGACCCGACCCTACATGGAGAACATTTCCATGGTGATTGAGAGGGTATGTTGAGGGGCACGGAAGGGAATAGGAAGTGGGAAAGTTGATATCCAAATGATCCCAGACATGGCACTAAAAGTAGTGCTACATACCATCACACAAGCTGCGGGATCGCAAGCACCACATGGAGCAACAAAGACGTAGTTAATTCTTGTCGTAGACTTCTGGACACTGACCATCTACAACTAGGCAGAGGCCATGACAATCAATATGAAACGCCAACTAACAAAGTGCAAGAACACCAAATTGAAGCAATTCGGTTATGGGTCTATCTTGGTATTGTTCTTCGTGGAATGACTACCAATATTTTAGCGTCACGAGGTCATAGTCCCAATATTTTGTTTGGGGTCCATTTTTTCTATTATTTTTTATATTTTTCTTTTCAATTCCTTTGATTTTCTTTTAGCAATTTTACCCGCTTTACATATTTTTTTTTTTTTTTTCTAATATGGGAAATTTTTTTGCAGAAATAAAAGTATATACATATTACAAGACTAATCAAAATCAATCCAAAAAATTATGAATCCTATTATTATAGGACCCTAACAGGTGAATGGGTAACAAATTGAACTTTAGTACCGCATACCATCCCCAAACTTATGGGAAAACTTAAATAACAAACCAAGTTCAAGAAGAGATGTTAAGAATGTATGTGATGGACAAACCAATAAAGTGGCATGAATTTCTACATTTAACAGAGTTTGCCTACAACAATAGCTACCAATCCTCAATCAAGATGAGTCCCTTCGAAGCATTATATGTGAGAAAGTCTCATACAAATCTTAGTTTGAGTTAACCAGAGGATAAGTTAAAAATTGGACGTGATGCATTGCAAGAAATAGAAAGAACTGTAAAGAAAATTCATCAAAATATTAAGGCAACACAAGACAAGGAGAAAATCTATGCAGATAAAAAGATAATTCATAGAGAATTCAATGCGGGGATCATATCTACTTGAGGATTGAGCCCAAAAAAATACCTTGCAGACTGGTAGCTGTGAAAAATTAGCACCATGCTACTGTGGACCTTTTGAAGTACTGGAAAGAGTGGGACCAATAGCACACAAGTTGGCTTTACCTAGTCACATTAAGGTTCATGACATTTTTCATGTTTCATTATTAAAAACTGTGTGCATCACCGTGCTCATGTTATTGATTGGAATTTGATACAGGTGGAACCAGAAGGGGAATTCCTTCGAGAGCCACTTCGCATCTTGGGATGGGAAGAAATTGAGCTCTGAAACATAACAGTGGCTAAGGTGAAAGTGCAGTGGAGGCACTTTGCACCCGAAGAGGCTACTTGGGAGCGAGAGGATATGAAGGAAAAATATCCATCACTATTTGAAAAGTGAATTTTATATTTTTTTATTTGCAACAATGAGGACGGTGTTTTGTTTTAGAGGGGAAATATGTAATGTCCCCATTTTCTCTGCTTTTATTAGACATTTGAACAGTCCGAAAGGGTAAAGTGGACCCCAAAGGAAAATAATTATTGTGGATTTATTTTATAATTTTAAATTAATAAAATAAAATTGGAATTAATTGAAGACTATATTATGATTAGAGATGAGGAAACCAAATCCATGAGGATGGATAAGGTTCATAAGACTTTCTCAATTCTCCAAAAATCCTTGGAGAAAATAAATTAAATATTAAAATTTAGATTGGAGATAAAAATCTAGAAAGCTACCCCGGTAAAGAGGAAAGTTATTGGAAAGAGTTGGAATAAAACTAGAAAGAGGAAAATATAGTTTTAAAGTACTTTTGTAGAAGAAACAAAAGGAAGGCCTAGGAAAAAAGGAAAACTACATCCTCATTAACTCGACGCAGTTAAGGAAACAAGCTGATGGGAAATCAGGCTTAAATAAGCAGATTCCAGATAGACATGAGGTTGTCTATTGCTGGAAATTTGATCTTTTCTCAGTGGTAGCTATGGAGAAAGAGCTCAAAGGTTGGGTGGAAACTATTGTACGTTAAGTGGTATGCATGAGTTAATTTAATTTTAAATTATAATTTTAGTCTTATTATACTTATTATGGTGAAGTAAAATTGTAGACATGTTTTTGATTAAATATGTTCAAGAGTCGATGTTGTATGTGGAAGGATTATTAAAAAGGCTAAATGGAAACGAATTGGCAACTTTGCACATTTAACTGAGGAGGCTATAATAACTATAGTAGTTCTCTTTAACCTTGATGAAGGTTTATATCTGAGGTTAGGTGACTCTCAGAAAATTATTACTGAATATTATTATTCTCTTAGTATTATTTTTCAAATTAGTAAATTCTATCAGAAAACTACTATAGAAGGGAAATAAATATGCATGACAAATAATTTGGAATTCATACAGTCAAGCGAATTCTTATGTTGTAACATAACTCGACAAAGTAATGTAAGAACTGAGAAGAAATAGAAAGAAATGGAAATATCTTTTCAGGAGGAACTCATAAATTATTACTATGATTGAAATAACAACCTTAAGAAAAGTATTACATAACAGTTCAAACATAATTTTGTTCAAAGAGAAAGGAGTGTGTTCCATACATTACATAGTCATGTAATTATAATGATATAAGTCCATAGAGTTATACAGTTTAAATTAAATCTGAGTATAAAAAAATTATCCAAATTGTGAACTCTGTCCCATTTATAATAAACTATAAAATCTGTCTGGAAATTATGCAGAGATCGCATATCAGAAAGCCCAAGTGGGTTACTGGACCAACCTGAAGAGAAAAAGTTCACAATTATGATTGAATAGAAAGGGCTAATAGTAGTATGCAAATCCAGAAATATGAAAATCATACCTGCACAGGAAAGAACTATGAATTAGTTATGGTTCATAAATATAAACATAACATGAAATAATAATAGATTTTAAACCCAAAAAGGTTAAATAATTACCTTCACGACAAATGTAGGAAACTCATCCTCCAATAATAGGAGGAGAATTAGTTAATTCAGTGGAGGAAGTAATGTACCTCCTAAACAGAAAGAAATTAATTGAAAATTGTTAAAACAAAATCCCAAAGAATTTATCAATGGACATTAAAAATAAGAGGAATGGTATCATTCATGCACTAAGTAAAGGAAGCTAACAAGTGTATGTTAGCATGACAGTAGTTGAAACTTAGCTCGAAAATAAATACAAACATGTACAAATTGGGGAAACAATGAGAAGAAGTCCAACGTAGAAATCGAACTAATTGCAAAAGCTATCTAAGAAAATGGGTTTCCTGAGATTACCCCAATAATAGAGTATCATCATTACGCAGACTATACAAAAGCGAAAAAAATATACACCACATATCTCTATTGGGAATATGGACTAAGGAATTGAGGTTCCTAAATATTGTATAACAACCCAATTTGGTATTCGAAATTAATGGGAATGCAGTTTTCAATTAACAATAAAAACGCTACAATGAAGAGTTAATAACAAGCATTAAATATATCCATAAATCTGTGGAGGTCTCAGTAAAATGAGTTGATTGAGTACAGTGAGATAACAAACATATTACAAAATTGTTCATGGTAAACATAAACCATTAAAGGAGACTCTAGTGTCATTGAGACTACCTATAGATTTTGGTAATGATTATGGGATGGAAACGATGGGATGAGAGGATTTCCTTCTATCTTGGCATTTGCGTTAATGAGAAATCACAATAACAAACATTTACCAATAATAGTATTAAATGTGAAAGCTAAACGGAAAATTAAAACAAAACTTTCTGAAACCGGAAGGAGTACATTAAATGCATAATAGGCTTTCAAATCACAGAATGAATGCAGATAGGAGAGTTCCAAGAGGACTTCCATACGATATTCGTTCGTAGGGATCTCCTAAACAAAATTATGGGAAATCAAAATCATGTAAACAAATGACGAAAATTATGGGAACTAAATCAAAACAAAAAGAAGAAAAAACAAAATTTCCAGTTAAACCTAGTACCAGATGCAGTTGGACACTTACCAATAGCTACAACCAATCCTTAAGAGTGAAAATTGTATCTCACAGTTAAATAATGGTTACCTAGTTTGCGTAGAGTAAGTGAGATACAGGAAATATTAATTATGGGCAAACTAGGCTATCAACGCGAGAGTTTACGTGGGTGTGTAAAGCTTTGATAAACCTCGCTTAACAGAAATCCATATCATGGACAAAAAATACCATTGTTTGTAGTTCTGGCCAGAGAAATGGATAAATTAGAAGAAAACAAAATTAACAGAACAATGAACTCAAAAAAAAGAATGTAAATTTTGAAAAAACTCATCAAGCACAGCGTCTTACCTAAACAGAGTGAGGATTTATTCCTCTGCTTGAAAACGAAACCCTCCCCTCAGGTTGTCGGAACGATTCTCATCTCCCAGGTAAACAAAGGAATGATCGAGAATGAAATTGATCAACGGTAAGTGAAAGGCAAAGTCAAAGAAGAACGGAGGATGTTCAATAGAGATGTGGAGTGAAAAATAGTCGCAAATGAAAAATGAAACCATTTATGTATCCTCAAACCCTAACTAAAAATAAATTTCCACTGTCCATGCGTAAGAGATCTGGGGTTGGAGAAATTCCCTCAGATGGAAGGGTTCAATCAATAACCAGATGAGCCATGTCACACTGTATTGACAAGTTAATGTCTATATATCCCAAGGGAAATAACATACATAGATTTGGTGTACACTCCTACGGAGGAACTGCTCGAATTTAAACGATAATAATCGCCACGCCTCGAAATTCCAATGATGGATTTAATTCTGACAACATAGTTAGTACATAATACAAATTAAGACAGGTGCATTCAATATAACGTTCAATCTCATATGAAAGATATTCAGATTTGTCACATAGATAGTCAATGTCCAATTAAACTTTGGAAAAATTAAGTAAACCGGTGGAATAATGGTTTCACATAAGGTTCGATTGAAATATATCCATTAGATGAAGGATAATGTGCCTTGGTGAGATGGATTAAATATAATATGCGGATAGACATATGAACACAATGAGAACTCTTAATAAGGGTTTTGTATAAAGGTTCGAGGCCAGTGTTAGTGTATAGTCTTTAGAACGAAGATACTACGAAGGTAATTCCTATTATGACAATTATAGATAGGTAAGAAAGTAGAAATAGTATACTACTTTTAATCAAGGTTAACCCAACGTCTATATGGTTCAGGGGGTAATTAGACTTAGAATATATCCAAGTGGTTCACATGTAAAAGAAAAGGGAATTTTTTCAAATGACATAGAGTCTCCTTAACAGTATAGAGTTGGAATTTTAGAACCACTTAGTATATGTTCAAAGTATGAAAGATTAAAAATACACCTAAGTAAAATATTGATGGAAGATACACTTCAGAATGTGACTAACAATAATTAGTTCATGGGGTGTGATTTGTATTAGCGTTTTAAATAGAAAAACAAATATTCTGTCGAAATGGAGATGTTATAAGAGGGGGAATATGTAATGTCCCCAGTTTCTCTTCTTTTATTAGACATTTGAAAAGTCCTAAAGGGTAAAGTCGACCCCAAAGGAAAACAATTATTGTGGATTTATTTTATTATTTTAATTTAATAAAATAAAAATAGAATTAATTGTGCAAAGACTAGATTATGATTAGAGATCCGAAAACCAAATCCATGACGATGGATAATGTTCATAAGACTTTCCGAGTTCTCTAAAAAAATCCTTGGAGAAAATAAATTAGATATTGAATTTTATATTGGAGATAAAAACCTAAAAATCTATCCGAGTAAAGAGGAAAGTTACTAGGAAGAGGTGGAATAAAACTAGAAAGAGGAAAAGATAGTTTTAAAGTAATTTTTTGGAAGAAACAAAGGGAAAGCTTAGGAAAAAAGGAAAAAACAACCTCATTAACTCGAAGCACTTAAGGAAACAAGTTGATGGGAAAGTAGGCTTAAACAAGAAGATTTTGGATAGACAAGAGGTTTTCTACTACTAGAAGATTGATCTCTGCTGGGGGGCACTGTGGAGAAAGAGCTCATAGGTTGGGTGGAAACTAGTCTACCTTAATTGGTATGCATGAGTTAATTTAGTTTAACATAGAATTTTATTATTATTCTTATTATGGTAAAGTAAATTAGTATAAATTTAACATAGTAGTCTATAATAAATATAGAAGTTCTTTGTATGGTTGTATAGGCAATAATATGAAGAGTACCAACTCTCAGAATGTCTAAAACTTGATGAAGGTTTAAATCCGAGGTTAGGTGACTCTCAGAATTTATTATTAAATAACATGACTCGTTAGTATTATTTGGAAATCCAGAAAACCTATACTTAAACTAATATAGAATTAAAATAAATATGCATTACTGTTCATATGAAATTAGAAAATTCAAGTAAATTTCAGACTAATAGAACTTAATAATGTAATACTAGAATTTAGACATTTTAGTAATAATATGCAAGGAGGAACTTATTCATTATTACTTGAACTGAAATACCAACTTTAAGAAACGTATTACATCTAAGTTGCAAACATCACTTCATAAAACGAGGAAAGATTTTTTTCAATATATTACAGAGTTATGAAAATTTAAGCATATATACACCTACACAGAGTTCAAAATCAATCTTGGTATAATTAAATTATACAAATAGAGAACTCTGCCCCATATACATTAAAATGTACAGTCTAGTTGGAAAAGATGTAGATATAACATATCAGAAATCTCCAAGTAGGGACCAACCTGAAGAGGAAAATCCCACGGTTATGCTTCAATATGAAAGACAAACCAAGTATGATGTAAAGAGTACCTGTATAGGACAAAGAATAGGAATTAGTCTTCCTTGATGAATATAAACATAAAAGTAAATAATAGAAATTAAACTCAAAAGGATAAGGAATTAAGTGAGGGATAGAGATGGAAAATCCAACCTTTCATTAACATGATGAAAGTTAATCATTATGGGAAATAGGGTGAAGTGTTCAACACAAGTAGAAAGAAACAAAATTAACTAGAGAAATCACATACCTGGAAAGTTTGGGATCGTAACAAACTTACCCAAGGAGAGGTTTAAAATGTAAACTCATGAGTACAAAAATGTTATCATTATATAGGATGTATTAATGTGAATTTAAATATACAACATATCTCCACGAGAATGTTGTGAGAGAAATTATAACTCTACGAAATTGATTGAAAAGAAAATCGGGACTTTTAAGCGAAATTCCCAAATTTAAATTCGGAAAACAAAAATACATTTCTCAAATACTATTGGAAAATGCCACCACAAAAATTGATAAAGGCCACTATATATATATATGTATATAAAATCTGTAGAGATCTAGGAAGAGCTAAGTTGAGAAAGGATGACCAGAGTATGAAAGAAAAATAGGTAAGGGAGAGAGAGTCGAGAAAACATGTGTACCTTACCTCTAGAAATTGGTGAAATCGAAAGGCCAAAACCAGTTCAAGCGAAACAGAAAACGTGAATTTGAGCCCAAAGAGAAAACCTGAAGAAATTTCATGACTCCAATTTTTTGTATGGCACATAGAAACGCTAATAACAATCCATAAGATTTAACCAATAAATGAAATTGTTTTGGGGTATAAGCGTACTAAATCAGCTTTCCAAATTTAATTCTTAAAGGACACGGAGGAAAACGAAAGTATTGAGAAATACCATTTACACAGTGAGAGTTCATCTGCGTAATGAACTTAGTGATCAAAGTTCCGTTTTGATAAAATATTTCAAACCAGAACTCCACAAGGAGTCACATCGTGAGATGAGTGATGCAGGCATCTATGCAATCTGGAACCAAACAAGAATACACATTTAGAGAAAGTAAGGGGAATAACTATTAGATTGCATAAAAGAGTAACTAAATACATTAAACCACGACGATTTAGACTTGAAATCTAAACCACAATATGGAAAAATCTAAAGAAATGTGTGGTGAATACTTGTTACGTGAGAGAAAGAGCTTACTTTGGATTTAATCTATGCTTTGGAAACTATAAGTTGATCTTGCTCGCTAAAAGGAATCCTTCTCTCTGAAGGAAACACTTGATTTGAAAATGAAAAGTTGATCTTCCCCTTGGGAGAAGGAATCCTCCTCTATGACGGAAACACATGATTCTGGGAAGCTGAGATAAATTTTGTTAACCTAAAATTGAAATAAGTAGCAAAGGCCAAGGAAGGTTGTTCAAGAGATTGTTCAAGAGAGCACAAGAAAAAAATTAGTCCCAAACAAAAAAATGAAACAACTTAAGGATCTTCACCGTCAGTGGAGAGATGCTGCGGATTGAAAAGTTCAATCAAACTCCGGTTAAGACATGTGACTAGGTACAGTGTATTAAATGAATAATGATGCGGAGAAGACATCCCATACAACAGGTTGGTATACATGGATAGAGAGAAGACATCACATTAAACGACAGTAAATACCATATCGTTGTAGGATCAAAGGATGTATGAAGAGTCGATACACATCAAAACTTGAAGTGTAACTGAATAAATTTGAATACGAGAATCCATCTAATCATTACTTGGACTATAGAGTTCGCATACATTACATTAAGGGTTAAAAATTATTGGGAATGCAAACTCCATATACACGTAACTTGAAATCTTAATAATGGTTATGTATTAAAGTTCGAGCCCTATGCCAGAATTAATAGCATTTAGAACTAAGCTACTAAAAAGGTAAATTCTCTTATGACTATTATATATATATATGTTAGAAAGTCGGGATATTCCACAACTTTTAATTAAGTTTAAGCCCATGTCTATTTGGTTGAGGGGAATAAATAGATTTAGAAGATATAAAAGTGATTAACATTTAAAAGAGCATGGGATTGTTTCAATGAGCGCTCATTAACATTGTGGAATTAGAAATTTAGTGCCAACAAGTATATGTTCCAATTTATGAATATTTAAAAATAAATCTAAGTAAAATGTCTATTGATGATATTCTTCAGAATGTAACGAACAAATTAGTATTAGTTCTATAAATAGAAGACTTTTTTTTCTTTTCAAATGGATATGTTATATAAATTAAATTCACAAGTAAGACTACATGCATATAGTAAAAATAACTTGATTTAAATTTAATCTAAATATTAAAGAATAAATACAAATTTTGTATACATTTAGGAACAGTAATATATATAATAGTGACAATTTTTTTTACTAGGAAATAAAAGAGAAATTGCAAGAAAGAATAAATACAAAAAAAGTTATGGGTAACATTAAACATTGTAAATTATAAAAAAAAAAGTAAGTGAAAATTCCAATTGGGGATCAAATAGCAAGTAACATGGTTCATAGTATTCGAAATAACCAAACTAAAAAGAATTTCTTTAAATTAAACTCAGAAATTACCTTACAGAAATTAAAATTCATAATTATAATTAAACTTACATCATTTACAAATCAGTTGAAGTAATTAACATAAATATGTTGGATTTAGTGAAAGTTCATAATTATGATTAAACTTACATCATCTACAAATCAATTGAAGTAATTAACATAAATATGTTGGATTTAGTTATATTTAACTTATGTATTCTGAGCAATTACAAGACAAAATGAAATTGGGTTTAATTGCAGAAACATAATAACTTACCAAGGTAGAAAATTTAAAATACATGTTAGGGTAAAAGCAAGAGTCTATCTTCTATATGCTAAATTGACAATAGCTAATGAAATTGGGTGTAATTGCACAAACATAATAACTTACCAAGGTAGAAAATTTAAGATACATGCTAGGGTAAAAGCAAGAGATTATCTTATATATGCTAAATTGATAATAGCGGTCCCAAAATCGAACATGTCCACACTAACCAGAACTTGATACATGTCAAGAACCAAAATTTATAAAAAAAAGAAATAGAAATTGCGAATAACGCGAAGAAAATTATAAGTAGTGGTTATAAGAAAATACATGAGAAGAATATAAATAGTGGAGACATGGTTAAACCCATGATTTCCAAGCCATAACAGTAATTCAGTAACAAAACTGGAATAATAAATTTCGGGAAAATTCCCAAATTCTGGAAGGAAAGGAAATGAGATGCAATTTGGAAACAGAAACATGCAATTCCTAAATGGAAAATAATAAAGTATTTCATTGACATGAGGCAGAGGCAGAAATTGCAAACTGTTCACAAGATAAACTCCTGGAGGTAATAGCTGTAAAATTGAACATTAAATCTCATGTATGAACACCAAATTAACTCACCTGATCAAGAATCCTAAAAATTCAGCATTGAAAAAAATTATTTCCAATTAGGGGAATTCGTATAATAGTAAATCCACAGGTAAAGTTTCATGCTTCAATTATCTACCATAAACACCACTTAAAAGTGGTAGAAATTTCAGAGGGAGTAGAAGATTTACCTCTTATCTCTTGCAGTCAGAAATACATTGAAAATGTAAGGGAGTGTGAAGGGGACTAATACAATTAGTTCATGTCATCAGAAAATGTATTACAAATTAAAAAAACAGATAATAAAATAATTACATTCCAAAGATGCAGAGAAATAAAATGTTAGTAAAGTTTAGGGAAGGAGGGAAATAATTACCTCTTTGGCTAGCAGTGAATAATACTCTGAAAACAATGAGTATTTTGACAGAATTTTAATATAACTAAACTCCTATAACATTTTATAGAAACCCAATATTCAAAATGGAGAGAAGAATTTAAAATTTATCCATAAAAAGATGTATACCTAATGATAAACACTGTGTGAAGGTTCTTACCTAAAACAACATTTTTTCCAATACTAGTGAGAGAGCAGCAACTAAAATTCTACATTCAAGGGAGAGGAGGAAGAATTATAATAAACAAATGGAGAGCATAACTCTAATACCCTCCTCCTGTTGTCAAACATTCCTTGAATAAATATATTCAGAGGTATGTCTCTGTGCATGAATCTCTCAAAGCACGCCTCAGTCCAAATGAGAAACAAATGAATAGGTGAAACCCTACCAAGGCAGTCAATGCATGGAGAAATCTAGGTAAATCCTAACAGTTCATCTCAGCCATCATGTGTCCTCACAAGGACTAAGTCATGTGAAGGGTAGGAGTTAACTTACTCAAAACATAATCGAGGAAAAAGAAGTGATAAGGTAGAGTGTAATTTATTGTGTTCTGGTGACATCCCATGGTTTATATGGTTAATGCTAACAATAAATATAAACAATGGAGAAATCAAATTGTAAAATGTCCAAGAATTCAATAGTATATCCTATGTTAAAGAATTTTTAAATTGTTAATGTAATTAGGAGCATTACCATGATGTACAAGAAATCAACTTGGGGGATATACATTAGGGGAAATATATATAGTTTTCATAAATAGTTATGTTAGTTATGTTATGTGTTGTATATAAATATACCTCTAGTTATTAATGTTAAGTATAGCTATTATGTTTTGATAATAAGATGGGTAAAATTGAATGGAAATTATATAGAGGAAAAATTAAGTTGATCTTGATGAGATTGAACTGTTCATAAGATGGAGAATGACCTGCGGTATGAAACTTTAAGCAGAGTATTTTATAGTTAATATTTTATTATCACCCATATAAGCTTTATGATACCAACGAGGAATGGTACGTTAAACTTCACAATCCCAATGATAGTTATGAGTTGAATGAGGTGAAAAGTGTAAAATTGAGTGGAGTAATATATATGGTTGGTATGAGTTTATTAAAGGAAATATGATAAGATGGGATATATATATATCTATATATATATATATATATATAGGAAGATAATAATTATTATTCTAATAAGACAATTAATAAATGAAAAAAATAGAATTAGTAGATTATAACTTGAGTAAGAGAATATGTAAAATTGTTTTAATTAATTTAATAATGGTAAGTTATTACATTATTGAGATTAATAAAGGCAATAATGGTTTTATGGAATAAAAAGAAAAAGAAAAATGCAAGTTATTAGTAAAGTTATGGTGGAGATCCTAGCATACATGATGGGTAACATGTAGAGTTAAAGTACTTGGACTAAATAATATAGAACATTTAATGACAAGGTAAAGATAATTATGAATAAATTTGAAAATAAGAAAGTTCTAGAGACTAGATAAATAGTCAATTCAAATAAATAGTAAATAAAGAATTTTCATTGTGGGTTGATGGTCCAATGATTACATGGGGGGTATATGGAGGAATCACTTTAGATGTGAAAATTTTAGTAAAAATGGCTCTGGTGGGTGGGAGAGGGGTATAAGGGGGCTATTTAATGGTCTATGTATGCAAAAATTGTGAGAGGATTGGATGGAAAAGGTATTGGAGGCAGGCTATGATTAACACCAATGGGTTATATTAATTTTGGAAGCTCTAGGTAAGCTAGACACCAAACACACCAAACATTGGTGAAATGTTGTTATACTCCTGGAAACATAATGGGAAAATAGTGAATGATGGTGAATGATATCTATGGGAAAAGTGGGAAATTGAGAAAATGAAGGAACTTGCATAAGCATTTATAGTATTTCAATTATTAAGAGAGAACAAGTTAATAAAATGATAGGAGAGGTAATAGCTTTTTAGGTGGAGAAACAAACACAATTAGATTAAGAGAAATTCTCCATGCTAAACTAAACAATAGGTGAGCCAAAAAATAACTCAGAAACCATACTAAATAGATCATGGGAGAAAATACCTGGTAATCAAGGTTGTTGGAGAAATCTTACACCATAAAGAAGGATAGCCTAGAGTACCTCTCATGTCATTTGATACAATGAAACTAAATTTTCCAACTCATTTTCTTTGTAGAATAATCACAATTCCATTCATTGCTCATATATCCATATATCCTTAATATTAAAGGCCATGTTGTATACTTACCAACAGCCCAAAATAACCATTTAACCCAATACCTTTAAATGATATGGTTGCCTACAATTTCCAATATTTTCTCATAGTAAGTTTGTATGGGCATAAATAACAATGGTGGGGATTAATGCCATGTCCCATTAGTTAATACATATCATGATGGTCACATTTATATATAGAGGTAAAGTAACTTGTAGTGAAAACTTTCTAATTTACTATGTAATTAATTCCTCCAGTAGTCAATATGGAGTTTACATGTGTAATCTCACACTTCATAAAAACCAAATGTGGAAGTCATTCCATGTTAAACATAGAGTTGATATGTAATATTAGAAATGAAATATTAATAAAATAAAATATTTCAATCTATGTAGTAATTCAAAATAAAAAATTCTTATATTTTCACATTTAATTATGAGACAAATTTATAATCTTTTTACCATTTCAAAATATCTCCATATTTTCTTTAAATAACATATTTGAATACTTTAATTTAATATATTTCAATATATACAATATTTTAATGTTTACAATAAATACATTTATTCTATATATATCCCAAATAAAATAATTTTATATAAGTTATAAATTTATATAGACAAAAACATAGTACTTTCTAATTCTTAATATGTTGTAGATGTAAAATTTATTTAGTTCTTAATATATAATTAGCATTGAAAAAATATTAACTAAAATATGTCAATATCTAACCTATAACAAAAATATATGTGAAAAATATAAAAAATATCAAACAATATAAAAGATATAATAATATCAAACATATAACAACTATTTCAACATTAAATAATTGCATGTCAAAAAGAAGTTTTTTCAAACTATGAGTTATATATATCTCCTTTAGAATGACAATTTATACCATTTTTTAATCTCACTTGATATTATTCCCAATAGAAACCCCTATTAAATTGAAAACCATAAGAAATATTTAAAGTTATTTGGAAACCACACAAATAATCATTAAAACAATTAATTAAAAAAAATTAAAAAATCAAACAATTAACAACCCATCATCAAAGTGACAGAAGCATATTATAAACACACAATCATAAAATTGTTCTCGGATTATTTATTAATCATCAAAGTTGTGAGCATAAATTGAACCTTTATAAACACACAATCATCAAATTGTTCTCAAATTATTTTAAAAACATTAAAAAATTAATCATCAAAGTTGTGATCATAAATTAAGCCTTCTCGAATTATTTCAGCCTCATTAGCTCCAAAGCAAACATAATAGTGGTCAAGGCATAAATTAAGCCTTGTAGAGTTATTTAGTCTTATGATTAAGGAATAAATTAAGCCTGGTAGAATTATTTCGTTCTTATTAGCTTCCAAGCAAACACTAATGAAGTCTAGATTTATTTTTATGAACAACAAAACAACAGACCCTAACTGGTTCAACACCATCCGCAGCATCAACAAGGGTAACATTTTTCCCGTCCTCCAGCCCTAAAAACAAACACCAACATTCAATTTTATGATCCATATCAAACTATTAGATTAATGTTCCTATAGTTTTATTGGACTTTGTTCAAACATTTCAAATTGCATTTTCTATATTTTACATGGTGATTGCACTGTTGTTTCCTGTTGCTTTCCAAAGGAACTACCATCCTCTATGGCTCTTACACGAACTATTTCCTGCTGGTTTCTAGAGGCATGACCATTTTTTATGGCTTTTACAAGAGATAGCAGGAAGATGGCCAAAATGCAAATACCCAACACTAATAGGAGTTTTGAAGTAGCCATTGATGCTGCTTTCAAAAATCTTAAAAAGACAAAAGAAAGACAATTAAGAAAATGAGTGGAGGTGAAACTATAAATAGAGGTAGAGAAGGAGTTGCAAGAATTATTTTAGAGTATAGTTTATAAAAAATATAATATTATAATATTTCGTTATAAATCATATTATGTAAATAAGTGTAGTATTTTCATCTAAAATAAAATAAATGAGAGTTATATTATGAAAACATTACAATATTAAAACATAAAAATGAAAAGATTTTTAAAGTATTTTTATTGATTATTATTGATTTTGAATAGAAAATATTTTTAATTATATAGAGATGTTTAGTTTGTATTATAATTTGTAATATAATATAATATGAGAATATTATATTATATTATAAATTAATATTTATATTTTATGTGGAAGTGATGGTTGACGATTTATTGACATTCTGTGATTTATTTCATTAATTTCAATCCCACTTCTTCATCACTGCAATTGATGCAGTGGTGAAGACGAAGTGGGATTGAAATTAGTAAAATGAAATGGATGATTAATATTATATTATATAATATATAATATTATCTTTTGTTATAATATGGTTTATAACAAAATATAATATTATAGCATTGCTTTCTAAACCATATTATTTAAATAAGTGTCATATTTTTATCTAAAATAAGACAAATAAGACTTATATTATGGAAAAATAACAATATTAAAAAAAACAAATTAAGATATTATAATAATTGTTTGTAGTTTAACTGTATCTTAATAGCAAGTATTTTTAATTAGAGAGATGCTTATTTTTTAGTATAATTTCTTGTAACACCCCAAATTTCTATGCTTTTTAATTTGACATTTGAACAAATCCAAACGGGAAGTGGACCCCAATGGAGAAACAATGTGTGGATTTATTTAAATATTTATCAATAAATATAAATGAAATAATTATGTTTGCAATATGAATAGATTGAGATAGAGATCCTAAACCTTGATCCATGAGGATGTGGGCAAGGTTAGACTTTCCCATAAACCTTTCAGAAAAACCTTGAAAGTAATATTACTAAATTATATTGGGAGAGAAAAATCTAATTTCCCCAATGAAGAGGAAAGTAATTGGGAAGAGGAAGAAACACTTTAAAAGCAGAAAAACAACTTTAAAGTACCTCATTGAGGGAAGCCTAGGAAAAAACAAGAATAAAGCATCCTGGAATTCTCGATGCAGAAAGCACTGCTTAAATAAACTACTCGAGGACACACAAAGGGTTGTCTATCCAAGGAAGCAAAGATCTCAGTTCGGGGTGAGTTAAGAAGACAAAACTCTATGGTTGGGAGGAATAGTCATATAAACTGGTATGCACACTAGAACCAATTATTTCCTAAATTTAAGGTATTGCTATGTGTAGAGATATTCTTGTCTCAAATTGATTAAAATTAAATTACTCAATGCTCACTTATTAAATCCCATACGTTTAGCATATTTTGATAGAGCAGGAATACTGCAATCTCTATAGTAGTATGGGAAAAATCTAATGAGACTCATCTACCACAATGTCTAAACCTAGTGTAGGTTTAAATCTGGTGATCAGTACCTCACAGAGAAGTATTATTATAGTTAATAGACATAAATGTTGATGGTAACTCATGTTATTAATTATATTCATTGACAAAAATTTTAAATTTAGGTACAGAAAAGAAGTTAAAAATATGGAAGTTATCACTAGCATTTCATGTCTATTGTACAACTGTACAATTAGTAATATAGAAAACTTATAAATTCCCAAGTATAATTAAGCCCCGACTTAGTATCCCAATAATAAATAGAGGTGTGAAGTAGAGTATAAATTTAATACTTTCAGAAAAAATTAGTCATATGTATATATCTGTGAAAATCTGAATAACTAGTATCAATTATTTGCAGAACTATAGTTACCAGATAAAGAACCTATTATAATGCTAATAAACTTCCTTGCTGGTATACCTTAGAAATAGTGAAAGAAATTCATTACATGAACATAGTGATATGTATATTAAAATTTTAATTCTGAACTAATGGAAGAGCTAATTAGAGATATGACAGGTCTAGCCTATTATCATGGTATATCTCCGCCTGAAAGAAATGGAAGGCATTTTGTAAATTAGTTAAATTTCAAACTCTAGCTTACTCCTAGGCTGGGAGGAGTCATATATGAACCTATAAAACAAATTTCAATGAATATGAATACAACCAGTAAAAGGAAAAAAAGTGTTCTCAAATATTAGCAGAACGCACTAGTTATAAAATTTGGCTATATCAAACCATAGCAACGAAAATAATGTAAAACACACAACCATGCTCATGAAAGAATACAAAAAAAAATTCTGCTGTAATGGTAAACTAAGGAAATGAATAAAATTAACACATAAATTTAGCATTAAACGATATACAATCATCATAGATACATATTACAGTATTGGAGGAAGCACCTCTACGTTTCTCGATATCTTGATCATGTTATAAAAATTCTTAATGTCAATAGATCTTAAGATAATAAGAGTTTTTACATTATAACATGGATAACCCTCTGAAATGGTATACAAAGAAATAGAAAAAGAATTTTCGGATATTTATATCTTGTTATAACTAGGTCCAACGGAATTTCTTACACTATGAAGGCAATATAAAAACATTTTTTTAACAAATATCACCTAAATAAGATGTGTACAGTGGAACTACTATGTTAAGGAAATAGAGAAGCCAGATATTTATCTCCAACTAAAACAATCATGAACTAATGCTAAAGAGGTATGAAATTTTATATAGACTTTATACAAATAGTTAACTTGACAAATTATGAAATCGAGAGTTACTGTTGGGTAGTAACAGAAATGACTAAAATTGTTCATTGAAAAAAAAAAACCCTTAAAAATATAAATATATATATATATATATATATATATATATATATATATATATATATTTGAGCCATGACACAGTCCATGTAATATCCAAAGAAATTCACCGTTTCCAATTATTACAGTTTCATTTAAATAGAAACCCAGATAGTATCATCAAGAAACTACTTGTCGGATGAAGTATCGACATAGGGGTCGCCTCATTAAAATGGTCGGATGTTTAATATACCAACCTCGACAAGAAAATCGATTTTCATATCCATTATCTCGAAGTAACTGAAACGAATTAATTGGATATTCGTCGAACAAACTATGGTGTGAAAAATACCTGCATACAGAGAATAGGAAAACATTAAGAATCGATTGGTGAATAATTGTATGAAGTTGCTGAAATGAAATGTTAATACTACGGATGATAGTGATTTCAAAAAAAAAATGCAATTATACCTGAATCCCTTTGAAAAGCGAAAAGGGTTCTACATCCTATGCCAACAAACAAAAAGGAACAAGTTTTAAGCTCTGTTGAAAATCATATTTTTATAAAACATCGCTTGGTATAAAAAGAAACCAGAGAATTGGTTTTTGGGGGTTTTACCTGTCAGGATAAGTCGAGGTAGAAATATGACCTCTCGAGTACTTCATGAAAGCCAGGGTGAGTTCGAACCATATGGTAACCCTCGCTAGAAACAAAAACTGTCTCCATTATAACTCCTGCAGAATTTACAAGCTCTCTCCGTGACTAGAAATGTGTCCATCTTGCAACGCATAAAAACAAAATCTCTATATAAATCACAATAGAGTTAATAAACGAGAAGGAAATTTTAATGCAACCGCAAAGACTGCTAAGAGACATTGATTGAGATGACTCAGTCCAAGGCGATAGCTTGCAATGAATCTTAATAAATTAAGAGTATTAAGAAAAAAAATACCAAACGTTATAAGCAAACAACCATCCAACCTAATAGAAGGAGATTGCGTTTGATTTCATACATAGTGCGCGAATGGTAGAAATTATACCACTATCAAACACATTAAATATATATATATTTATGAGAGATTAAAAAAATCACATTCCGATGAGTATCATGCCAAACGATGAAACAAAGCCTGAAAAAAAAAGAGAATATACACTGCGTAGTGACTAAAATAAAGCTTACCTTTGTAGCAAGAGGATGAGGTCAAGGCGCGGAAGAAAACCACTGCTAACTTCTACCATCGGCCTCTATGCCTAACTCAAAATGGTGAAATCACAAAAGAAAATGCGGAATTGTAAGGAGGGAAGAAATGAAGAAAACCTTGACTTAAAACAACCATATGTAAAACCCTAATCCTCGTACCATCATACCGTCCACGTGTCTAGTGGATATGCACACAGAAATAGTTTCGAGATCGGGGTTAGGGTTCATCGATTTCAGAGTATAATAAAAACCGAGAGAAATTTTAAAATTGAATGGAGTTAACAGTTAGGGTACCATTCACATGGGCCTAACCATATTCCATAAATGTATTAAACACCTAGTGCTCGTTCATCAAATCTCGAGGTAATTACCTCATTAACTTCACAGTCTACGATTTTAATGATTCTAGGCACGTGGCCGAAGTATAAAGACAACAAGCTAAAGCAAAGGGAAGGTCTATTCAATATATTCATTAGAATTCCAAGAAATTCTTAACCATGTTTTATGAAAAGAGTTAAACTCATTCGTATACATATAAAAATATTTGAAGATATATATATATATATGTGTGTGTGTGTGTGTGTGTGTGTTAAGGATGGGGGTAGATAGTTAGGAAAGGTAAGGTTACAAAGAAGGTGGAACATTGAAATCATAAATCAAAACAAATAGCACATAATGATTTAGTTAGTAAATACTTATAAAGTCTTGACACAACCATATTATATTTATATTTAGTGGAATACATAAGGTATGTAGAAAATGTACCTTCAATATAAAGATAATGAGGGTAAAATGATAAGTAGAATGCATGGATAAAATTCTAAGCAGGTGAAAGTTATGAATAACCCTTGATATATCATGGAATCATCCCTTATAATAATCAAGAGTAAGATGAATTAAAAAAGGCATGTTCGTAAGTAAGTTGGAGTAGTCACCAAATGATAAACTAATACATAATTTTGAAAGAAATGACTTAAGGGTATGAGTAGCATTCTGCATAATTAATGATTAAACTGAATTAGGAAATTTCCAATAGATTATAATAGTGATAAAACACTAAATGCAGAAGAGTACAGTTAATTCATTAACGACAACCACTCGAATCTAGAAAAAAAAAAAAAAAAATTGGTGAAAGAGAGATGTTACAAATGGTATCAAAGCTTTTTGGAAAAACACTGGGCAATTTATGTGCTAACTTAGAAACGATATGTTGCTGTAAAATTTTGTGAATTTTAAGTTTTACTAAATGTTGTTATGTTGAAGAGTGAACAGTGTTGAAAAGTACAGCTGTGAACCATGACTGAAGGGGATGAGCTGTATGTAGATCTGGGTGGTGGATAAAACATGCCAAATCGAAATGCTCCGTTGATGGCTATGTTTCATAGAATGCAACGAAAAATGGCACAGCCTAAAAGCCACAATGACAGACTGTCTTTGGCCAGTGAGGACCAAGAAAAACTCATTAGAGAACTGACTTCACGGAACAGCCAAGAAGGTGAAGGTTCCGAAAGGAAGAGAAAAGGAAGAGTCAATTCCCCCGATGAGTCTGAGGAATATGACGCCACTAGATAGTAGTTTAGAAAGAAGAAGGAATTACAGGGTGAATTCCAGAAAATAAAACCTCCTTCCTATGATGCAGAGAAGGAGGAAGATGTTGAGGCATGGCTGTTGAATATGTTCAAGTATTTTCAAGTCTACAAATATGAAAGTAATTTAAGAGCCATATTGGCTATTTACCAGCTGCAAGGTAAGGCTACCTTGTGGTGGGAGGAAACAAAAATGGTTCACGCCGTTGTTGAGAAAATAGTGACTTGGGAAGATTTTCAATTCAAGTTCAAAAAGTGATATTTGAACGAACGCTACTATGATGACAAGGAAAAAGAGTTTCATGAACTCAGACTGGGACAACTCACCATAGATGAGTTTTTCACCAAGTTCACAAATCTGTTATGATATGTTCCTTATATGCTAGAAGAGAAGGCAGAGGTACAAATATTTCTGAACTGTTTGCCTATAGTGTACAAGGAGAAAATAGAGTTTGATAGTCCAAAAACAATGGACGAAGTTGTGAGGAAAGCCAGATTATGCTACTAGCAGTTTACAGGTAAGACTGAGCAAGGAAAGAGCTGGACAAAAAAAAGTGAATTCAAGGGGAAGAAATAGAAACTAGCTTATTTGAAGAACTTTCGTAGGAACCATCAGCGAAATAAATTTAACAGAATAATTGAAAATCAAACTGCTCAATCTCAAACTGCTTCAAAGTCAATAAATGGGAACAATAAGAAAGAAGTAACTGTTAAAATGTGGGATCCTTTGAAGTGTTGGGGGTGTGGAGAGCCTCATTTATTGAGGGACTGTCCACATCGAAATATTTAGACAGTGCAAGTATTGCGAGAGGCCACTACAGTAAATGACGTAGCAAGGAACATCCCCACCATCAGTGAAGCCATAGAAAATCGACAAGCAGAACATCAGCCTACGATGGTCGAGATGGAAGGTATTATCGTTGACCAATCTGTTACAGTTTTAATAGATCCGGGTGCATCTTTGAGTTACATTAGTCCACAAGTGGTAGAAAAATGTAAACTCAAAACAGAGAAGTTTCAGCAGTCTTGGTTGGTTCAGCTAACCACTGGTACCAAACACAAGTTAACTCATAAGTTACCTCAATTAGCCATAAAGTTGAATGATTACCAAATAGAGGTAAATTTAAACATTTTTCCATTAGGTTCATATGATGTACTAATAGGAATGGACTTGTTAGAAAAATAGAAAACCATGATGAATTGTTTAGACAAAAAATTGCACTCCATTGATACAGAGGGAAAAGCAGTCATACTAAAAGGGAAACCGAAACCCATCTCTGTGAGACAAATCTCAGCCCTTCAATTAAAAAGAACTGCTAGAAAAGGGTATCAAGTATATGTTGTGCATGTTGAAGAATTAGAACAACAATCAGAGAAAAACTTGTTAGAGACTTTACCAGTGATAAGATAATTTAAAGAAGTGTTTCCGGATGAAATTCCTCATTTTCCCCCCAAGAGGGAAATCGATTTTACAATTGATTTAGTGCCCGAGGCAACTCCACTTTCTAGAGCCCCTTACCGAATGAGCTCCCCTGAACTAATGGAATTAAAAATACAATTACAAGAATTGTTGGACAAAGGGTACATCAGACTGAGTGTATCTCCTTGGGGAGAGCCGGTGCTATTTGTGAAAAAGAAGGATGGTACCTTCTGAAATGTGTATTAACTATCGTCAATTAAATAAGCTGACTATCAAGAACATGTATTCGTTACCTCGAATAGATGACCTCTTTGATCAAGTTAGGGGAGCCTCTATGTTTTCCAAGATTGATTTAAGGATGGGTTATCACCAGTTGAGAATTAAAGAGGAATATATCAACAAAACAACATTTCGAACCTGATATGGACACTATGAATTTTTAGTCCTACCATTCAGGTTGACAAATGCACCTGTCACTTTTATGTGCTTAATGAATACTATCTTGAATAAATACTTAGATAAATTTTTACTAGTATTTATTGACGACATTTTAATCTATTCAAAAGGTTAGGCAGAGCCTAGGGAAGACCTTAGAATCGTGTTGCATACTCTTAAGGAGAATCATTTGTATGCCAAGTTTAGTAAATGTGAATTTTATAAGGATAAAATTCAATACTTGGGGCATATAATTTTAGAACAAGGATTGGCTGTTGACACTGAAAAGATAAAGTCCATTAGAGAATGGCCTATACCTACTGATGTATCATCGGTAAGATCATTTATGGGGATTGCGGGGTACTACACAAGGTTTGTAGAAATATTTTCCACTTTAGCCTATCCCATAACTTCATTGCAAAGGAAAGGTACAAAATTTGAATGGACAGAAAAATGCCAGAATAGATTTGAACAACTAAAATTCAAACTTACTACAACACCTATTCTGAAGATTGTAGATCCTGATAAAGAGTTTGTAGTATGTACTGATGCGTGTGGAGAGGAATTAGGGGGAGTATTATTGCAAGAAATTCTATTATTGCCTATGAATCTAGAAAATTTAAGAAACATTACCAAAATTACAGTGTGTATGATCTTGAGTTAGCCGTTGTAATTCATGCTCTGAAGATGTGGCGAGACTATCTTCTAGGAAAGAAAATTATTCTGATGACAGATCACATTAGCCTAAAGTATTTCTTCACTCAAACAGATTTGAACGCTAGACAAGCTAGATGGCTGTCTTTTTTGAGTGAATTTGACATGAAAATAAAACATATCAAGGGAAAAGAAAATAAAATCATTGATGCTTTAAGAAAAGATACTTGCCAAAATATAAGCAACCTTGAGAGTAGTGCCAATTTTGACTTAGAAGGATTAGTTAAAAAGGTAGCAGATCAAGACCCAAGCTATGAAAAACTACAATTTCAATTGCTGAAAAAGGAAATGAAAGGGTATACCCAAAATCAGAAAGGACTTATTTTCTATAGAGAGAGATTGTACATCCCCAATGTAGACTCTTTGAAAAAAGAAATTCTAGATTAATATCATAAACAATGTTATTCTGAACATCCTGGATATCAGAAACTACTCACAGCTTTGAAAAAGAATTTATTTTGGCCAGGAATGAAAAAGGATGTAGCAAGCTATCTAGCTAGATGCATGGAATGTCAACTGGTAAAAGTTGAGCATCAGCGTCCAGCTGGACTACTAAATACTTTACCAATTGCAGAATGGAAATAGGAAAATCTTTCTATGGAATTTATAACCAGGTTACCAAGAACCAAATATCAGCATGACTCGGTGGTGGTAATGGTAGACACTTTGACGAAGGCTACACATTTCATACCTGTTCAATCTACCTTTGGGATAGCGCAAGTAGCAAATGTGTTCATGAAAGAAATCGTAAGGTTAAATGGGGTCCCTAAAATGATTATTTCTGATAGAGATGCCAAGTTCACCGCAGCCTTTTCGAAGTGTTTGTTTGGGGGCATGGGTACTAAATTAAACTTTAGTACTGTCTATCACCCTCAAATGGATGGTCAAACCGAGAGAAAAAATCAAATTCTGGAAGATATGATGAGGATGTTTGTGATGGATAGGCCAACTAAATGGGAAGATTGCATACATTTAGAAGAATTTTCCTATAATAACAGCTATCAAACTTCCATAAGAATGAGTCCATTCGAAGCACTCTACAGAATAAAATGCCACACTCCTTTAAGCTGGAGCCAACTTGAAGATAAATTAGTACTTGGGCCAGACACTTTGCAGGAAATGGAAATAATTGTCAAACAAATTCAGAAAAATATCAAGACATCTCGGGAATGGCAGAAAAGTTATGCAGACGAGAAGAGAGTACACCGAGAATTTAGTGTGGGTGATCATGTATACCTGCGGATTAAGCCCAAGAAGAGCACTTTCCACACTATTAGCTGTGAAAAATTAGCTCCTAGATATTGTGGACAATTTGAAATACTGGATAGAGTGGGACCAGTGGCTTATAAACTGGCCTTACCCATGCATGTTAAGGTTTATGATGTGTTTCATGTTTCTTTATAATAAAAAAAATGTACATGATTCTGCCCACGTTATTGTTTGAAATGTGATTCAAGTGGAACCAGAAGGGGAATTCCTTCCAGAGCCACTTCAAATCTTGGAGTGGGAAGAAATTGAATTGCGAAATCAGACAGTAGCCAGAGTAAAAGTGGAATGGAAGCACTTTACTACAGAAGAAGCTACTTGGGAAAAGGAAACTGAAATTATGAAAAAATATCCATCACTATTTTCACAGTGAACTGTTGAAGATTATTTTGTCAACACCGAGGATGGTGTTTGTTTTAGAGGGGGAATGTGTAATACCCCAAATTGCTATGCTTTTTAATTTGACATTTGAAAAAATCCAAAGAGGAAGTCGACTCCAATGGAGAAACAATGTGTGGATTTATTTAAATATTTATCAATAAATATAAATGAAATAATTATGTGTGCAATATGACTAGATTGAGATAGAGATCCTAAACCTTGATCCATGAGGATATGGACAAGGTTAGACTTTCCCAAAAACCTTTCAGAAAAACCTTGAAAGGAATATTACTAAATTAGATTGGGAGAGAAAAATCTAATTTCCCCAGTGAAGAGGAAAGTAATTGGGAAGAGGAAGAAAAGTTGTAAATGTAGAAAAATAACTTTAAAGCACCTCATTGAGGGAATCCTAGGCAAAAATAGGAATAAAGCATCTTAGAATTTCTAGATGCAGAAATTAGAAACAGGCTTGGGAAAGCACTGCTTAAATAAACTGCTCCAGGACAAAAAAAGGGTTGTCTATCCAAGGAAGCAAGGATATCAGCTCGGGAGTGAGTTAAGAAGATAAAACTCTATGGTTGGGAGGACTAGTCATATAAACTCGTATGCACACCAGAACCAGTTATTTCCTAAATTTAAGGTATTGCTATGTGTAGAGATATTCTTGTCTCAAATTAATTAAAATTAAATTACTCGATGTTGAGTTATTAAATGCCCCAAACGTTTAATAGATTTTGATAGAGCAGGAATACTGCAATCTGTATAGTAGTATGGGAAAAATCTAATGAGACTCATCTACCACAATGTCTAAACCTAGGGTAGGTTTAAATCTGGTGATCAGTACCTCACAGAGAAGTATTATTCTAGTTAATAGATATAAATGTGGATGGTAACTGATGTTATTAATTATATTCCTTGATGAAAATTTTAAATTTAGGTACAGAAAAGAAGTTAAAAATCTGGAAGTTATCACTAGCATTTCATGTCTATTGTACAACTGTACAATTAGTAATATAGAAAACTTATAAATTCCCAAGTAAAGTATAATTAAGCCCTGACTTAGTATCCCAATAATAAATAGAGGTGTGAAGTAGATTATAAATTTAATACCTTCAGAAAAATTACTGATATGTATATATCTGTGAAAATCTGCATAACTAGTATCAATTATTTGCAGAACTATAGTTACCAAATAAAGAACCTACTATAATGCTAATAAACTTCCTTGCTGGTATACCTCAGAAATAGTGAAAGAAATTCATTACATGAACATAGTGATATTTATATTAAAATTTTAATTCTGAACTAAAGGAACAACTAATTAGAGATATTACAGATCTAGCCTATTATCATGGTATATCTCCACCTGAAAGAAATGGAAGGCATTTTGTAAATTAGTTAAATTTTAAACTCTAGGTTACTCCCACGCTGGAAGGAGTCATATCTAAACCTAGAAAACAAATTTCAATGAATATGAATACAACCAGCAAAAGGAAAAAACGTGTTCTCAAATATTAGCAGAAGGCACTAGTTATAAAATTTGTCTATATCAAACCATAGCAACGAAAATAATGTAACACACAGAACCATGTTGGGATTTTCATGAAAGAATAAAAAAAAAAATCTGCTGTAATGGTAAACTAAGGAAATGAATAAAATTAACACAGAAATTTAGCATTAAACGATATACAAGCATGATAGATATATATTATTGTATTGGAGGAAGCACCTCTACGTTTTTGTATATCTTGATCATGTTATAAAAATTCTTAATGTCAATAGATCTTAAGATAATAAGAGTTTCTACATTATAACATAGATAACCCTCTCAAATGGTATAGAAAGAAATAGAAAAAGAATTTTCGGATATTTATATCTTGTTATAACCAGGTCCAACGGAATTTCTTACACTATGAAGGCACTGTAAAAATAATTTTTAAACAAATATCACCTAAATAAGATGTGTACAATGAAACTACTATTTTAAGGAAATAGAGAAGGCATATATTTATCTCCAACTAAAACATTCATGAACTAATGCTAAAGAGGTATGAAATTTTATATAGACTTTATACAGATAGTTAACTTGACGAATTATCAAATCGAGAGTTACTCTTGGGTGGTAACAAAAATGACTAAAATTGTTCATTGAAAAAAACCCTTAAAAATATAAATATGTATATATATTCTAGAGCCATGACACAGTCTGGGTAATATCCAAAGAAATTCATCGTTTCCAATTATTACAATTTCATTTAAATAGAAACCCAGATAGTATCATCAAAGAAACTACTTGTCGGATGAAGTATCAACATAGGGGTGGTCTGAATAACATGGCCGGATGTTTAATATACCAACCTGGACAAGAAAATCGATTTCCATATCCATTATCTAGAAGTAACTGAAACGAATTAATTGGATATTCGTCGAACAAACTATGGACTGAGAAATACCTGAATACAGAGAATAGAAAAACATTAAGAATCGATTGGTGAATAATTGTATGAAGTTACTGAAATGGAATGTTAATACTATGGATGATAGTGATTTCAAAAAATAAATGTAATTATACCTGAATCCCTTTGAAAAGCGAAAAGGGTTCTACATCCTACGCCTGCAAACAAAAAGGAACAAGTTTTGAGCTCTGTCGAAAATCATATTTTTATAAAACAATACTCGGTATAAAAAGAAACCAGAGAACTTGTTTTTGGGGGCTTTACCTATCAGGATATGTCGAGGTAGAAATACAACCTCTCAAGTACTTCATGAAGGCCAGGGTGAGTTTGAACCATATCATAACCCTCGCCGAAAACAAAAACTGTCTCGATTATAACTCCTGCATAATTTACAAGCTCTCTCCGTGACTAGCAATGTGTCCATCTTACAACGCATAAAAACAAAATCTCTATATAAATCACAACAGAGTTAATAAGCGAGAACGAAATTTTAATGGAAACCCCAAAGACTGCTAAGAGACATTGATTGAGACAACTCAGTCCAGAACAAATAGTTGACCATGAATCTTAATAAATTAAGAGTATTAAGAACAAACATACCAAAAATTATAAGAAAACAACCATCCAAACAAATAGAAGGAGATTGCATTTGATTTCATACACACTGCGTGAAGGGTAGAAATTATACCACTATCAAACAAATTATGTATATAATTCTCAGAGATTAAAGAAATGGCATTCCGATGAGTATCATGCTAAACGACGAAACAAAGCCTAAAAAAAGAGAATATACACTGCATAGTGACTAAAAACAAGCTTACCTTTGTAGCATGAGGATGAGGTCAAGGTGCGGAAGAAAACCACTGCTAACTTCTGTCATTGACCTCTGTGCCTAACTCGAAATGGTGAAATCACAAAAGAAAAAGCGGAACTGTAAGGAGGGAAGAAATGAAGAAAAACTTGGGTTAAAACAACCATATGTAAAACCCTAATCCTCATAGCATCATACCGTCCACGTGTTTGGTGGATATGCGTAGAGAAATGGTTTTGAGATCAGGGTTAGGGTTTGTCGATTTCAAAGTATAAAAAAAACTGAGAGAAAATTTAAAATTCAATGGAGTTAAGAGTTAGGGTACCATTCACATGAGCCTAGCCGTATTCCATAAATGCATTAAACACCTACTCTTGGTTCGTCAAATCTCAAGTTACTTACCTTATTAACTTCACAGTCTACGATTTTAACCATTCTGGGCACGTGGCCGAAGTATAAAGACAACGAGTTAAAGAAAAGGGAAGGTCTATTAAATATATTCATTAGAATTCCAAGAAATTCTTAACTATGTTTTATGAAAAGAGTTAAACTCATTCGTACACATACAAAAATATTTGAAGATATATATATATATATATGTTAAGGATGGGGGTAGATAGTTAGGAAAGGTAAGGTTACAAAGAATGTGGAACATTGAAATCGTAAATCAAAACAAATAGCATATAATGATTGAGTTAGTAAATACTTATAAAGTCTTGACACAACCATATTATATTTATATTTAGTGGAATACATAAGGTATGTAGAAAAGGTCCCTTCAGTATAAAGATAATGAGGGTAAAATGATAAGTAGAATGCAGGGATAAAAGTCTAAGCGGGTGAAATTTATGAATAACCCTTGATATATCATGGATTCATCCCTTATTATAATCAAGAGTAAGATGAATTAAAAAGGCATGTTCGTAAGTAAGTTGGAGTAGTCACCAAATGCTAAACTAATAAATAATTTTGAAAGAAATGACTCAAGGGTATGAGTATCATTCTGCATAATTAATGATTAAACTAAATTAGGAAAAAATTGAATAGATTATAATTGTGATAAAACACTGAATGCAGAAGAGTATAGTTAATTCAATGAAGAGAGTCACTTGGATCTTAAAAAAAAAAAAAGAATTAGTGAAAGAGAGATGATACATTTCTAATATAATATAATATTAGAATATTATCTTATATTATAAATTATGAATTATATTTTTATGTACAACTTTCGGGATTATCCATAGTGTCATAGAATTTTCGTCCACTTTTCTAATCCCAACTCTCATCCATATTCAAGACATGTTTTTGAATGAATGATTGAAAAAAATAATTTAGGTGAGGATTAATAGTGAAAAAGGGAAAATAAAAAGAGGAGACAAGAATTAATAATTATTAATATTTTAGTTTTATTTACTTTTTATTTTTTAAACTTTTTAAGTATTAATTTTGTATTTTAATAATCTATTTTGATTTTATAAACTATTTTTATGTAATAGTTTAATTAATTATTCTATTTAATCATGGATTGATTAATTTATTAAATTTAAAAATAATATTTTATTAATTAATAATATTTAATTATTACTAATATTAGTACTTATAATAATTAATTTAGAATTATTACTAACTAATATCCTTTTTATATTTTTAGTTGATTAGGCTTAATTAATAACTAATGTAATTAATAATATTACAAACTTTGGTATTCTTAATGGATTCAAGCCTCACTCTCACCACACACCTCTCTCTCTATCCTTCAATCTTGTTACGCATACCACCCACATGCATGAGACCAATGTGTTGGGTGTGGAGCCTGATTATCTTGTTTACTTTGTATCATAGCATTGGACCCCTGTACCTTAAAAGGGGTGGCAACGTCGCCCGTAATTAATCGCTGCAGTGGGGGGTCCAGGGGGGGTGGCAGCACTTTCCGGAGCCCCCCCCTAGTAGGGGGTTTCGGGGGAAGCGCCCCCGAAGCTAAAAACAGATATAAATTTTCCTTGTAAAAGTATAGTAATTTCTAGTCAATCTGGGCCGTTCATAGGCAGATGATCTGACGGTAGAAGTTATGTTTGGATTAGGGTCTTTTGCCCTAGAAGGCAACCCCTCGCTTTTATGAGGGTATTGTATTGCGGCTGTGTATTGTGTGTGTATTCTCGGAGCGAGAAATAGAGAGGGAGATTGTGAGAGAGAACAGAGGATATTACAGCGGATCTGTTGTAGGTTTTGTCTCTTCATTTTGTTGGGTAATAGAAAGGAAGGACTAGCTGTTCGAGGTGGATGTAGCCCAAACTGGGTGAACCACGTATATATGTGTCTCTCTGGTTTTATGTGTTTTCTGTGCTTATATTTTCCGCATATTTTATGTGTTGCATTGCTCCATAATATATAATTTTCTAACAACTGGTATCAGAGCCGAAGGTATATTTGGCTGATAAACTCGCAGGAAAGAAGGGTTTCCTGGTTCGAGTGGGAGAAATGGCAGAAGATGGTAAGTTTAGGGTCGATAAATTTAATGGCCAAAACTTCCCGCTGTGGAAGATGCAGATGGAAGATTATCTGTATCAGAAAGATCTATACCTCCCATTGAGTGGAAAAACAAAGAAGCCAGTGGCCATGAAAGACGCAGAATGGAACATTCTCGATAGAAAGGCACTCGGAACAGTACGGTTGTGCCTTGCGGCATTAGTCGCCTTCAATATTTCGAAGGAAACAAAAACAGAGGGTTTGATGCAGACGTTGGCAAAACTATATGAAAAACCCTCGGCCTCAAACAAGGTATTTCTTATGAAACAACTATTTAATATGAAGATGTCGGAAGGTGGATCTTTTGCAGACCATTTAAATGATTTCAATATACTTACGAGTCAGTTAAGTTCTGTAGGGGTAAACTTTGATGATGAAGTTAGAGCTTTGTTATTCTTGTGCTCATTTCCAGAGAGTTGGAATGGTTTAGTAATGGCCATTAGTAACTCTGTCTCTGGATCTAGTACTTTAAAGTTTGATGATGTTGTCGGTGCTATCCTTAGCGAGGAAATGCGACGGAAAAGCTCCGGTGAGACATCGGGTAATTCTTTGAGTGCAGAGTCTAGGGGAAGGAGAATGGAAAGAGGAAAGATCTCGGGATATCGTAGTAAATCAAGGAAAGGAAGATCCAAGTCCAGATCAGGGACAATGTGCTAGAAATGTGGAAAGAGATGACACCTAAAGAAAGATTGTAGATCTTGGAAGGGAAAAGAAGGAGATGCACAGCAAGAAAACAATCATTAAACAAATGTGACAGGTGATGTGTTACAAGATGCTTTGATTCTTTCTTTCGAAAATGTTACTAATTCTTGGGTTGTAGATTCAGGGGCTTCATTCCATGCCACACATGATAAGAAATATTTTCATGACTATGTTCAAGGAGATTTTGGACAAGTTTGTTTGGGCGATGATAAACCCTGTAAAATTGTTGGAATGGGTAAAGTTCTTGTAAAACAAAAGAATGGAAACCAATGGCTACTAAAGGAGGTAAGGCATGTTCCAAATTTGAAGAAAAATCTGATTTCAACAGGGCAGTTAGGCAGTGAAGGTTGTGTGACAACTTTCACAGATAAAACTCGGAAGGTCACCAAAGGAGCTCTGGTAATAGAAAAAGGTGAAAAGGTTGCTACATTGTATTTATGCAATGGTATTTCTAACTCTGTTAATGCTTTAACTTCCAAAGGAGCAGATCTAGCATTATGGAATCATAGGCTCAGACACATGAGTGAGAAGGGGATGAAGATTCTTCACTCAAGAAATTTGTTTCCAGGTTTGAAGAATGTTGATTTGGATTTCTGTGAAAATTGCATTTATGGAAAATAAAAGAGAGTTAGATTTCTCAGAGTTGGGAAAGAAAATAAGAGCGAAAAATTGGAGCTTGTGCATACAGATGTATGGGGACCTGCTCAGGTATCATCTCTCGGTGGCTCTCGCTATTATGTTACGTTTATTGATGATGCAACTAGAAAAACTTGGATTTCTTGTATTCAAAATAAATCTGATGTATTTGATACTTTCAAGAAATAGAAAGCTTTGTTTGAGATTGAGACAGGAAAGAAGTTGAAGTGTCTCATATCAGACAATGGAGGTGAATATTGCAGCAAAGAGTTTGATAGGTATTGTTCAGAGCATGGAATTCGTAGAGAGAAGACAGTTCCAAGAACACCACAAGAAAATGGTGTGTCAGAAAGGATGAACAGAACAATCATGGAGCGTGCAAGGTGCATGAGATTGCATGCGGGATTGCCTTTACAATTTTGGGCAGATGTTGTAGATACTGTTGTTTATCTAATAAACAGAGGGCCTTCAAGTTCCTTGGATGGTGGTATTCCAGAGGAAGCATGGATAGGTAAAAAGGTAAACTACTCTTTTTTAAAGCCTTTTGGTTGTGAGGCCTTTGTCCACATTAATAAAGAAAATAGAACAAAGCTTGAGGCAAAATCAAAGAAATGTACCTTTATTGGATATGGTGTTAATGATTTTGGTTATCGCTTATATGATTATGAAAATCACAAAATCATTAGGAGCAGAGATTCAAATTCCTTTTTCTGCTACTTCTGAATTGATCTGTAGATACATCATTTTTACATCTTTAACAAATAGGTTTCTTATCAAAACGCAACTCATCAAGGGTTTCCATCAAGGACAGCTTCATCAAGTAGGTTGCCATCAAGGACAACACATTGCATCATATTGCCAACAATCTCCCCCTTTGGACTTGATGGCAACCATGATGGTGTTGGATCACCACAACAGATAGATACATTGATTATAACCATTATTCAAACACCATGATACTCTCCCCCTTTGACATCAAGAGCAAAGGGCGGATCAAAACCAAACAAGGTGTTTCTTCTCTTATAGAAAGAAGAGTTTTGTAGATCTGATGTGCAGTGAAGTTACCATGCTCCCCCTGAGTTCACGCTGAATCTTCAAACATATTTTTCAATGAAGTACATGACTCTATGACCTTTCCTATCACCAAGGACTCATACTTACATCAATGATCCAACCAAGTGGATTTACATATGTGACTCTAGTACCCAACCGAGTGGGTTTACACATTTTGACTCAACTACCCAACCAAGTGGGTTTACAAATTTGAAGAAGTCCTTACATGACTGAATAGAACAATTTACATCATAGGTCTCAACATAACCTTTTCATCAAAATATAGAAATAACTTATACAATCAAGACCAAAGAATCTCAAGCATGAGATCAGACCATATCAAATAATTAGAATGCCAACAATGCATCCTTTCCATATGACCAAAGCTCCCCCTTATCTTGTGCATCCTGAACACTTTCAATAGCAAATCATCAAGGCATATTCATCAAATATCAGAGACTGAAACATAAATATGAGAGCTAAAACATCACCATAGATACCCAACAGCACCACAGCTATGCTGAAGAATGCTGACCTAGAAAAATTTGGTCAGTAAACACCCATACATGGTTTTCTGTGTATAAACTCGCATATATACGCGACTGTCCTTCAGGAAATCCGCGTATCCAATTTAATCTTCTGAATTTAAGCATATATGATCCTCTGCATGGCAGAGACTACTCCCAGCTTCTGTCTAAGATATTCGAACGCTTCCCTGGGTAGAGGTTTGGTAAATATATCAGCAATTTGTTCTTTGGATGGAACATACTCCAACTTCACCTTTTCTTCAAGCACTTGTCCACGTAAGAAGTGATACTTGATGGGAATGTGCTTGGTCTTGGAATGCATAACATGATTCTTTGAGATACTGATGGCACTTGTATTATCGCACATAATGGAGATAGGAGGTGAACATTTGATTTAAATGTCTTGTAAGGTTTGTATCATCCAAAGAAGTTGAGTGCAACATGATGCGGCAGCCACATATTCTGCTTCTGCTGTAGATAAGGCAATAGAGCTTTGCTTCTTGCTGAACCAAGATATTAACCGGGGCCCCATATAGAATGCACCACCACTAGTTCTTTTCCGATCATCAACATTTCCAGCCCAATCTGCATCAGTGTAAGCATGAAGAGTAAGATCAACATTCTTTGGATACCATAGTCCAAAGTCTTGAGTTCCTTGTAGATATTTGAATATTCTTTTGACAGCCTGAAGGTGAGACTCTTTTGGATTAGCTTGGAATCATCCAACAATCCCAAATGCATGCATAATGTCTGGTCTAGTCTCAGTGAGATAAAGTAGACTTCCTATCATAGATCTGTATTCTGGTTGATTCGCCGTGGGGGAATCATCATTCGAACTGAGATTGCATCCGGTTATCATTGGTGTACTTACAGGTTTGCAATCTTCCATGTCATACTTCTTCAGGATTTGCTTAAGATATTTTGCTTGTGATAAGAATATTCCATCTGTTGCTTGTTGCACTTGTAAGCCAAGAAAGAATGTTAGTTCCCCAAGTAAAGTCATTTCAAATTCTTGCTGCATGGTAGAAGCAAATTTCTGACTCATAGATTCTTCATTACTTCCAAAAATGATGTCATCAACATGTACAACCACAATCAATAGTTTATCATTTTCAGTTTTTGTGTATAATTTGCTATCAGCAGACCCATTTGAAAATCCTTTTTGATGAAGATATTTGTCAAGACGATAATACCATGCCCTTGGAGCTTTTTTGAGACCATATAGAGCCTTTTTAAGTCTACAAACAAGTTTTTCATCATTTCCCAAAATGAATCCTTCTGGTTGTTCTATATAAACTTCTTCTTCTAGATCACCATTGAGAAAAGAAGATTTATCATCCATTTGATAAACTTTGATTTCTTGGAAGCTTGAAAAAGCAAGAAACATTCTTATGGCTTCAAGTCTAGCTACAGGAGCAAAAGTTTCTTCAAAGTCTATACCTTCTTGTTGAGCATACCCCTTGCAAACAAGTCTAGCTTTATTTCTTATAACATCCCCATTCTCATTTAACTTGTTTTTGAATATCCATTTAGTTCCAATGACATTTTTGTCATGAGGTCTTGGTACTAATTCCTAAGTGTGATTCTTTTCAATTTGATCAAGCTCTTCATTCATGGCTTGAATCCAACATTCATCTTTGCTAGCTTGATTGACATTGTGTGGTTCAATAGTGGATATAAATGCCAGATGGCTAGAAGATCCCACAAGAGTCCTTCTTGTTTGTACACCTGTACACAAGTTTCTTGGATGGTGGTATTCCATAGGAAGCATGGACAGGTAAAATGGTAAACTACTCTTTTTTAAAGCCTTTTGGTTGTGAGGTCTTTGTCCATATTAATAAAGAAAATAGAACAAAGCTTGAGGCAAAATCAAAGAAATGTACCTTTATTGGATATGGTGTTAATGATTTTGGTTATCGCTTATATGATTATGAAAATCAAAAAATCATTAGGAGAAGAGATGTACGTGACCAGGTTCATGTACATAAATTTTTCAATAATGAAATATGAACAAAAAAAATATATGACGAAGTAGAGCGATTTTATACTCCCACTCCAACCCTGATGACCCCAAATTTTTGAGTTGTTTCTCATCATAATTGTCAACATGCAATATTATCCTTGTGAAGTAAATCCTTATATATACTTGCTCTCCAATTTAGAATTCTCTATGAATTCTTACATAACTCTTTGGATGAGGTGGGTTTACTTTAATATTTTTATGACTTCCTTCTACGGTCTGTTTCCAGCTCCTGTAGTACTACTGGTATTAGGACCAATTTGTCCTTCTGTTAACTCAAACTAAGTGGAGTGCCTCCCTTTTTATTTTTTTTCCATACAAGGCTTTTGATTGACTTTTATCGCTGGATGTGTAATACTTGTATTTGTGTTCAGTTTCTATTAATATGGAAAGTCTCTTCAACTACTGGATTTTATCTCTTTCATACTGTTAGGTCCCTATATTACTAGTATAGTACCTTATTGTTGTTAGTGTAACCAGCTTATTGTTATTGTTGTACCCCTGTAACCTTCATATTGTTATTATTGTGCCCTTGCATTATTATTCTTAGGTCGGCTAGGATTACATTGTGGCCCCATGGATGTAAACAGAGGATGAGATTATCAAGGTACAACGTTCTCCTCTTATAAAAGTAGGTCTTGGATATATCGGAGAATCTTCTCAGGCTTCAGCACCAAATTATCTAAAAGCAGCTACAGCTGGTATACGACATGCTGCCACTCAGCAAGGGAATAAAGAATCTTTACAGGTAAAGCATGATCATCTCAATTTAAAGAACACTAACAGGAATATCTTTCAAAGAAACACTAATCAACAGGTAAATTCAAGTAGAAGATTTCATGATCGCAGGAATTTCTTCTTTAATGGACAATGTTTCTCATGTCACAATTTTGGTCATAAAGCTGTTCAATTTGTTGCATATAAAACCATCATGACAAGAGAAGCTAGAAAGAAAAGGATTGATATTGAAACAAAGAATAATACCTATAACAAATTTTCTCCTCTTCAAAATGAAGTTGAATGTACTTATTGCAATAAATTTGGCCATGAAGAATCTGAATGCAGAAGCAAAGTTCAGCCAAAAGAACATGTTCCTTCAAGCTCCAAAGTATGGAAAAAGAAGGAATTACAGGTTGAAAATTGTGGCATAGCGTTATTTGCAGAAGTTGAAGAAAATCAATGGTACATTGATAGTGGATGCTCAAGAGACATGACAGGTGACAAAAACAAACTTCTTGCATATAGTGCTCTAGAAAAGGAAAAGAATTTTACATTTGGAAATGATACGCCTGCGGTCATTAAGGGGAAAGGGTCTGTTTTTCTAAAAGAAAAGGTGAAAGCTAATGATGTCATGTATGTGGATGGATTAAAGCATAACCTGTTAAGTGTAAGTCAAATGTGTGATCAAGGAACTGAAGTTTTCTTTAGTTCAAAAGAATGTGTGGTACGTGATCTTGATACAGGTAAAACAATTATAAAAGGAAAAAGAACTCCAAGCAACCTGTATGTATTAAAGAACTGCAAAGAACAATGTTACTTGAGTAAATCTTCAGAAAACTAGCTATGGCATAGAAGGTTGGGGCATCTGAGCTTCTCTCAAATCAACAAATCAAGCAGACTTAAAGTTGTTCGTGATCTTCCCAATATTACTCTACCTGAAAATATCATATGCAAATCTTGCCAATTCGGTAAGCAAACCAGAGTACAATTTAATACCAAGGAAAGATCATCAAGTAAGCCTCTTGAACTCATTCATACTGACATATGTGGACCTGTGAGGAAAAGTCACCACGTGGTGAACAATACTATATCTTATTTATTGATGATTTCTCTAGAATGTGTTGGATTGGGCTGCTTAAACACAAATATGAAGCATTTGAGAAATTTCAGATCTTCAAAGCACTATTTGAGAATGAATTAGATCTAAAAATCAAGTGTCTCAGATCTGATCGAGGAGGAGAATATACATCAGATGAATTCCTTGAATTTTGTGAACAACATGGCATAAAAAGATAGTTTTTTGTAGCTGGCACTCCACAACAAAATGGCGTAGCAGAAAAAATGAATAGAACAGTTCAACAAATGGCTAGAGCTATGCTTGATGATTCCGGAACACTTGACACATTTTTGGGAGAAGCAGCACATACAGCGGTAAACATTCTTAACAAGGCACATGTTCGTGTAAATAGTGATAAAACTCCATATGAACTATGGTATGGAAATCCTCCCACTGTGAAGCATTTTAGAGTTTTTGGAAGCAAATTCTTTATAAAAAATAATGATGAAAAACTTGGCAAGTTTGAACCTAGAGCATATGAAGGAATACTTCTTGGTTACTCCTCTAGGATTAGAGCATATAAATGTTACAATAAAAGACTTCGGAAGATTGTTGAATGTATTGATGTTGTTATTGATGAGTCTCCTGCAGCTCCAAAAGAAGAAAAATAAACAACATATGAAGAAGATGATGACATATATCCTTATACATCAAATGGGAATAATATAGACAGTGAACTCAATGAAGAACCCAAAGATGATTTATCTGAAAAGGCTCCATCCAGATATGTTCAAAAGAATCATCCAGAATCTCAAATTTTGGGAGATAAGGGATCAGGTGTACAAACAAGAAGGATTCTTGTAGGATCTTCTAGCTATCTGGCATTTCTATCCACTATTGAACCACAAAATGTCAATCAAGCTAGCAAAGATGAATGTTGGATTCAAGCCATGAATGAAGAGCTTGATCAAATTGAAAAGAATCACACTTGGGAATTAGTACCAAGACCTCATGACAAAAATGTCATTGAAACTAAATGGATATTCAAAAACAAGTTAAATGAGAATGGGGATGTTATAAGAAATAAAGCTAGACTTGTTTGCAAGGGGTATGCTCAACAAGAAGGTATAGATTTTGAAGAAACTTTTGCTCCTGTAGCTAGACTTGAAGCCATAAGAATGTTTCTTGCTTTTTCAAGTTTCCAACAAATCAAAGTTTATCAAATGGATGTTAAATCTGCTTTTCTCAATGGAGATCTAGAAGAAGAAGTTTATATAGAACAACCAGAAGGATTCATTTCGGGAAATAATGAAAATCTTGTTTGTAGACTTAAAAAGGCTCTATATGGTCTCAAACAAGCTCCAAGGGCATGGTATATAGTCTTGACAAATATATTCATCAACAAGGATTTTCAAAAGGGTCTGTTGATAGCAACTTATACACAAAAACTAAAAATGATAAACTATTGATTATAGTTGTATATGTTGATGATATCATTTTTGGAAGTAATGAAGAATCTATGAGTCAGAAATTTTCTTCTGATATGCAGCAAGAATTTGAAATGTCTTTACTTGGGGAACTAACATTTTTTCTTGGCTTGCAAGTGCAACAAGAAACAGATGGCATATTCTTATCACAAACAAAATATCTTAAGCAAATTCTGAAGAAGTATGGTATGGAAGAGTGCAAACCTGTAAGTACACCAATGGTAACCGGATGTAATCTCAGTTCTCATGATGATTCTCCCACAATGAATCAACCAGAATACAGATCTATGATAGGAAGTCTACTTTATCTCACTGGGACTAGACCAGACATTATGCATGCAGTTGGGATTGTTGGACGATTCCAAGCTAATCCAAAAGAGTCTCACCTTTAGGCTGTCAAAATTATATTCAAATATATATAAGGAACTCAAGACTTTGGGCTATGGTATCCAAAGAATGTTGATCTCACTCTTGAGGCTTACACTAATGCAGATTGGGCTGGAAATGTTGATGATCGGAAAAGCACTAGTGGTGGTGCATTTTACATGGGGCCCCGGTTAGTATCTTAGTTAAGCAAGAAACAAAGCTCTATTGCCTTATCTATACCAGAAGCAGAATATGTGGTTGTCGCATCATGTTGCACTCAACTTCTTTGGATGATGCAAACCTTACAAGACTTTCAAATCAAATTTTCACCTCCTATATCCATTATGTGTGATAACACAAGTGCCATTAGTATCTCAAAGAATCATGTTATGCTTTCCAAGACCAAGCACATTCCCATCAAATATCACTTCTTACGTGAACAAGTGCTTGAACAAAAGGTGAAGTTGGAGTATGTGCCCTCCAAAGAACAAGTTGCTGATATATTTACCAAACCTTTACCCAGGGAAGCGTTCGAATATCTCAGACAGAAGCTGGGAGTAGTATCTGCCATGCAGAAGATCAGATCTACTTAAATACAGAAAGATTAAATTGGATACGCTCTTGTTGAAGGTGGTCAGGATCCACAGGCTAAGGGGGAGCATTGGTCATGTGGCAAGGATGCATTACTTGTTTTAATCTGATCTCATGCTTGAGAATCTTTGATCTTGAGTGTATAAGTCATTTCTGATATTTCATTGAATATTATGTTTGAAGATGCAACATGATCTCAAGGGGAGAATGGTATTGTCGGTACAAAGGATATTGATCAACCCTTTGCCCTTGATGTCAAAGGGGGAGGAAAAGAAAAGAGGGGCTTCTCAAAGACAAACAAAGGAAGAGTATTGCCATCAATGCCAAAGGGGGGGATTTTTGGAAATGTTTTCATTGATGGCAAAGGAATTAGCAAAGAAGGAGCATCTGAAACAGTAACTATGAAAAGAGAAAAGAAAAGTAGCAGAGAACAAAGGTCAGCAGAGAAGAATAGAGGAAGAGTGCATATACAGAGAGTAGTATCAGTCAAGGAGCAGAGGAAGCAATGTATTGTAGCGAAGGCAACTATACGCAAAACCTGAACCAACAATAAGGAAAAATAGACAGGGAACAGAGGCAGCAAAGAGGTAGCAGAGGCAGGAAAAGAGAAGTCAAGTTTTTGAAGTAAGCGCATGAAGAACCTGTATGGTTAAATCCGTGTTAAGGACTTTATAGATGAATGTGTGTGAACCTACGCTCTTTATGTATAATTTGAAGAGAATCTGAGGAAGGTCGATTTATAGTTGTAATACAGGGAAGGATTGTTATATTCGCCTGTGTAGAATTAAATTAATTGCGTTCATAGTCTCTATTGAAAGCATTTAATACACTATGAACAAAATGAGTCATTGGTAATTGCAGTATGGAACCAAGCGATATTTGTTAATTTATTGCACATGAAGGGCAGAGTTCATATATATACGCAGACGGAATCTGGAGTACGGAGCGGGAATTTGATTGGACGGTTGATCACTATTTAAAATCCACGAGTGGATTTGCTGAAGCGGATTGCCCATATCGCACCGCTTTTGCGGGATAAGCGGTATTTCCTGGTTGGGGAGCGATTCCACAGAGCTTTCGACACGTGGCGAGGTGGACCCATGCAAAACCGCTTGTCACTGCGCGCCATCGCTCGTTATTGTTCGACCCAGGATGCCCAGCGATATTGATGAGCACCGTCGATCTAGAGGGAAGCCATCGGACGGTGGTCGTATGGGAAGCTGCGTGAAGGTTAACCAAAGTACGACGGCCATCGCACGTTAACGTTCGACATCAGAGGTCGAGCGATATGCATATATGCCGTCGATCTGGAGGCTTGCTATCTAACGGTGATTGGACGCTGGAATTGCGCAAAGTTTACATAAGGTACGGTGCGCGTATTGGATTGGCTATTGACTATATATGTGGGCCCGGGGTCAAAGGTTCATCATAAGGTTAATTGTTTGAAAGCATTGGATATTTATATAAAGTCCGAAGGGTTAAACTTTAGTTATAAGGCATGGCGCACATAAATAATTTGAATTCCCGCAATTAAATGTGTATAAGTGCGAAGGGTTGTAACCTTAATCCTAAAAGTTCAGTGGTGGGATAAAAGTTCAGAAAATACATTGGGAATTCAAAAATTGTAAATATATTTATTTGTCAATTTCTTTAAATTGATAAATAAATTAAAAGGAAATCAAAGAGCCACATGGGGTAAACTAAAGGAAATACTGACAAAGGAATACCATTAGCGGTCTGGTGGTTTTGACTCATGGTTTTAATAAAGGAAAAAACTATATAAGGAGGGGAGGATTATAGTACAATGTGTGTATGCACAGGGGTTGTTAATGAATAAATCTCTTTAAGAGATGTCTGCGTGATTAAACTCTGAAAAAGTTGAATATATGATGCACCTATGGAGTTGATGAAGGATCAAGATCTCTAGATCTAGATATGATGAATCTCTACATCGATCGGAAAGGAAATGATGAAGACTTGACGGAAGTCTGATGAAGAAATTGATGAAATCTGGTGGATCTGAGGGTTGAAATTTTCTGTATAGAAGTGGAAGTATCTTGTCAATAGAAGCTGGTGTTAAAATCAGGGGGTTGGAGCTCCCTTCCAGGAGAGGCTGGTAAACGAGAGTAGGGGGTGGTAGCTCCCTTCCAGGAGAGGCTGGTAAACGAGAGAAGGTTGTAGCCTTCTGTAGGTGGGTGCCTGCGTGCTGGTATAAGTCTGCGCCAGCACTAAAATTTTAAGAAGTTTTCTTTATAATAAATATTGAAGACAAAGATTACAGCAGCGGTGGTTTTCTCCCAAATTGGGTTTCCACCTTAAATACTGGTGTTCATGTGTGTTGCTTATGTGTGATGGTTCATTCTATTATTACTGTACATGCTTACGACCTACAAATCTTTTGATGAATGAATGATGCAATAATTTATGTAATGAATTAAATGCATAAAAAGATTTCTAATAAAATTTTTCAGTCAACTAAAATACTGATTCACCCCCCCCCCTCAGTATTTTTCCCAACAATACGTTGTTTTTCTTTATGTAACCTGCGTATATACGCGTCTTTCTTCACATCAACCTGTGTATGCTTCAGTGCATGCTAGTTTTATATTCTTGAAATAATACGCGACTTTTCTTCACAGTTTCCACGTATACACGCGCTTTTATTTTCACCAAATAGTGTATGCTTTCTTTCAGAATCTATTTAGACTCATATTCAGATTTGAAACTTTCAATTCAGACAATCTATTAGCAATGCAGAACTGTTTAGATAGTCACTCATCCTTCATCATGTTTTCTCAATCAGTGATTAGCAAAATCAACATTCAACAAACCCAGATCTGTATGAATACATCATTGACAGATAGCAGTAAAACAGAAAAACAGATCAGACATTTCATTCCACACACTTCAGCAAAACCCTAGATTCCATAAGTGCTTTTACATCACTGAACCTGTGTATATACGCACTTTTCTGCACACCAACCTGTGTATACTTCTGTGTATATTATTCTTCAGAAAACCCTAACTACCATACGCGTTTTTCATGAAGTGAACCCGCGTATATACGCGCTTTTACCAAGACAAACTAGCGTATAGATCTGTAAAAGATAAAATTTGTAGAACAAAGCAGATCTATAAACTTACCCAGATTTCTTCAATTTCTTCATCAGACTTGCGCTAGGTCTTCATCATTTCTTTTGTAGATCATCCTATAGGTTCATCATTTCTAGATCTAGAAATCTTGAACCTTCATCATATCCATAGGTGCATCATAGATTCAGATCTATCAATTAAGAACAGAGTTTATCCATGCAGATATTCCTTCGAGAAATTTTATTCATCAACAACCCTTACACATGCACACCTTGCACTATGATCCTCTTCTCCTTATATAGTTTTAGGCTTTATCAATACCATGAGTCAAAACCACTTAACCGCTGATGGTATTCCTATATGGGATCAAATAGATAATCCAGTGCTCAATACTATGGGCCAATACCATGGTAATGCCCCTAGGTATCATAGTTTTTAGAGCGCAAAAGGCATACGCGACTTGGAGTGTTTGTATCCACGTGTATATGCGATTTCTCTTCAAAATAGCTACGTATATACTAGTCCTGAATGTATACGTGGGTTTCCTTCACAAAAGTAGTGCATACATTGAATCCATAAGTGGGTTGCCTTCATAAAAGTAGCGTATACATTGTGACATATTATATTTATCATTTCTCTGGCACTTACTGAAATTCCTTTTTCTGCTACTTCTGAGCTGATTTGTAGATACATCATTTTTACATCTTTAACAAATAGGTTGCTTATCAAAACGCAACTCATCAAGGGTTTCCATCAAGGACAACTTCATCAAGTAGGTTGCCATCAAGGACAACACATTGCATCATATTGCCAACATTTCAAAGTTCTGCAACCAACATTGTTTCATCTTCTACAGAAGTATTTATAGAAGATATGAGGAGGTGGGATCTGATAAAAGATCTTCAAGAGATAAATGTTTCTTGGCCTTTGAGGGGCTCAATGGAGAAGTTCACAGGTGTTTTGTCTATATTAATTGTTTTACATTAAAGAATTAAGCTCGATGGGAGATTTTGTTGACTTTAAGGCTCTGTGTCATCTTGTAATAACTCTGCTGATATTTTTTGCAATAAATCCTTTGGCTAGATTTAATTGTTCAGCCGTTGTGAGGCAAATATCCTCTGTTCTGGTCATTACTCGGCCTCTATCGAATGTTGTGAGGCTACAGGTGGCATTAGGTAGCTGAGATGAATCAATTAGCCTCTGAAGTGGTAGTGGAGGCATCCTCTGTCTTATACATATCTTTGATTTTCCTTTAACTGTGCTTAATTTAGTGGATTAGGCTTTTGATTTTCGATCTTAGCCATAATCCACCAAAACAGTGAAAATAATCTTCATTTCTGCTATGGATAGGTCTTCAACACTAATACTCTTTGGTTTGATTTAATCATGTTGTGTCTTGTTGATGTGCAGGTGTTTACAGGGCCTTCAGACTAGCATCAGTGCTCATGAGGCACCGACGAAACATGATGGTCAAACCCTGCAAGACGGATACTCTTTAATAAACGAAAGCCTGGAGGATCCTCATCCTCGGCTTTAATTTTCTTTTAAACATTTGAAAATCTTTTAAATCCTGCACAATATAATAAAAATTAGAAAATCCTGCATTATTGGGTAAAGACTACTTAGGAGGTTTAGTTTTGGAGCGTGGCCGTTGGATGTCAACATCCAACGGTGGAGATTTCGCGTAGAAGTAAAAAGGGAAGAGGTGGGAGCAAACGGTGGAGATTTTCAAGTCGGGGCTGTTGATATTGCAGAGATAAATAGTCGGGAGACAATGTAACAATACAACACGATGGAGTCACATTATAATAATACATGCGAAAAATGCGAAGAAATAGGCTTAAAACCTTAATTAGCAGTGATAAAGGTCAAGAGGAAATTGGGGTTCCCGAAAAGAATTTGGGCCGTCGGATCAGTTTGGACCCAGAGATCAACGACGGAGATTGCTCGTTAAAGGCCCTTGGAAAAGGCAGAGGGTGATAGTGAAAGGCCAGATTAAATCTGAGCCGTTGATCTGCAGAGATCAACGGTGGGGATTGCGCGCGATAAAACATAGAAGAAATGGGGAAAAGTGGTTTCGGAGGAGAAAACCATGGGTTTCACACTTTTTATTAGCAGTTTTCAATTTCTTCATAAAAAATGTGATATAGTCTGCCGCCCACCACGTGTCCTCAGGAAAACCACTTTTATCGTGTAATTTTGGATTGTTAACCTTCGGGCCAAAAAATTTTGCGAAACTGGACGTCAGTTGTCGGATAAATAGTTTTAAATCAGACGATCAGGGAGAGAGCGTGTTGGAGGATAGATGCGCAAACAGAAGAAAGTGGGGCAGATTTAATCTGAGCCATCGGATCAAGGATTTGGATGGCTGAGATCAAATCTGGGTTAAAAATGGAATAATACACAGGGCGGAGAAAGGGTTAATAAGGGCCGTTGATCTATAGAGATTAGCTGTTGAGATTTGGCCAAAAACATTATGAAGCATGGCGCATAAATTTAACCAAAGTTGAGAAGAAAGATCCGGACCGTGCGATCTGGACACGTGGATGGCCCATATGTAATTGGAGGGTTTGCGGCCGGTGGGGACAAACAGTGCAAGGCGCCGATGCGATTGAGCAATGACCGTCGATCTGTACATCAGATTGACGGTGGAGGATGAATCAGAGGGGTTCAAAGTGGAGGGAAAAGGCTTATGGTCAGAGTGAATAAGGGTCGTCAGATTTGGATCTGGTGGGTCAATCCAACGGCTGAGGATCCATCGGGGAAGACCGATCAGAGCGGGTTAAAAAAGGCACCTAATGCAATATCTCCGATGCGATTAGCGCTTCGGGACTTTAACTCTTGGTCCCGAGCATAGGTTATATGGAAAGCAGTAGAGGGCGTGGGTTTATATAAAAGAGCCAATCACATCGGAACGAGGGTGTGGGCTTTTCAATCTACCCATTTGGAATTTTCTGATGCGATATAACACAGATCGTCGATCAGGAAAAGATCAACGGTCTTTATCAATTAATAACATTGTATTGGCGGGCTTAATACAAAACATAGGGAAAAGGGGTTTTTATGTTTTACAAAGGAAATTTACATCAGAGATGGGTTTATTAACAAATTTTAGGACCCGATTGCGGGATTTTGAGGTTATATGAAGCGACAATAAGATTGGGGGCTTACATACAAAGGGCTAATCGTGTCGGCAGCTTTTTAACATGGAAAATAGACTTGCGGGCTCCGTTTTCTCTGATGTGATAAGCACCGAAAGGGTTTAGCACTTGGTTCCAGCACCAAGGCATATGGTGGGGAAGTGGTTTAGGACTTAGCCCAAAGGGGCTTAAGTCCATAGTCAAAAAACACTTATTATTTTTTATGAAAATTTTCAAGGTTTTTGGTGGATTTGGCGGTTTTGATAAGGTTCAAAAGGGAGTTTTAAACCTTGTAAAAGGGTTTTTATGAAGGGGAAAGGGGAAAAAAAATTAGAGGAATTCTAGGGGGAATAAAGGGGCAAAACTTAAGGTTAGTTTTGAGTGAAGGAGGGGGAAAATGGGATTTTGCAGCAGTCTTTTCTTCATAGAAAAGAACAGAATTTCTAAGTTTGAAAGGGAAACAGCAGTGAAGATTAAACAGAGGGCATGATGTCTTCATGAGGCTTCAAGAGATAACAATTTTTAGCAATAAAACTTGTTTCTTGAAGGCTGAGAAAATGATTTAGCCACCATTTGATATGACAAATTTTATAGGTGGCTAACACGAGCCATCAAATTTGTACATGTCTAGCTTGGGCATCTGTTGGATCAAAAAGTGGGGCCCTCCATGGAAGTGAAGGTGATGGATGGATTCACCTTCTTCGTGTGCGTCAAAACTTGGTTTTTCCCTGCTGCGTGTCGAAAGGTTAGCTAGAGATGCCATGATATTCTTGACAATTTTCTCGGGAAGGGCCATCATCTTCTTGTTTGAAAGCTGCACTGTATTCTTTGATTGTATCGATTTGTCTAAGCTTAGTGATTTGACTGCAAAAATCAGAGTCTCGATCATAATGGTCACAGAGGGATTTTGAGAACACGTTCCAAGTGAGCTTCCCTGGGTAATATTTTTGATGCCACTGCCACCACTGACATCTCTCTTGGTCCAAGGAAATTCCTCCCACTCATTGTTTAGTTTCATCATCATAGATGTTATTAAGGATGAAATATTGTTCCATTTGAGCCACCCATATTTCCAAGTTCGAGCCATCAAATTTGTACATGTCTAGCTTGGGCATATGTTGGCTCGAAAAGTGGGGCCCTCCATGGAAGTGAAGGTGATGGATAGATTCACCTTCTTCATGCGCGTCAACACTTGGTTCTTCCCTGCTGTGTGTCGAAAGGTTAGCCAGAGATGTGATGATCTTCTCGATGATTTTCCTAGGAAGGGCCATCATGAGGGTCTTAATTTTGTCAATTTTTTCCTTCACCTTTTCTATAGCCATAACTTGAGACCAGGTTCTATACATGCACTAGCCTGGATTTGGGACTAACTGAAAAAATTGGGCTTATAAGTGAATGCTACCACTGTGATAAGCTCATCGACCTGAGTCTTATGGGCTAGGTCTCCAGAAAGAGTACCGAAATGGCTCTAGAATTTTTTTTACTCCTAAAGGAGTTTAACTCCCAGCTAATCAATAATGTAGTGGAAAAATACCCGACATATTTATACTGCCAAATGTCCTCTGAAAATTAGGATTGGACTGTAGTAGCCTAAACCCCAATGTCTTCGGATCGTCAGATGTGTTGTGATAATCAGATCTGGACTATGGCGGTCAAAACCCTTACTATACTTTGAGCCAGATCCAGATTTCTTCTAAAAATACCCCAACTGCTGAAGCTGATATGGATGATGCCGACCGAACTGTTGGATCTGATTAGCATGAAAATATAGGGGCGATGAGAGAACTAGGGTCACAAGGAGTGTAAGTTTCTATAGTTCACAATATACACATGGGTCCAACGATGGTACTCGACCCAATATTTCAGGGCACCAACTAAGGAGGATCGACCATACCTTTAGTCGTACTACCCAACTACCCTTTTGTACATGCGAGTAATCACCTTAGGATTTGTTCTTAGTGTACTGTAGTAACAATATTGCCAATGGATGAACTAAGGTTAGGTTTCATGTTACCCTAGGGGGCTTCCAATATACCCAAGGGTACGTGGAAGTTTAGTCCATGTGTGGTTTTGTCTAATGCACTATTACTTGAAGGGGTACCCAAAGTGGTTACAAGGGATTCCAACAAACGTGACCACCTCTTGTATTTCATGCATGCATTCCTACCCAAATACGCAATTTTATGCGCTTAATGAAAAATCCCATGGTTTAAAGGCGTCTGAACATGTCTCTAGCCTTTTCTTTTCTTTTTACGAAAACTAGAGGTTCTGTTTCCCTTCGAAAGCACTCTGATACCACTTGTAATGAATTTGACCTATGAGATGAGCCAGAATACAAGAAATATGAAACAAAATAGCTAAAACAGATAGATATCACATGGAAATAGACAAGCAGAAATGATATTTTATTATTTAGAATCAGAATACAATGTTTACTTTCCTCTTCGAGGCGGTAACTGCCAACGAAGAAGAGCTCAATTACAATAGGACACAATTTTTCTTCCTTCTATCTAGGACTATCTATAGCCTAATGTCATCCAAAACCCTAACTACTAGTGGTCCTTGACATAACATGGGTTAACCTTCACAAAAAACCTCTTTGGTGAACCCCTACATCAACCTTCTACGCAGACCCTACGAAGGCCAAAATTGGACTCCTATAAAGCTACCTCTGAATCATTCATTATGCCTATAGTGATTTGAAAATGGAGGAGGTGTTCTCTTTCCTCTTCCTCAGAATCGCATAAACAAAATAAGGATCGTTCAGATGCTTTGCAATGTAAAAATGGGTCTCGACTCAAATAGTATTTTCAATGTGTCTTCAAGTCATGAATTAGTCTTCACATGTAAACTTGACATAAGCAACATAAAATAACATAACTCATGTAGGCATAATGAATATCATAACAAAATATTTGTTGACGGATTTCACCCCTCCTAGGTTACATCTCTAGGTCTGCCAACATAACTAGACCACTCATATATTCGGTAGTGAAATGAAGTACATAAACGTTTGCTGATGGAAATATGTGGCTATTACCCCTACAAGGTAATGTTATCCTGCAAATAACTCTCACAAACAATAGAAACACAAAGCATCCCCTACAAAGATGTCATACTCCAACTAAAATGATCTAAAATGAGCATGTGAGCACTTCAATTCCACATTCAAGCACATAAACAAAAATTACCTCAACATAACGCAATGAGAAAACTGAACTTGAGCTGAACCCTACAAGTTATAACTGTTGTAGTAGACTTCTGAAGGTGAGAATACCCCTACAAGGTCTTCTCCATGCCAGAAAATCTTCTAGAACTACTTCTAAACCCTGATTGGTCCATACACCTTTTGTGTTAAACCTACAAAAATGATCCTTATGTGTGCTCAAATCAGAAATTAGAGGTCACCATTGGATTCAGAACATCCAAAAGCCTCTAAGTGGTCTCTTTCTTAGCTCAATTTGGTCAAAAAATCAAAACAATCTGAGCTCCAAAGCTCTCCTATGAATTTGAATTTAATCATCCTACAAATCCGACCATTTCTAATGGTCCTATAATTCCACCCAAATTTCCGCTAATTGAGCGACAAATTTGCTCCCTATTGGTGCATTTTGTAGGATCGTCAATTTTTCCTTTGACTCCTTAACTCCAAAAATAATGGCCATATGGGCCATATGGGCCCGAGGGCTAGGCCTTAACACCTACCCTTGCTGGTTCAGGCCCTAAACCCAAGGTCATGGTCATATTATATGGCATGACCAGGGGCTAGGGACTTAGCCCCGACGCCTTCCCCCAAATGGGTGGGACTTAAACCTTATATAGAAGATTGTGCCCACGGTTTAATAAGAACCATATCACATCCCATTAGTAAGACATTGGTATTGCGGGCATGAGGTCCTGTGTGTGAACTCCCTGAGGCCCGTTCAACCAATACAATTTTTTTTTGCCTCTGTTAGGGTGCCACATGGCATCCCATGACTTGGCCACATGGCACCACTTCATTTTTCCACATAAATCGATACTGACCAATCAAAATCTCCCATCTACCAACGAACTGAAGGATGTCAGATGCCATCTTTTCATTCGGTCGCACCTATACGATCACCCTACTGACTCAACAATATGGTCAACTTAGTCAACTAACCTGCTTAAATTTTAGTTGTTGGGAAAAAATGGTTAGGACGTGATAACTTGAGCATATGGTGTCTGATTGAGGTGAAACGAATCTCATTGGATTCAAAATGACAATAAATTCGATTTTGCATTACTTTCAAGACTTTCTGGGCACTTTCATTTTTTAGCTAAAAATTGATCACCTTATCATATAGTTACTGCTAGAAGTCAATAGCCTGGCCTTTTGGAAATATTTCCCTTTTTAGGCTCTACACAACCCCTATGCAGACTCATGGAGAAATAATATGACCCCCTCTTCTAACTCTTCTGCAACTATAAACTCCTCCGAAAATATGTTATTCCTCCCCTTTGCCACCTGTTACTCGATCTCTCTGTTGAATCACTACTAATAGGAGATTGAACCAACTTGATCACTGAGTATCTGCATTGGTATGTTCTCCATCTACCCATCAACCTATTCTTATGATCTCTAGTCGAGATTTCAATGAACATGATTAAATATTAATCAATGTTTGAGATAATATTTAAGTCAATCCATCTGAGTTTCTAGAGAATTCTCACCTTTCTCATTTATTTCCATTAATTAACTAGTTTTCCTAATTGAGACTTAGGAATAATTTAAATGATGGTCAATTAATTTAATTCAGCTATCTCTAGGTGTAAATTCTACTAAGTATTTTTGGGTTTTGGAGATCTCTTGTGTTTTAGCCTCTCCACAAAGTTTAAGACTATAACACCATATAATGCTATAAAAATTAACACTGCCTCTTAGCAAGGTAGGTTTTCTAGTGTTGCACTGCTACAACACCCTATCTATGCATCATCCTCCCATCCACGTTGCTGATGTCTAACAGTTATATCTTCCTACCACTATCCATAAACCAATTCACTAACTCAAATTCATCTGCTACTAGTTGTAGTTGAACCATGCCACATCTGTGTTGTTGCAGAAATTGCAGTATACAACCTGTACTGCTACCAACTATGCATTTGCACTACAACCCAACTAACATTCCTTATCACTATTGCTGCTACTATTGTAATTGAGAAGTATCCAAGATATGGAATCAACTATGATCACATGTTACAACTGTCTCCCAGGTATTGACTGCTACTAACCTCTTCACTGTCCATTAGGAAACCTGCACTACTGTTGATTCTACAATGTGCCTCCTACACTTTTATAAACACGTCTCTGCATCCCTTAACATCTAACTGTAACTAGTTTGAAATTGTCTTTGAAGAAATAAGTGTGCCGTCTGACGATGATTCAACTGCTATTGAATTTGGGCCCCTGTAGAAAGGGTAGTGATCCATGAGAAGAGTATACTACAAATTTTTATGCTCTCCTATGGACCTTGCCCAGATCTATGCAACTTTGGGACTAAATATCTACATCACCCCACCTCTCTCCTAGAGGTATAGATACATACATGGCGAAATATTCCTCTAGCCTAGAGAAAATATGAATGATCTTTGTGGGTGTTTCATGCTTGATACTCCTTCTCCTCCTTTTCCTTCTTCCTATAAGGACACTGAGTATTGTAGTGGAAAAACTCACCACACCTGAAGCACTTGATCTTAGACAAATCCTTCTTATTCTTCTTCTCTCTCTGCGAGCCTTGTCCCTAAATGGGACCTTTTTCTTTCCTTTTCAATGCAAGGACCACCTTTTCTTCCTCCTTCACAACATTTAATCCTTTGTTGTTACTGTCGCTAATGGAGCTCTTTACTAGAGCTCATATCATCTCCTCTTGAGTGAGATATTCCCACATCTAGTCCCACCCAGGAAACTAATCTCGTCCCAAAATTCCCTAGATGAAGATCTCCCATTCCTCAGTGACACAGTTGAGGGACAAACACATAATTTCTGTAGGTGGAGGTGACTCTCCTGCAATTTTAAGCTCATCTATGATATCCTAAATTCTAGTGACATAGGAGGTGATTTCTTCACCCTTATGCATTCAAACATTCCTCAAATTTTACTTCAAGAACATCTTCCGCTACTCGGAAGGATTCTAATATAGTCCTGCAAGAGCATCCCACATCTCCTTAGCCATATTATTGGCCACTAGGTGTGAGACTATATGATCTTGAACTCCATCGATAATCATCTACTTTTCCTTGGCCATTTCCTTTATGAAATTCTCTAAACGATGTTCGTATGTAGGCTCTGCTACAACATTCTTTTCAAAAGTATTCATACTATTCTCATCTAACATAAAGGACATACTGGCCTTGCAAATGATATAGTTGAATGCACCATCCAATCTGTCTTGATCTCTAAGATCTTATGAGGCCATTTTTTCAAAAACTCGACATGGGGTGAAAATCTCCCTCTTTCACTTGCTCAACTGCTAGAACTGCTACTCACTCTCCTTCTTGGAGTGATAAAATCTTCCTACTACAATTGGAACCCCTCTAAGAGAAACTCCCTCTATGTGTGCACTTTCTCTTCCACCCGACACTGAATCTGCTCTAGAAAACTGCTATAAACCCTTTGTGCATGGACCAAGAGTCTACTATGTGAAAATACTGAGTTGATGCTTCCTATACCTACTGGAATAACTTCCTGGACAAGTCAACCCTTCCAACACTTTGCAACTGGAAATTTGACCCCTTGTCTAGCAATTGGCACTGCTTGGATAGGCACTGTGAAACCCATGGGAAATTTGTATTGTTGCTCCCTCTTAAAAGTGAATTTATCCCTCTTCATCTCTGATCCTATGATCTGTCAAATAAACTCTATTACCATGTGAAAATTTACAAGTCTAATTGCAACAACTAGAAATGTGTTTTGCTAATTGTAAATAAATTTTGCAGTTTGTTTGCTACGAAAAATAATGAATAAACCACACTAAAATTTTTCACAAGTAAAAACGTTGTGGAAAATAAAACATTGGAAACTAATAAATGCTAGTGCACACACACATAAAACATGACATTATTATGTTTTGAAAATTGTCTCCGAAAAAAACCCAATGTGGGAATACCAATGTAATTGTTGAGGGCTTTATTATTATGAAACAACATAAAATCTTAGTACAATAAAATGGATGCAAAACTGGTGTTTCTATCTGAGATAAATAATATAAAAATATACTTAGGGAAATTAACCTCCCCCACAAGCAATCTTGGCATCAACTGACCACAGAAAAATGCCCTTGTGAACCCTTGTGTAAGGTTTCTACGCAAACCCTACATAAACCACACTGGAACTCCTCTGAAACTGGCTTTGAATCAGTCATTCTTCTTGTAGCTACTACTAGAATTCAGTAGCCCAACCTTATGGAAATATTCCCAGCTTCTGGCACCTGAAACCTCCTTTGCCTCAGCAAAATCAAATTTCCCTCTTGAGGTTTTGCGCAGCCTCCTGGAGAAATAATACGACCTCCTCTCCTGACTCTTCCGAAAATGTAAAATCCTCCATAAATATGCTATTTTTCCTCTCATCCACCTGCTAATAAATCATTGACTTGATCTCACTGTTGAATGACCTGCTACTAGGATATCAAACTTCCTTGATCCCTAATTATCTAAACTGGTGTGTTCTCCATCTACCCATCAACCTTTTCTTATAATATTCAGATGAGACTTCAATTATGGTTGAGATCATCTCTAAGTTGATATGTGTGAGTTTCTAGAGGATTCTCACCTTTCTCAAATGGCACATTAGTAGTATCCCAAAATGGGAATGCAACAATGCATAAGCATAATAATGGGAAAGAAATGAGAAAAAAATCATAAAATGTGTTTGAAACACATAGCCATAAATTACATGTACAACAAAAAGGAATATGATCCATTACATTAGGAAAAAGTGGGGAAAAGCAGCAATTTATGCCCTAAAAACGTTATTTTCAGAAAATTGCGTTATAATAGGGGAAAATAACACTTTTATCCCTTATTATATGTAATTTAGGACTCAAACCTATAAAATATCCAAAAACAAATCACATTTTCTTATTTAAATAGATCTACCGATCCTGGTATGGCTTAAAAAGGCCCAAATCCCATGACTTGACAAAAGAGAGGTTTTCTGAAGCATGCACAATGTATTTTAAAGAGGGTTTCTATTAAAATATGATTCAAACATCAGATCTGGAGTTTAATTGCTCAGAACATTAAGAAAAATGGAGATCTAGCTCCTTTTACACATCAGAAAAATGACCCGGCAAGGGTTTCATGAAAGCACAAGTACAAGATGCATAGATCTGTAGATCTAGATCTGAAAATAACGTAGTCTACTAAATCACTGTGTCTAAATAGCTGAAGAATAAAAAAATGAAGGAGGATCCTTCTTACAAGGCTCTCTAGGAGAAGGGTTGGCCCTTTTCTTGAGAAAGCAAGACAAGATTGAGGGGATTGACCCTCACACTGCAACACTGCAAGAAATGAAATAGTTCCTACAAGGGACTACATTGTAGCTTATGGAAGTACTTTGGCCAAGTGCCAAGATATGCAAATCTTCTCCTGAGCCTTCCTTACTGATCTCCCAAAGGAAAGGAGGCTCCCTCCTTTGAAAAATGTGTGCAGGAAGTGGTGTTGTGAACCCTCACTGCAACACCCTGCAACACAATGTTATAATGCTGCAGAAATAACACTGTAGCTAAAGGAGGATGCTTGGCCTTAAGCCTGGATGTGACGCAAATCAATACAAGCTCCTTCAAGAGGCCTCTCAAGAAAGGATAAGGATTCCTAAACAGGAAATCCTTGTGCTAAGCAGCACAACAAATCTACTAAACATCAAGAGAATGTAGAAAAGTCTAAGCAGACAAATCAAATATCATTCCAAAGATGTCTTGCTATGCCTGCCTTGCCCTCCTTTTATACATGTGTGAGCCTTCTTGCCTTGGGCCCCACTCAATTAGGGTTTCCTCCACCAAGGAATCTTCCTCCCACTATCTCTGTGTTGTCTCACAAGATGCTCTCCACCTCCTATTCCAGCACTGTTGACTTGGTCAAACTTGACCTTGTCCAGATGAAAAAGTCCTTGTACACATATGAAGGTGTGAAATCTAGCCTTTATGTTGATCCCTTTTCACATTATGAGGGATTTTATTTAGATTTTTATTATGCATGGGCCTCCTTACCCATTTATTCATCTTCTCAGTGAAATCAACAAAATTTAATATTTCAATTTGCTGCATGCAAATTTTGGAATATTACAAGGTCCTATTAATTAACCAGTTTTCCTAATTTAGACTTAGGAAGAATTTAAATAATGGTCAATTAATTTAATCAAGCTATCTTTAGGTGGAATTTCCAGAAATTATTTCTGGGTTTTGGAGATCTCATGTGATTTAGAATTTACAAATTTGATACTATAACAACATCTGATGCTACAAAAACTAACATAATCCACTCTAGCTTAATGGGCAAAGCTTTTACTACTAATTTTTGTTTATAATTTTCAATTCCCCCCTTTTCATTAAACTTAATCTAATATACTCATTTGAATTCAATGCCTATGTTTTCCTTCTGTTATATCTACAAGGCTCCATGTATCATTTGTCACTATGGATTCAATTTTTTCATTCATAACTTCAACACATTTTTATTTTTGAATGCTTCTTCAAAATATGTTGGCTAGCGAGACAATAAAACAAAATCTACTTGTTCATTATATAGTTGTTCATAAATCTCTCTCAAACTTATTTCTTTCTATGGAATGACGGATTTATATTCGCTACTTGAGGATGGATTATGCAAATTCTGTCCACCTTGGTTTGCAACTTTAGTTGGAACATGTAGGCATGGAAATATTTTTCTTGGCTATTCTAATTATGTTGCATCACTTGGTTCAAATGCATGTGGAGAATTTGATTCCTATTTGTCCCATTATATTGATCATTACATACTTGATCTTCAAATAATTTAACCTATCTTGAAATAATTTCTATCTTGGTGTTAGGATTGTACAATTTGTAAGCCTTTGATTCTTCACTATATCCAACAAATATGAAATTTTCACTTTTTTCATCTAATTTTCTCCTCATTTCTTCTCGAACATGTGTAGAAGATACACAACCAAATATTCTCAAGTGTGGTATATTTGTCTTCACACCGCTCTAAGCTTCCAAAAAACATTTTCCTTGGGCACTTTTGGTTGCAGATCTATTCAAATATAAATTGAACATGTTACTACTTTTTCCCAATACTCATTCTATTAATTCTTTGCCTTCAACATGATTCTTTCCATATTCATGATGGTCTATTTTTTGTTATTGATACTCTATTTTGTTTTGGATTCTACCTTGTTGTAAATTTTCTCTTGATACCTTCATCCTTGCAATTATATGCTACAAACTCTTTGGAATCATATTCACATCATCCATCTAATCTTAATACTTTAATTTGCTTACCACTTTGCTTCTCTAGCATGGATTTAAATTGCATGAATTTATCAAATGTATCAAATTTGATTTTGATAAAGAAGACCCATGTTATTCTCTTGAAATCATCAATAAAGGTTAGAAAGTAAAATCTTCCTCTTATTGATTAGGTTTGCATTGGACGACAAAGGTTTGTGTGCACTAGTTCAAGTGGAATTTTGGCTCTATAACTCGGATCATTCACAAAAATGTTTCTTTGGTGTTTGACAAATATACACCTTTCATATGGATTATGATGGACATTTATCACAAGTATACCGAGAAATAGACTTCATTTGCAAAAGATCGATATCGAAAAAGTGGAAACAGAAAAGCATTTCATTTTAGAATGTGAGGCTTTCAAAGACAACGTGGAAAGTTATGCAGATATTTTGGCATCTAGCTCTTGGGATATCCTATTCAGCAAGAGCTTTGTCGAGAAGCTGTTAGAGTTTATTGTGAAACTTCACAGGAAAATCATAGAATACAAGAGCCAGATAGAGAAGTAATCTAACCCATACGCTCTCTTTAGCCTCATGGACATTAAAATAAATTCTTCTTCTTCTATATTGCGGTCTTGTAAAAAAAGTGATGAAAGAGTTCAATTCATGGAAGTTGAAGAGAAAATCTAAAAGGCGCAACATGGAACTTTTGAATAATCTCGAGGGTTTTTTATATTTTGTAGGGCAATATATTTTTAGGATACTTTATTAGAATATATATATATATATATATATATATATATATATATAAGTGGCTCTTTGATAACCGTTTTGCATATTTTGTTTATTTTTTTAACTTAGAAGTTATACATATTTTATAGGGTTATATTAAAATAGGGTAGATTGAGGTTTAAATTTTCTATGGTATAATTTTTATTTGCTTTAATGAAAAAATAATAAAATAAAATAAATTTACACAAATCTATTTTGATTAAAAAAAAATAATTGCAATTGGATTTGGTTTTTATCTTGCTTGATATTTAATAGATCCCAACTTGAAATGAATTTATGTTGTTGTATTTTTACATATGTCTAGAAAATTGTGTTTTTTTCATAATAACTTTTTTTTTTCTTTTGAAACTGTCTCTATCTATTATGATAAATTCTTATGAGAGATTAAATATTTTTCAATTTACTATAAAAAGATGTTTTTTCAATTTTTTATTTTATTTTATTAAGTTTATGGCATACTAAATCCTTTCCAATTTAATGTAAGATATTGTTTCTTCCTCTTTTACTGAACTAAAAAAAAATCCCCTAGATGGGTGTACATCTTTCCTTGCATATGTGCTATCACAATTGCATCATTTCTAACCTCCCACACCTATCTTTGATTGTAAACAAATGGTGCACCATCATCAAGCCCCTAACAAATAGTCAATGACATTTTGGGTAATTGGCATTCCAGTGCCATGCAATTTTCTAAAGTGATGTTTCCCTCCAATTTAGACCATAATATTTGGTTTCCCTCCCATTATTACTTTCCCGTGATCACCATGGACACAAAAATTCAAATATGTAGCAGTCCATTTATGGAAAGTATTACCCTATCCCCTCATTGTTCTAGGTAAGACTGTTATTTTGTTTGGTATTAATGCAATTCTATGTGTATATTTTATTTGAAGGGATTCCTTTGATTCACAAGTTGTGACGAAACCCTCTCATTTTCCTTCTAGTTCCCTTGTCTCTTCCTTCCCTCCTCCGCCTTCTCTTCTCCTTTGTCCATCACTCCCCCTCTCTTTGTGTTTTATTCACCCTATTACTTATGGTTTTTGGTGATGCCCTATTTATTGGTGGTTTTGTCTACTTTATTTGCATGATCAAGCTTTGCTGATTTTCCTTCTATCTTCCACTATGCCCCGTCTAGTTTCTCATCATATTTGACACAATGATTGAGAGAATCAAGGCCCCTGCTACAACCTATTGGGAACACATTGCCTTGGTAGCTCACATGGTGATAAATATGGAAAAATCCAAGGCCAAAGCAGAGGAGAACTACGTCCAAGATAATGAGGTTAAGGAAGATGTGGGACATTGGGTCATGGAAAACGGTAACACTTATAGTTGAAACACTAGATATTTGCAGATAATGGACCCATACTGGAAAATCAAGACAATAATGAGAAAGGTGCTTGTGGAGATAAGTGAACATAAACAAGAGATTCTCCTTTGCATTGATGCTTTCCAATTGTAGGTTAAGGAATTGGATCACAAAGTTTCTCTCCTTACCAAGAAGATTGCATATTTGTACTTCTCAACTTCATAGGAGGAGAATGAAAATCTTAAGTTATTATTATCAACTTTCCCATTTTCTAATATAATTAGGTTCATTTTGTTTTATTTATTTGTCCATGAAAAACATCTCTACTCCTTTAACAATTCTCTATACAATCCAACTTAATTTTTTTTATTTCATTATATATTATTCTCATCAATATAATAATTTCGACAAAAACTTTATAATTTTACAATTAGTTTAATTTTTCTAATAAGAAAAACATGAATGAATCACAATTATATTTATTTATTACTTGAATAAATTAAAAATACCTTATTTATTTTATTAAAAAAATTAAAAACCTATAGCTTTTAAATATAAAATGAGAATTTAGATGTATCTATTAATTTTACTCTTTCAAAACTTCAGTACCCCACTCTTAAATGCATATGTGATGAAAGAAGTCAGTTATGTTTATTTATAACTTGAATAAATTAAAAAAAACTTATTTATTTTATTAAAAAAATTAAAAACCTATAACTTTTAAAAATAAAATGTGAATTTAGATGTACATATTAATTTTATTCACTCAAAAATTTTGTACCTTGCTCTTAAATGCATATGTGATGAAAGATGTCAAGTTTTTTTACCTTTCTTTTTTAATATATAGTGGTGTAGAATATAAAATTATAAGAATTGTTGTAATTTCATGTTTTATTTTGAAACATTTTGATTACATCAAAATAAAAATAAAAATATTAATGTAACGTAATGGGAAATTTTCTAGTCGGTATGATAGATATGTTGTAAACAAAATCTTGTCATGTCTTGTAAACATTTTGACTTAGTTAACAATAAAAATGAAAATAAAATAAAAATGAGTAAAATAGTCAATTTATCTTTGGAGGGTTTTGGCTCCAAGTTTTGACAACCCATAATCTTCTCATAGTATATTCTTACACAAGAAAGAATATATATATATATATATATATATATATATATATATATATATATATAATTAATTTTGACTCTAGATTTTGAAAATTCATGGTTACTACGGGAAAAAATCATAGATTCCTAAAATCTCGAGTCAAAATGTGATACAACAATTTGACTTCGGATTTTGAGAATCTATGATTTTTTTAGGCATTATTTTTCTTTAAAGTAATATATATATATATATGATGATGATGATGATGATGCTGGTTGACGTCCACTGAGACCAAACTTTGGTCTATCAGACCTATAATTTTCTTAGTTATTAATTGTCTGGCTTCTAGTCTTTCTTGGCGAGATTGGTGTTGTAGCTTTATTTTTCTTCTCTACCATCTTCCAACTTCCTTTACCTTTCAACTCTTTCATCTCTTTTGATTCTTGGGACACTGGTGTCTTATCTTCGGGATCTGGGAGATTTGCTTTGCTGCTAAATGAAGATTTATTTTGCGCAGTATTCAAATCCTCATAGTTGTTGATGCTTGAGGGGCTCTCGAGTTTGTTTTTTAATTGTTGGGCGGGGCTTTCCCCCTACTTGTCTTGAGGGTTGTTGTTGAACCTTTAGTTAAACTGAGAGGGGGGGGGGTGAATCAGTTTAACACATTCTTGAACTTTTAAAACTTTTCATTAAACTTATTTACACCTTCATTTCATATCCAATTTAATATGTGAGTAATCTTAGAATGTAAGCAGCAAGTATTAATATAATATAGAAGTAGACTTAATATGAGAGCAGCAGGTATTAAGCAAATGATACATATCAGATCAATACATAAATATCATGCACAGAGACACCAGATATAAGTGGAAACCCATAAAGGGAGAAAACCACATTTTATTATTGTTGTGATGCAAAGGCAAGCTCCAACTCCCTCTCACCACTGTTTTCTGCAGGCACCAACCTGCAAGAGGCTCCTACCTCAATTCTGCAAGCTACAACTTGCAAGGAAGCACCAACTCCCTTCAGTTTTCTGCAGGCACCAACCTACAGGAGGCTCCAACCTCAGTCAGCTACAACTGACAACTATCAAGCTGCAACTTGATAGGGAAGCTCCAACTTCCTCAATTTATCAAACTGAATGTTTGCTGATTTACCTCAGATATCAGCTCTGTTCTGTAGCTTCTCTTTCTGCTTTTCTTTTCTTAATCTTCTATGCCTATCTCTTCTATACTCTGCCTTCTCTATATTTACTCTCTCTAACCTCTCATATGCATATCCAGTTGATATTATTTATAGAGTTCCTCACATGACTGTTTGTATTTCACAAAGAATTTGGAGTGAACAGTCATGACTCTTTGGCTTCTGTCTTCTTATTCCTTTATCCAACTCATTTTTAAAATTATAATAATATGTACAAAATTTCATGCTACAGTGGGATTTTTCTTTTCCTTAGGATACTTGCCTTTACATCACAAACAATATAAAAATATTTACATTTACATTTTTCAGTTATTCATCTCAATTCCACTCAGTTCCTTTTCTGGATTTGGATTTACTGGATTTGTCTTTTCTACAGTTGTTGAGTGACTGTTCTGTATACTTTAGTTCACTATAATTGTGTGCACCTGTGAATATATACCTGTCAAACCTGTAATCTCTGTTTATATCTGTCAGACCCATGCTTTTATCCCTGTGTTTATTCACCTGTTCACTGTGCTTTTGTGCACCTATTGCATATATAACTGCTGATTTTAAATATATGGTTATGAAATCCAATGTATTAACCCACTATTATACTCTCCAATGTATATAAATATTCATTTCCAATTGATGCCAAATATAACTCAAAATCAGAGTAATCATAAGTTCGTGCCAACTGCTTGTATTCAAATATTATAGTCACCACCAATTCACAATCAGGGCTTAACTTTAGAAATAGCACAGAGTTGATGCATGTTCCCATACCTTAGGATTACACCCATAATACATGACATACTACTTTGGGTTATTAAAAACATATTAATTGACCATACCAACTCCACGCATATATAATTTCGACCGTGTACAACAATCCTTCGGACCTTGGTGATTTGTGTAATATATTTATGAATTTCAACTTTGCCGTCGAACCTTCTTTAACTTAAAACCTTGATTGAACAACACACACATATGCGTGGGCCCCATCGCTAATGGTCTCTTCATCCAACGGCTGTTATCACGTTGCTTCTCTTCAATTGATCCAACGAATATTACAGCCTGGGCCCGCACCAACATATAACACATGCCTTTTATTAAACTTCGTGCGACTCCATCAAACGACCACCGTCCGATGACTCCCTTCCAGATCGACGGTGTCTAGCAATATCGCTCCGCCTCCTGGTACGAATATTAACGTGCGATGGCATGCTGTGGACGACAGTTTTCTTGGGTCCCGCCTTGCCACGCGTCAGCACCTCTATGGAATCGCTCTCAATTAGAGAATACCGCTTGCTTCGCAAAAGCGGTGTGATAAATACCGGAAACCCACTTTACTGTTCCTCCAAACCACGTTCACTGTTTGTACTTGTGGTTCTGCTCCCTTACTCTAGGTTACGTTGTATAGTTTCAACGTCCATGTTATAAGTCTCGGGAATGCACATATAAATATGGTTAAATATCATATCATACATTCAAATTCTCTTTGCGTATGATTGTAGCGTGCAACCTTGTGACCCATTCGAATATGCCACCATATATCACAGCAGTTTATGATGTATTTAGAATCTCCCCCTAAGCATTAAGCTTCATAATAAATAGCGCCTATAGTGACAACATATACAATCCTTCCGGGTCCCACCAGCCACGTACCATGTTCCATGTTTAAACGTCGAGCAAGTCTCCGAGCGGAAGTAGCACGTATTGAAGATTATAACCTGATGATAAAATGTGGAGATGCAAAAAGCTCGTGAGTTAGTGAGTCATGTGCCCCCGTAGTTGACCTGTTTGACCGCGAGGTCATCAACGATCAACGGTGTGGATTTAATGCGGGGGGGACGAGCCAAGGTCTGCGGCCGTACTCCGGGAGCCTCCGCAAATGCCCCCAACTAATTATGCCTCAATGCATACAATTCACACCAGTCCGCCATAACTCAGGAATGGGTATAACTCAAAGATTAAACTGCATCACCACTCTGTTGTCTTCCAGCTGGGCTCTGCCTTCACTGCTCCACTGCTCGACCGTTTCACTGCCTCCACTACTCTGCCTCTGCCTCTGTCTCTACTGCTGTGATAACGGCTCTGCCTCTATATTCGCTTCCTCTACCTCTGCTTGTCTCCTTTGCTTCCTTCGTTTGCTTCTTGGTTTCCTCCATTTCCTGTCTCTGTTTTTACTGCCTTCTTTTCCATCAATGACAACATTTCCAATAGTCTCCCCCTTTGGCATTGATGGCAATACACTTTCTCTGTTTGCCTGCTCTTCCTCCTGTTGCTTGCTCTTTGCCTGCTCTTCCATCTGTTTCTTACTCTTCCTCCCCCTTTGACATCAATGGCAAAGGGTTCGAATTCTTAGTGAAGCTTTTATTCTTTGATACTGTGTATTTATCCTTTTTGAACATTTCATGAATTTCCTCTCTCTGAAATTTCCTGACTTTGTACGCTGCTGCTCCAAACTTTGGATGAGATACACATCGGTTTAACTATTCTTCCATGTTTAGTTTACTTCGGGTTCACCACTCTTCTACTGCACCACTGACCCTTTTTCCTTTTTATTGATTCTTTTATGCTGAATGTATTATTTCCATAATCCCTTTGATCCCGAGGACCTGTTTTCATGCTTCCCTTGCTGGTTGATCTCCCCCTGAGAATGATATTTTCGTTTCTGTTCTCCCCCTGAAATTGTGCTTTCTTTTCATATCAGAGAGTAGCATCTACAGATACTACCCCTAGTCTGTCTCTAAAATATTCAAATGGCTCTCTAGCAAGTGGTTTAGTAAATATATCTGCTTTCTGTTCTTTTGTTGATACATACTCCATTTTTACTATCTTCTGAGCCACTTGTTCTCGGAGGAAATGGTACTTGATTGGGATATTTTTAGTTTTTGAGTGAAGCACAGGATTTTTAGACATACTTATAGCACTTGTATTATCACATTTGATTGAGATAGGTTCATCAATGCTTACCTTCATGTCTTGAAGAGTTTGCTTCATCCACATGACTTGTGTACAACATGCTGCTACTGCTATATCACTTTTGGCCGTAGATAGAGAGATAGATGTTTGTTTTCGTTCGACCATGCCACTCGTACTCTCTCCCAGATAGAATGCACCTCCACTTGCATTTCTTCGTCATCAACATACCGGCTCAATCAAGATTCCAGATACTTCAGTGAAGCTTTGCCTTTGTGATACCAAAGTCCATACTCAGATGTGGTTCTCTTTTAAGAGATATCTGAATATTCCTTTTATCACGTGTAAGATGTAGTTTAATGAAGCTTGCTTGTCCTGCCACACCATCCCACTGAGACAGCTGATGTCTGTCTTGATGCAGCCAGACATGATGACTTCCTGTCATGGAGATTCGTAGAGTTTTTTGATCCAGTGGTCCTCAGACTCATTTGAACAAGACACCCGCCTTTGCATCCCGTGATCAGTCATGGGAGTTGACATGTGTTTACAGTCCTCCATTTTGAATTTTTTCAACATTTCTTTCAAGTATTTTTCTTGTGAGATGAATGTCCCTGTGTTCTTTTGCTGAATTTGAAGTCCTAAGTAGAAACTGAGTTCTCCAATCATGGACATCTCAAATTATGATTTCATCTCCTCAGCAAACCCTTTTGCAAGTTCATCTCTGTTGCCTCTAAACATAATGTCATCAACATATACAACAACAATCAGGAGTTCATTTTCATGGGCTTTTATGTATAAATTGCTATCCACTCCACCTCTCTTAAAGCCTTGTTTTTGCAGATATTTATCTAGTCTTGAGTACCAAGCACGAGGAGCCTGTTTTAGTCCATAAAGAGCCTTCTTCAATCTGCATACATAGTCTTCTTTGTCTGTCAAAGAGAAACCTTTTGGTTGTTCCATGTAGACTTCTTCTTCTAGATCTCCATTAAGAAAAGCAAATTTTACATCCATTTGATATACCTTGAAGTCTTGGTAGCATGCAAATGGCAGGAACATTCTGATAGCCTCCATTCTGGCTACAGGGGCAAATGTTTCATCATAATCAAGTCCTTCAATTTGTGAGTATCCTTTGCAGACCAGCCTGGCTTTATTCCTGATTACTTGCCCTTGCTCATTCATTTTTTTTTGAATACCCATTTTGAACCAATGATATTTTTCTCAATTGGTCTAGGAACTAGTTCCCATGTATTGTTCTTCTCAATTTGGTCCAATTCTTCATTCATTTCTTTTACCCAAGACTTGTCCTTGCTGGCTTCTTCAAATTTCTTTGGTTCTATTTGTGACAACATGGCTATGTATACCTCTTTAGTTTGTTCTGTTAGCTGCCTTCTTGTCTGGATCCCTGCTCTCTTGTCTCCTATGATCTGATCTTCGGGATGATTCTTCTGAGTGTATCTTGAGGGGGCTTTCAAGCTCAGCCCTGCATCTTTTGTTGTCTTGCTTGTTTCATCATCATTCTGGTCTTCTTCTTCATGGTTATCTGATGGACTGCAGCAGTCTGTATCTCTTGTATTGTTTGGAAGTTCTTTATCAAATCTCACATCAATACTTTCAACTATTTTCCGAAGAGTCTTGTTGTAGCACCTGTACCCTTTACTTTTGGAAGCATATCCTAGAAATATCCCTTCATCTGCTCTTGCATCAAATTTGCCAAGATTTTCATCATTATTCTTTATGTAACACTTGCTTCCAAAGATTCTGAAATGTTTGATTGAAGTTGGCTTTCCATGCCATAGTTCATAGGGAGTCTTGTCATTGCTTGGCCTTAAGTGAGCTTTATTAAGGATATGTACTGCTGTGTGCACTGCTTCTGCCCAGAAGGTTTGAGCAATATTATTCTCTTGCATCATGGTTCTGGAAATTTGTTGAACAGATCTGTTTTTTCTTTCAGCTACTCCATTCTGCTGAGGTGTCCCTGCAATAGTAAATTGTTGTTTTATGCCATGTTCATTGCATAGGTCTGCAAAGTCATAATCAGTGAATTCACCTCCTCTGTCTGATTTGATGCATTTCAGCTTGCATCTTGTCTGATTTTCTGCTAATGCTTTAAATATTTTGAATTTGTCCTGAGCTTCTGATTTATTCTTGAGAAAAGCAACCCATGTCATTCTGGAGAAATCATCTATTATCAGCATGAAGTAGGATTCTCCACTTGGTGTTTTAGTTCTTGCAGGTCCACACAGATCCATGTGCACAAGCTAGAGTGGTCTTCTTGTTGATAACTCCTCTTTGGCCTTAAAGGATGTGTGGGTATGTTTACCCAATTGACAAGATTTGCATATGGTATTAGAAGGCCTTCTTATTTCTGGCATATCTCTGACAACTTTCTTCTTGCTCAGTCTGATGATATGGTCGAAGCTAAGATGTCCCAATCTCCTATGCCATAACCATGACTCCTCAAGTTTGCTAAAATGGCAGGCTTCATCCTCCTCTTTCACTATGTAAACATTACTCTCTGTTCGAACACCTTTGAGCAGAGTCTTTCCTGTTGTGCTTGATCTGACTTCACAATCTTGTGCTCTAAAAAGAACTTCACATCCTTTGTCACACATCTGACTGACACTCAGTAAATTTGCTTTCAGCCCATATACAAATAGTACATCTTGGGCCTTTCCTCTGCCATTGTCTATGCTGACTGAGCCTTTTCCCTTGATCTTAACTGATTTATCATTGCCAAAAGTAACATTGCCAGATTTCTTTTCATCAAGAGTTATAAACTTGCTTTTGTCTCCAGTCATGTGTTTTGAGCAGCCACTATCCAAATACCACTGGCTTTTCAGATCTTGAGCAGTTAGAGCCAAGTCACATTTATTCACCTTCTTTATTCACTGGAGGCATCCTTTTGTTTGGTATCTTTTGTGAGCTGATGAATCACATCCTTTCAGAGGAAATTTGGAAGACATATGTCCAACTTGATTGCATGTACAGCATTTGATCATAGTTTTTGCAGAATTGTGAGTATGGACAAAATTTCTTTGATTCATAAACCTCCTTGAGGTGTTGAACAACAATATTTGTCCATACTTTCTACATTCAATAATTTTATGGCCAAATTCCTTACAATAAAAACAATAACCATAGAAATTATTTGCATACGTGATGTAAGGTTGTTTTCTCCACTTGTTTGTTTGAGACAGTCTCTTCACTGTTTGCATCTTTTGCAGGTTTGAATTACTCCTCCTTGCATAACAATATGCAGCAATGTGTTCGAGCTTGTGGCAGACATAATAGGTGGAATTCTTCATAGGAGGTAAGAATCTCCTTTGATAGCTTCCAAATTTGACATACTCAGGGGCATACGATCCTTTTTCTGTTATCTTAGTATTTATTGCATTCTTTGTTACTAGAGGTTTCTTCTGATCTCTGTCTTTCTCATTACATGTTTCTTCTTTTGTAGGAATTGCTTGAGCTACTTCATCATTCTTCTTTGCTTTTACAAAAATAATCTCTCTGTCAACCTTTTCTTTGCCTTTACTTGATTCTCCTTCATATCCTATTCCAGTTTTTATCATGGGAGATCTTTGAGCACCCAGAATTTCATTCAACTTACTATAGCTTGTTGTTTGAGAAGAATTTATGACTACTTTCCTTTGAGCATTTTCTAATTTATTCCTGAGACATACTACTTCTTCTTCCAACTTCTCTTGTTCTTGAGTTTTCTCTTGATTTGCTTAAGTAACATGTCCTCTATCTTCTTGGCTTCTTCAAGATCTATCTTTAGTTGCTTTAAGACTTCTGAATTATGTTCTTCTCGTACATACTTGAGGAGAATGTCCTTTTGTTTTCTGCATTTCAGTTTGAGTCTGTCAATCTCTTCCAGAGCACTTCTTAGCTCCCCCTCAAGGTCGACTTCCCCTTCTTCTTCTTCATCTTCTAGCAGGAGTCCTTCAAGTTATTCTATGGCCATCAATAAGAATTCGGAGGTTCCTTCTTCACTTGAGGGTTCATCTGAATCTTCAGATGTACTACTGTCTTGTTGAGTGTAGAAGGATTTTCTGCTGAACTTCTTTCTTTTCTGCCAATTCTTTGATTTATTTCTCTCTGACTCTTGAGGCTGATTCCTTACTTTCTTGTGAGGACACTTAGCAGCATAGTGTCCAACTTTTCCACAGTTAAAGAATTTAAAAGGAAGTTTACCTTTGTATTTACCTGATCCTCTATCCAATTTCTTGACAAATTTTGCCTCTTCTTCATCCGAGCAAGAGCATATGTCTCCCTCTTCTTCTTTCTTCTTTTCTGTTTTAAAGGCTGTCTCCCTCGTACTTGGCTTCTTCTGTGGGAGCCTCATCTCATATGCTCTTAGATTTCCGAGTAGCTGGTTCATGGTCAAGGTCTCCCAATCAGCTGTCTCTTCTATTGCATACACCTTGGGATTAAACCTGGGTGGAAGAGATCCTAGAATATTTTGTACAATTACAGCTTCTTTTATGTTTTCACCTAGAGCCTTCATGTTATTTACTATTTCTGCAACCCTTAGAAAGAAGCTAGCAATGTCTTCATCATCATCCATTTTTAAGTTCTCAAACTGGGCTCTATAGACTTGAAGTTTGACAGTCTTTACTTTCTTGTCTCCCTCATGGATGTTCTCCAGAGTATCCCACATTTCTTTGGCAGTGTCTTTGTGCATTACTTTGATGAACTCTGCTTCACACAATCCATTCAAGATGGCGTTCATGGCTTTTGCATTTGCTACAAAATCTTGTTTGGTTTCTTTCTCTGAATCAGTTGCCTTTGGGGCATATCCATATTCCACAGCAGCCCACACTTCTATACCTAGAGACATTATGTATGTCCTCATTCTGATTTTCCAGAAAGCATAATTTGCACCTGTAAAGAAAGGGGCTTTATTGGTTGAACATCCTTCTTTACTAGCCATCCTGAGAACCTAGGATCTCCTTTTAGTTGTTAAACTTGTACAAAGGAATCCGTTCTGATACCAATTGTTGAACCTTTAGTTAAACTGAGAGAGGGCGGGGGGCGGGGGGGTGGGTGAATCAATTTAACACATTCCTGAACTTTTAAAATTTTTGATTAAACTTATTTACACCTTCATTTCATATCCAATTTAATATGTGAGTAATCTTAGAATGTAAGCAACAAGTATTAATATAATATAACAATAGACTTAATATGAGAGCAACAGGTATTAAGCAGATGATATAAATCAGATCAACACATAAATATCATGCACAGAGACACCAGATATAAGTGGAAACCCATAAAGGGAGAAAACCACATCTTATTATTGTTGTGATGCAAAGGAAAGCTCCAACTCCCTCTCACCACTGTTTTTCTGCAGGAACCAACCTACAGGAGGCTCCAACCTCAATTTTGCAAGCTACAACTTGCAAGGAAGCACCAACTCCCTTCAGTTTTCTGCAGGCACCAACCTACAGGAGGCTCCAACCTCAGTCAGCTACAACTGACAGCTATCAAGCTGCAACTTGATAGGGAAGCTCCAACTTCCTCAATTTATCAAACTGAATGTTTGTTGATTTACCTTAGATATCAGCTCTGTTCTGCAGCATCTCATTCTACTCTTCTTTTCTTAATCTTCTCTGCCTCACACTTCTATATTCTGCCTTCTCTAGATTTTTTTTTTCTAACCTCCCTTGTGCATATCAAATTGATATTATATATAGAGATTCTCACATGACTGTTTGTATTTCACAAAGAATTTGGTGTGAACAGTCATGACTCTTTGGCTTCTGTCTTCTTATTCCTTTATCCAACTCATTTTTAAAATTATAATAATATGTACAAAATTACATGCTATAGTGGGATTTTTCTTTTCCTTAGGATACTTGCCTTTGCATCACAAACAATATAAAAATATTTACATTTACATTTTTCAGTTATTCATCTCAATTCCACTCAGTTCCTTTTATGGATTTGGATTTACTGGATTTGTCTTTTCTGCAGTTGTTGAGTGACTGTTCTGTATACTTTGGTTCACTGTAATTGTGTGCACCTGTGAATGTATACCTGTCAAACCTGTAATCTCTGTTTATCTATGTCAGACCCATGCTTTTATCCCTGTGTTTATTTACCTATTTACTATGCTTTTGTGCACGTATTGCATATATAACTGCTAATTTTAAATATATGGTTATGAAATCAAATGTATTAACCCACTATTATACTCTCCAATGTATATAAATATTCATTTCCGATTGATGCCAAATATAACTCAAAATCAGAGTAATCATAAGTTCGTGCCAACTGCTTGTATTCAAATATTATAGTCACCACCAATTCACAATCAGGGCTTAACTTCAGAAATAGCACAGAGTTGATGCGTGTGCCCAGACCTTAGGATTACACCCATAATACATGACATACTACTTTGGGTTATTAAAAACATATTAATTGACCATACCAACTCCACGCGTATATAATTTCGACCGTGTACAACAACCCTTCGGACCTTGGTGATATGTGTAATATATTTACGAATTTCAACTTTTCCGTCGAACCTTCTTTAACTTAAAACCTTGATTGAACAACACACACATATGCGTGGGCCCCATCGCTAATGGTCTCTTCATCCAACAGCTGTTATCACGTCGTTTCTCTTCAATTGATCCAACAAATATTAGAGCCTGGGCCTGCACCAACATATAACACATGCCTTTGATTAAACTTCGTGCGACTCCGTCAAACGACCACCGTCCGATGACTCCCTTCCATATCGACGGTGTCTGGCAATATCGCTCCGCCTCCTGGTACGAATGTTAACGTGCGATGGCGCGCTGTGGATGACGGTTTTCTTGGGTCCCGCCTTGCCACGCGTCAGCACCTCTATGGAATCGCTCTCAATTAGAGAATACCGCTTGCTTCACAAAAGCGGTGCGATAAACATCGGAAACCCGCTTTATTGTTCCTCCAAACCACGTTCACTGTTTGTACTTGTGGTTCCGCTCCCTTACTCCAGGTTCCGTTGTATAGTTTCAACGTCCATGGTATAAGTCTCGGGAATGCACATATAAATATGGTTAAATATCATATCATACATTCAAATTCTCTTTGCGTATGATTGTAGCGTGCAACCTTGTGACCCATTCGAATATGCCACCATATATCACAGTGGTTTATGATGTATTTAGAATCTCCCCCTAAGCATTAAGCTTCATAATAAATAGCGCCTACAGTGACAACATATACAATCCTTCCGGGTCCCACCAGCCACGTACCATGTTCCATTTTTAAACGTCGAGCAAGTCTCTGAGCAGAAGTAGCACGTATTGAAGATTATAACCTGATGATAAAATGCAGAGGTGCAAAAAGCTCATGAGTTAGTGAGTCATGTGCCCCCGTAGTTGACCTGTTTGACAGCGAGGTCATCAATGATCAACGGTGTGGATTTAATGCGGTGGGGACGAGCCAAGGTCTGTCGCCGTACTCCAGGAGCCTCCGCAAATGCCCCCAACTGATTATGCCTCAATGCATACAATTCACACCAGTCCGCCATAACTCAGGAATGGGTATAACTCAAAGATTAAACTGCATCACCACTCTGATGTCTTTGCGCTGGGCTCTGCCTTCAATGCTCCATTGCTCGACCGTTTCACTGCTTCCACTGCTCTGCCTCTGCCTCTGCAGTGGTAATGGCTCTGCCTCTGTCTCCACTGCTGTGATAACGGCTCTGCCTCTATATTCGCTTCCTCTTCCTCTGCCTCTGCCTGTCTCCTTTGCTTCCTTCGTTTGCTTCTTGGCTGTCCTCCATTGCCTATCTCTGTTTTTGCTGCCTTCTTTGCCATCAATGACAACATTTCCAACAGTTGTTTCTTTCTTGCCTGATTTATTGCGATTCAAAGTTTTCTGGAGAGTATTCTTCCTTGATGATAGTGTAATGTTCCTTTTGTGCTCCTTCCCACCATGTAGATCTATGGTGATTCTTTCTAGCATTTTCAAAAAACTTTAAGGGCTCATCTAGTGAGGCCTTGACCACCCGCACAGTACGAGCTAGGGCTTCACTAACAATATGCGCAGGAGCTTGACTCTGACAGGCAGGTGGAACTGGGCCGAGCGAAGCTAGGAGCCATACTGCAAAAGAGATGCTATCAAACCCTGCGGAAGAGATAACATACACTTCTATTTATACTTCAACAGCTTCATTACAACAGTTCGGTACTATTATAAACATGACCCTCGCACTTATTCAATAAACTTCGCTATAGCAATTCGCTTCAATTCCAGATTTCAGATAGCAATTAACTGTATTCTTATGAATACCTGAGTAAGCACGGGGCAGAATAGACAAACCCTCGCCGAAGGTTACTAAGAATCTGTTCATCAGTGCGACCCGTAAAAAATTCGATGTCATAGAGCATTCGATGCTGCAAAGCAGAAAATTTGAAGCCACAAGGCATTCGATGCAACAGAGCAAAAAATTTAATGCCACATGATAGAAAATTCGATGCCATAGAAGGTTATTCAAAATTCGATGCCGCAGAAAATTCGATGCTGGAGAACAGAAAATTCAATGCCGCAGACACTAGAAATTCGATTGAAACTAGAAATTCGATGCTGCAGAAACTAGAAATTCAATGCCGCAGAAAATTCGATGCCGTAAAAACTAGAAATTCGATGCCGCAGAGAAGAAAATTCAAGCCGCAGAACAGAAAATTAAACTATGCCATTTATGCATTTTGGGTATTAGTGTCACAACTTAAGTTTTATATAATTCATTGAATGCCGCAGAGCATTCGATGCCGCAGTGCAGAAAATTCGATGCCGCAGAAGGTTATTTAAAATTCGATGCCGCAGAAAATTCGATGCCGTAGAACAGAAAATTCGATGCCACAAAAACTGAAAATTCAATTGAAACTAGAAATTCAATGCCGTAGAAACTAGAAATTCGATGCCTCAGAGCAGAAAATTTTGACTTCATGGTATCTTTTTTCATTGTAAATTATTTAAAGGTCAAATTACCTAAAATAAAAATAAATTGAAAATAATAAATTAAAATAAAATTTTGAGATGGTAAACATTTTACTCCAGGTTTTGGTATTTCATGATTTTTCCCCACAGTATTTCTCTCTAATCTAAACTATTTAAAAACCTAAATTTTAATAATTTTTTCACACATAAAAATAACCAAGCTCTTAGACATGCTTGGAGGTTGAATGTGAAACAAATTCTACAAGATTTGGTGACAGAGCCATAGCATCAAAGACAAACATTTTTTATTAAGATATGTCTTGCATATTTGGAGTTTGCTTAAACTATTTAAAAGCTTAATTTTTAATAATTTTTTCACACATAAAAATAACCAAGCTCTTAGACATGTTTGGAGGTTGATTGTGAAACAAATTCTACAAAATTTGGTAACAGAGCCACAATACGAAAGACAAATTTTTTTTATTAAGATATGTCTTACATATTTGGAGTTTTCTTTTATAATATTGTTTAATTAATTTCTTTTATAATATTTTTTAAGATTTATATTTTTTTATTATGTATTTCATATGACAATCGAAATCAAAACCAAAACCAAGCATTCCTATATATTCCTATCCCTATTTTAGATGCAGTTTGATAGTTTCCATGAGATTGGTTATCAAATGAAATATCAGTATAGTCATAGTTAGGGACTATTATTTCAGTGAACAAATTCCCACAGCTGCATTCTATATGTTGAAGGATGATGGATGGATCTGGACTCTCGGAGATCCATGGCTGAATCCACATGGATATTTTACGCGATGTATTCTGATGGGAGAAATGCCATGAAGAAACCTATTGCAAGTGGTAAGCATGCCTGCAAAAGCTGTGGAATATTTACATTCCCTCAGGCTCTGAGGGGATATCATGATACATCCAGGGTTTGTAAGACAACATAAGAGCGTATCAGTGATGGAAACTCCTTACACATAATTATGCTCAACATTGAAATGGTAGACAAGATGGGCAGGCAAAGTGAGCAAAGCAAAACTAATTAATTTGTCCACCATTTGAATGTTGAGCATAGCTATGTCCAAGGAGTTTCCATCTCTGATATTCCTTTCCAGAAAAATTAAAGAAAATAAACTCAAGACATGCTTTTATAGAAAATTCTTGTCTTTGAAACTATGACGTTGTTACCAAATTTCGTCTCATCTGTTCTGCAGCCTCCAAACATGTTGTAGAGCTTGGTTATTTTTCTTTGAAAAATTCATTGAAATTTAGACTTCTAAATAGTTTATATTAGAGAAAAATAACATGATAAAACATTATGGGTTATAAAAACATCTAGTAAAAATGTTTGCATGATATAAAAATTAGGAATAGTCAATTAATTATTTTATGAGTGTTGTTTATAAGTGAGGTATTTTGAAAAATTTATAGTTTATTTTATGATCTAATTTGTCTAGAATAACGCAAGGATTCACTGAAATCACAAGTTTGACAGGTGAACTCTTTATAATCTAAGTGCCAAGGCTCTTTTTGAAAGTGTTGAATGCAATAAAAAAATCAGTTTAAAACCCACAAATCAAAATTTCACCACAAATTCTTTTGCCAGATTCTGGCCAAAAATCCACCTGAAAATACAAAAAATATGACATATAAACAATTGTTATTTTATCTCAAAATTTTATTTTAATTAATAATTTTATTTATTATTTTAAAAAAAAAAAATTTCTAATTTGACCTTGAAATACTCTACATTAAAAAGGAATATTGTAGGAAAAAAAAGCAGTTCGCAAAATCCAAGTCAAAATGTTTAGTCACTAATTTATATATATATATATATATAATTTAATATATAGTTCACGTGAAAGAAAAATATTGTGGGAAAAAATCACCGGTTCCCAAAATTCAGAGTCAAAATGTTTAAAATATATATATGCCTTACCTAAAAATATTATGGGAAAAAGTATGGATTGTTAAAACTTCGAGCAAAAACCCTACCCAAGATAAATGGCTATTTTAATCATTTTTATTTTAATTATTAATTTTATTTTATTTTAATTTTAATTTTACTTTTGTGTAATTTGATTAAGTCAAAATGTTTACTATATATGCCTTACCTAAGAATATTATGGGTAAAAGTATGGGTTGTTAAAACTTCGAGCCAAAACCCCACCAAAGATAAATTGATTATTTTAATCATTTTTATTTAATTATTAATTTTATTTTATTTTTATGTAATTTGACTAAGTCAAAATGTTTATAGGACATGATGGGATTTTGTTTACAACATCTCTACCATACTAGGTTGGAGAGCGCCCAAAAATATCCTTATGTTAAAATAAAAATTCTAACTTATTATTATTTTTATTAATTTGTGTTGAGTAGTTAAGGTAGACTTGACTTAGTCAAGTTACTAGTGGTTTTTTATTTTTGAGCTCCACGTTTATGAGAATCCATGGTATTCATGTGGAATATAACTTATTTAAGGGTGGAATTAAACAAACCTAAACTCATCTTAACTCTAGATCAAATATCTTAAGGTGCAAATATGTGAAGAGATTTGATCCCTCTTGGCCCTTGGTAGATCAAGAGCTAAAATGAATCTACAAAGATGATGTAGAGTGATATATTCAAATGCCATAGATAAAGTGCACACAGTATACCAAATGTAAATGAGACGGGTGGGCCCGTGGTAGATCGAGAGCTAAAATGAATCTAGACTCGTGAAATAGAGTAATATATTCAAATACCATTAATAAAGTGTACAAGGTATACAAAAAAGGTATACCATATGTAAATCAGACAGGTGGTGAAGAGAGCAAACACAAAAGAAGGATCAAAATTCTTACCATTAATCACCTAGATCCAACCCTCATAATGATCATCACATCATTAATTCAACCAAAAAACTCCACATATCATTTCTTCATTACAGGGCCATCTGTATCCTGGTTTGCCCCATTCTGGAAGATGTTGGCTTCTCTCAAAATTATTTTACAGAGGAACAAGGTACTCACCTGGGATAGCCTCTGTAAAAGAGGTTTCACAGGCCTCTACTCTTTATGTGGTAAGGATTTTGAATTTGTTCCTCATGTATTTATTGCATGCTCGTTTACTATGCATGTATGGAATCTAATATTTAGACATTTTCATATTTCGAGGCCAGTCTTCTCCTCCATTAAATTTTGTTTAGAGTGGGGACTCGAGGGAAACATCATACAAATTTTTATTCCTCTCTTTCTACTTTGGGAAACCTGGAAGACCAAGATCCAGGTCATATTTAGAGAGGACCATTTGAATATATACAAAACATTTTCCAAGATATTGGGATGGCTAGATTATATGACTCTACGTCCTCACTGGGATAGAGATATGACTGTACGATACAACATACCTACCATTAACAGTCCGACGAGTTTCTTCTATGGTGCAACTCAAGAAGATGCGGCTGTGGAGCAGTCCTCTACAGTGACAAGGATACAAATTACGAATTATCCTAGTCAGGCGAGCTTGGTACAAACAGAAAGGCTGAACTGATGGCTCTCTTGGGGCTCTTATGGTTTTCTCACCAGAAAGGGATGGTCCATATCCATGTATATGGAGACTCTCAAACCATTATACAAGGGATTTCTGAAGACACATTATTTGACCCTCCTCTACTAAGAAATTGGTGTAGACTTACAGACCATCTCATCTTGCAATTTCAAACTTGCCACATCCAGCACATTTATAGAGAGTCTAACTCAGAAGTTGACTCTCTATCTAAGAGAAGACTCCAGGAGGTGGATGGCTTCCTACACTATTCATTAGACTCTCTATATAAGAGAGGATTGTGGGAGGTGGATGACTTCCTACACTATTCTCATGTCCACCATGGTCGTTCTCAAGGAGGGAAAAATGGTCTTTCCCTAAATTGGTTTCTGATATACTGCATATTTTATTTAGTTCCACTTTTCTCCTAGAAACTAGGGTAATGTTTGAAATATGGCAACATGCTTGACTAACTATTTTACAACTCTATAGATATTTTGATATAGTTATTTGATAGATCACTATACATAGAAATTGCAATGTTGGGATGAATGTTGCATTTGCATGATGTGATATATTTAACATATGATAAACATTATAAGAATCATAGAATTTTGGGATCCTAGAGAACATGAATGAAAACGGATGTAAACTGAATTTTTTTCACTTAATAAAATTCATTTTCATCTGAAAAAAAATTATTTTTTCATCCAATCTTGGGATTTAACAAACTAAAATTTCTATAGATTTAGAATTTGAATAAATTTATCAAACATCTAAATATGTTTAAAATAAGGTAAAACCATGTGAACAAAGTTTTTCCACGAATGAAAAACTTAGATCAGGTGGAACTCAAATTATCCTAAAATTTGAATCTAATTCAACTTCATGTTTGAACTTTAAAAAAATGGCATCCCTTGTGCAAGATTAAATTTCTCCTCACTTAAATTCTTGCCTGTCACACACTGTGTTAGAGTTAACACAGTAGAAATTTAAATCAAATAAGACACACACAGCATTCATCCATGAGAAACACAGATTTTAACGTGGTTCACCCAACCAATCTGGGCTACGTCCACCTAACAGGGCATCGACAATCTCATTAATCAACTGGAGAAATACAATAGCAGAGTTTCTCATCTGCTCATCTCTTCCACTCACCTCACATTCCTCATCATGCTCACTTGCCTCTACGAGCTTACATTTTATAGCTTTCAATAGAAATAGAATCATAAATTCACTCACCACAAATATAGGATGCATTAACTCCTCATCAGAAATATATGGAGTCAATTCAGCAACAAATCCTATTTTTGTCACCTACATGAGATTTTCTCCAAAAATAATTAAAAGAAAAATCTCAACAATCTCCACCTTGACAACAATTAGCCTGATACCCTGTTCCATTATTATTTTTATCTTTTCTGCAAGCCAAGAGAAGCTAGACACCATCGTAGCTTCTCTAAAAAAACTGGTTTCGTGAACATGTCTGCACATTTTTCCTTTGTATGCACCTTTTCAAGAGAGACTCCCCGTTCAGTGATAACTTGTCTTACAAAATGGTACTTGATAGGTATATGCTTTGATTTACTATGATAGGCGGGATTTTTAGCCAAGTGAATTGCACTTTGACTATCACAAAATAACTTGATGTTGTCCTGCAACCTACCAAACTCACCAAACAAACCTTTCAACCAAACTGCTTCTTTGCAAGCATGTGAAGCAGCGATGTATTCTGCTTTTGTAGTGGATAAAGAAACAATGTTCTGTAGCTTTTACCTCCAACTAATAGCTCCACCTGCAAGAGTAAATACATACCCTGAAGTTGACCTTCTCTTATCCAAATCACCTGCAAAATCGGAATCAACATATCCGCAAACAAATTCACTACTCCTGTTATAAGTGATATAGTAATCACTTGTGCCTCTTAGATACCGAAGCACCCATTTCACTGCTGACCAGTGTTATTTTCCTGGATTTTCCATATACCTGCTGACAACCCCAACTGCATGTGAAATATCTGGTCGAGTACAAACCATCGCATACATCAAACAACCTACTACATTGGCATATGGAATTCGAGACATATATTCCTTTTCTTCATTAGTGTTAAGACATAAACTTGAAGAAAGCTTAAAATGGGAAGCTAAAGGGACTAAAACAGGCTTCACATTTTTCATACCAAACCTCAAGGGTATTTTCTCAATATACTTCTTTTGTGATAGCCACAGCTTACCATTGCTCCTGTCTCTGAAAATCTCCATGCCCAAAATCTGTCTTGCTGCTCCTAGATCTTTCATATCAAATGTCCTAGCCATCTGAGCCTTTAACCTGTTGATCTCTATTATGCTTTTGCTTGCTAAAAGCATATCGTCAACATACAACACTAAGATAATGAACATGCCATTACTTAATTTCTTAAAGTAAACACAATGATCATATTCACTTCTTATATAATTTTGACTCATCATGAAAGAATCAAATTTCTTGTAACATTGTCGAGGTGACTGCTTCAGACCATACAATGATTTCTTGAGCCTGCAGACAAATTTCCTGTTGCAATTTTGAACAAACCCTTCCGGTTGTTCCATGTAAATCTCCTCATCTAAATCTCCATGTAAAAATGCAGTTTTAACATCTAGCTACTGTAATTCTAAATCAAGTAAAGCAACTAATGCTAACACAATCCGAATTGAAACAATTTTTACAACTGGTGAAAATATCTCATGAAAGTCAATGCCAACTTTCTGAGAAAAACCTTTCGCGACCAGCCTCGCTTTGTACCTGTTTTCTGTATCATCAACACCCTTCTTCAATTTGTAAACCCACTTACATCCCACAGTTTTCCTGTCTTTAGGAAGTTCTACCAGGTCCCATGTGGCATTCTTGTCTAATGCCTTCATTTCGTCCTTCATAGCCTCTTTCCACTTACCACTGTTTGAACCTTCTATAGCTTCTTGATAGCACAAAGGTTCACCATCGTTAGCAGTTAAAGCAACTGAAGTAACATAATCATCATACCTTTTAGGAAAACGTTTGATTCTCGTAGACCTCCTTAAAGATGTTTCTGGTACTTCCACAATTTGTTGATTATTATCTGTAGGAACTTCTTCATGATCAGCATCTGAAACATGTTCATGATCTACATCTGAAACTTGTTCATCTCGACTATTATCAGTATTTGAACTGGTTTCAAACTGAATGTGTTGAAGCTTAGGTACATTATCCTGTTTCAATTTATCATCTACATCTGGATTTTCAAGTGAGGATTCATTAAATTTAACATCTATGTTAATGATGATCTTGTGAGTAGTAGGATCCCACAACCTGTATCCCTTAGTTCCATCACCATATCCAACAAAGATATATCTTTTTGATTTAGGATCTAACTTAGAACGCTGATGTTTCGGAACTAGAGCATATGCATCACAACCAAAAACTTTCAGTTTAGAATAATCACATGGATAACCTTTCCATACCTCTTGAGGAATTTTGCATCCTATCGCAGTTGATGGTGATCGATTTACCAAGTAACAAGCTGTAGAAACTGCTTCTGTCCACAATTCCTTCTGCAAATTGGCGTTACTAAGCATACTTCTTGCTCTCTCTAAAAGAGTCTTGTTCATGCGTTCAACAACTCCGTTTCGCTGAGGAGTATATACAGTGGTTTTATGTCTTTCGATCCCAGCATCCTTGCAATAATTATCAAATTCCTTTGAGGTAAAATCACCACCATTGTCAGTTCTTAAACATTTAATGGTTCTACCAGTGATGTTTTCAACTAATGCTCTAAACTGTTTGAAAACTGTGAATACATCAGACTTCTTCTTTAACATGTAGACCCACACTTTTCTAGAGAAATCATCAATAAAAGATACAAAATATGACGATCCTCCATATGAGGTTGTAGGAGATGGACCCCACACATCAGAATGGATATAATCAAGGATTCCCTTACTAGTACGTTTTCCAATTTTAAACTTCTGGTTGCTTTGTTTCCCAAACAGACAATGTTTGCAGAAATCTAACTTAGAATATTTTAAACTAGGAATTAACTTATGATCAGATAAAAATTTTAATCCTCTTTCACTCATATGGCCCAACCTTTGATGCCATAAATGAATAGAATTACTGTCGTTTTCAAATACTGTAGAAGCATGATCAAACTTTGTTCTTCCTTCTAACTGAAAAAGATTTCCAACCTTCGTTGCTTTCATTACTAGTAAAATTCCTTTATAAAATTTCATTACTCAACCTTGAATAAAGGTTTTATATCCATTAGTGTCTAGTAATCCTAGTGAAATGAGGTTTTTTCTTAGTTCAGGTACGTGTCTTACATCAGTTAGAATTTTATTTGTCCCATAAAACATTTTAATCTGGATGCTTCCAATTCCCACAATATTACATGAGACATCATTTCCCATGTAAACAACTCCATCATTGATTGATTTATAAGTTTTAAACCACTCTCTATGAATGCACATGTGATTTGATGCACCAAAATCTAACAGCCAATGTTGATCATGATTAGACAAACTAACTGATAACACTTCATCACTCATACCTGAAATGGATGCCGAACCTGTATCTTTCGTGTTTGCTTCTTTCTTCTCTGTCGAAGAGTCTCCTTTGGATGTTTGTTGTCTCTTCCAACAGTCCTTCTTCAAATGTCTTGATTTGCCACAAAACCAACACTTTACCTTACTCTTCTTCCCTTTCGATTTTGAACGCGAGTTGTCGTGCTTACTGAAGCGTCTTTCTTTAGAATGACCTCTGACCATCATTGCTTCTGATGTAGAGGTTTCTGAATTTGACCTCTTCCTTGTTTCTTCGGACAATAAAGCTCCAACAACATCATCAAATTCAAGGGTTTCTGATGAACTAAGACTTATAGAAGTAACAAAATGATCCCATGACTCGGGCAACGAGCATAATAAAGTTACAGCTTTATCTTCTGATTCAAATTTTACTTCTATACTTTCTAACTGCACCAGGAGATTATTAAAGGTATTCAGATGATCAGTTATCGTCGTACCTTCCTTCATGTGCAGGCTGTACAATTGTCACTTCAAAAGAATCCTATTCGTTAAGGATTTTTTCATGTACAGCTTTTCAATCTTTGTCCACAAACCAGCAACAGTTTTTTCTGACACAATGTTAAACAAAACATCATCTGCCAAACACAGTCGAATGTCGCTCAGTTCTCTTTCATCAAATTCGCTCCATTCATCATCTGTCATGGTATAAGGCTGTTTGGCTTTTCCCAATAGTGCCTTCGCCACGCCTTGTTGCACGAGTAGATCATACATCTTCACCTTCCAGATCTCAAAGTTTTTTTTTCCATTCAACTTCTCGATCTCAAACCGGGCACTTTGTGTTTTTGCCATGTTTATTAGCTCGTATCATAAAAAATCTCCAATTGCAACTTTTAATGAATGAAGTTTTTGTTAAAAAAAATGAAAATGCCCTTCACCTTATAAAATTCCTTTCCCTTGTTACATATGCAAATAGCATTTTAAATAATTACCAATCGATTTAAAAAACACTACAATCCAAATCGATTTTAAAACACTATAATACAAATCGATTTTTTTTTTTTTTTTTTTATACACATTGAATTATTGCAATTCAATGTAAACTGATTTGAAATAATACAAATCAATTTTTTTAATGCAAAATGATTTTAAAGAAGTTGTAGTGAAGCCATATTGAAAATATAAGTTTCAAACCACGTTTTGTTTGAACAAAAGACCAGAAAAGGAAATCGTTGAAGTGAAACAACGATTTACCATATCTCAGTGCTGGCTCTCAGAATAACTCGGCCTTTGAATAAAGCGATATGACTTAAATAGCAGCGTTTCACTAACCCATATGGCAGTGTTTCAGCGTTTCAATAAATCGACCTTTCTTTCAAAGGCATTTCGTAACAGCGTTATAAAAAACTTCAAATCGACTTTTTTATGAAAACTGGAGACCCATTTGAAATCGTTTTTTAAGACCCATTTAAAAAAAAAACGTTCCAAATCAAATATCGATTTTTCAATGGTTCAACGTGGCATTTTAATAATCGATTTAAAAAAAAAAACTTGAAGTCATCGTGCAGCTCACCTTTCATCGCTGCAAATTCACCAATCAATTTGAATTTCAACTAAATGCAAAACGAAATCACCGTTCGTAAGTTTTTTTGCAGTTTTTGGAGCTTTGTATGCTAGCTCACGGCCGGCAGCTTTTTTCAACTAAAGTTCAAGCCTTCGTTCAACTGTCAACGCGTTCAGAAGCCACCGTTCAACTTCCAAAAGACGCGTTGTTCCGATATAACAACAACTACACAACTTGCTCTTAGCTCAGAGCTTACGTAGCAGTTAGCTCATAGAGCTCCGATGCCGGTTTACAGTCCACCGCACAGCCTTCACCCAAGCAGTGACCCGAGCTTCTTCCACCGCAGCCTGATTTGCACCACAACACCTTTTAAATCGCTGTCAGCCTAAATCACTCAGCTCCGATACCAAGTGTTAGAGTTAACACAACGGAAATTTAAATCAAATAAGACACACACAGCATTCATCCATGAAAAACATAGATTTTAACGTGGTTCACCCAACCAATCTGGGCTACGTCCACCTAATAGGGCATCGACAATCTCATTAATCAACTGGAAAAATAAAATAGCAGAGTTTCTCATCTGCTCATCTCTTCCACTCACCTCACATTCCTCATCATGCTCACTTACCTCTACGGGATTACATTTTATAGCTGTGAATAGAAACAGAATCATAAATTCACTCACAACAAATATAGGATGCATTAACTCCTCATCAAAAATAGATGGAGTCAATTTAGCAACAAATCCTATTGTTGTCACCTACATGAGATTTTCTCCAAAAATAATTAAAAGAAAAATCTCAGCACACTGGTGACCTGGGTTCACTGCCCAGCACAACGATAAATTTTTGCTACATATATATCGTTTTGAAAAAAATGAATATCAGCTCTGGGGTTGTAGCTCAAAAGGCCAAGCATTTGCTTAGCATGCGGGATCGATTCTATGCCTTTTACTTCTTGATTCGATATTCAATATTATCAGCTATCTTGATGGGCTTAATTTGCAGAAAGTATGGTTGGATATAGGTAACAAAAAAATTTAGACTTAAACTTCAATTATTTCAGAGCTCTATCAAGAAGCAACGATCAACACGATTAATATTAGTGGTTGCCTGCCAAAACCTAAATGTAGGGGATGTAGCTCAGATAGTAGAACACTCACTTAGCATGCAAGAGGTACGGGGACCGATACCTCGCATCATTTGGTTTAAGGAGAAACTAGTTATGCAATAAATTTGAGGATGGAAAAATTTAGTTCAGTTTGGATTTGCTAGGGAGAAACAATGGAAATTTAGTTCTTTTTGGATTTTCTAGGGAGAAACAATGGAAATTTAGTTATGTTTGGATTTTCTACGGAGAAACAATGGAAATTTATGCTTGAAAGTGGATTCTTGTGAATAGCTTTGAGGAAACTAATTCAACTGGTAAAGGGATGATAAACAATGGAATTTATTTATTTTTTTATCTGCCCAAAAGAAAAGAAAAGAAACAACGGAAATTTAGTTCATTTTGGATTTGCTAAGGAGAAACAATGGAAATTTATGCTTGAAAGTGGGTTCTTGTGAATAGCTTTGAGGAAACTAATTCAACCGGTAAAGGGATGATAAACAATGGAATTTATTTATCTTTTTATCTGCAAAAAAGAAAATAAAATAGACTAAGTAGATATGGAGCCAATCTTGACTCTCAATCACATGCCAAAGATCAAAACAAATGGAAAAATCAATTTTATGATGGAAAAAAATAGCTAAATCTGAACCATAAATTTCTACATTTTATTTGGAAAAAATGTATAGCTTCTTTGTGATAGCTTTGACTAATGAAAAAAAGTATAGCCTCTTTGTGATAGCTTCGACCAATTTTTATTTGTGAGATGTATTACAAATATTTTACATAAATAATGGACAAAAAAATGAGTTGAGTAATGGGAGATGGATTCCAAAGATTGGGGAGGTTTCTTTCCTAGGATGGGATAAGTTGTTTGCTGGGGAAATAGGGATTGTGTGAAATTTCCTTGAATTGCAACAATTGGAAATTTATTTTTCTAATCGATTAACTAGAAATTTATTTGCTATGGCAAATAATGACTAAATCACAATACAATTCTTCACAATAAAATTGTGTTGCAGAAAATGATCCGAAACTAAGAAAATAATGCACATACAGAATGAAATTGACACAATAATTTTTGCACATTAGTCCCCGAAAAAACCCAGAAGGGAAAATTAGTGCAACATATGAGGTTTTATTTTATTATTATGCAACAACAATATCTAAGTAAAAAAATCTAGATGTCAAACTAGCAATCTTCTCCTGAGAAAATCACTGGTAAAATATTTAAGGAAAAATTGCCCTTGTCCATGAGCAATCCGGCCTTAACTAGCCACATAAACTGTACCCCGGGAATACCCCTACGTAGGCTATAACTCACACTCTCTGGAATAGCCTCAAACTACCTCTGACTAGGGAAAATTTTAAGAAACCCCCTAAATTTATAAGTATAATAAATGGGCGAATCCCCATGATACATAGGAAAAATGGAAGGTGATTTTATTAATAATATAATATGCATATATAATTTTTTTTGTGAATCTCTCACGAGATTATATTATCTTGTAAAATCATGGCAAATCACTAGTACAAATGGCGAATCACTAGTACAAAATGGTGAATCGTTGTCTAGTGGAGTTCAGGGTGTTGGTTCCAATGAAGATATGGTAGTTGAACCAAGAGTTGAAGGAAGCGAACCAGTGAGACCAAGCATGGTACATGATGACTGGTGAGAGAAGTAGTTCTCGTGCAGTTTGGAAAACGTGTTCTAGTTCTGCTAAGTGTAGTGTTGTTGCCCATGCTACTACTAGCACTGATATTGAGGTTGGAGAGGAGTTTGAGGAAGCATAGAAGGTAGAAGTGGTGGAGAATTACAAAGAGAACCCCATGATGGGCTCCATTTTTCCCTTTGGTATTTGGGCCTGCAATATCTCCTGTCCATTGAACCAACAATTAACCGTACAACCAACAGTCAACTAGACTGAGTTGATTAGGTAAGAGTCAACTTAGACTAATCTTCAAAACTATGCTTTGCAATATCCCATATTTATAACACTAATGCTACACAACATTGTGCATTTGCACCCAACTCTCATGAATGCACACAGAATTTCCATTAACATCTATAACCCTAACCAAGTGATAATTGATCAACAATTTGAACCAAAGTTTGTTATAGTGTTGAAAGTTCATAAGAAATTTAGATCCATGGTACCTTAAATAAATTTTGAGATAACCTCCACAAATTCGACCACAATAGAGAAAACTTGTGATAAATTTTAAACCTACAAAAAATAGGATTCATGTTTCTAGGAACGATCATAAGAAGTATTTGAAATATAGGTCGAGTTTTGAGCCTTGACACATTGATAATACAATGGCTTAGGTCAAAACTCACACATTAAAAAGTCATCAATGAAGAGAAGAGAAGATCATTATGAATTACAGATACTCCAAACTTCCTACCAAATTCTACTTAGTTGTCCATAACTCAGCTATACATAATCTTATAGTAAATACAAATTCCACAAATCCTTCTTCACATAACTAATAAATGGCCATTGGATTGCTCCCCTTATATAATAGTAATAGTAGAAATCAATAGATTATTTCATATTGAACTTCATAGCCATAGCACTCATATGCAATGTATGATGTATTCAACTTGCATTATCAAATATAGATAAAATCATACTAATAATTGATACATATAAATCATACTTGTGTACAACGTTGAATGCAATTCCAGTCAAAGAGTAAAGTAAGTTTGACGTGTAATTGTTGGGGTTCCTATGTTTTGGCCAGGTTGGCAAGACCAAAAGATGAGACAACATAGAACCACTTTCAGACCTTAGGATCTAGCCCTCCTAGGTCCAGAGAGGGATCTCTCTATGTGAGTCAAAGAATGTGTCTTTGAGGCTCAAGGTTTAGATTTTAGGCTAGTTATAGGCACAGAGTTTGTTTGTTTGAGAGTTTGGTTGTTGGGAATCAGGAAGGAAGGGTCCAATATAAGGCAAGGCTGAGCAAAGAGTGATTTAGGCAAAGAGAGATGAATCAGGGAAACATCAAGACCATTGGGCAATGGAGTCAAGAAATGATTTACTTGTGTTCAATGTGCAAGCTTTCAGTTGGGCTAGTCAACTAGAGCATTTGGATCTCAAAGGATGATTGGTGAAATGGAACATTAAGGACTGAAAATGAAAGGAGGAGAACCATCCAACTTTGTCTATAGATCAGACCAGAGGTCATTTAACTCCAGGCCTGCTTGGACAAAATCAGAGGCATTACAAGGGAACTTAGAAAGGCTTAATTGAGATGGAAAGATCCCAGTGAGGCAGAGACAGGGTTCTAGACCTCCCAGTGTTCTCAACACATCTGACTAAATCCTAACAAGAACATCTAAACATAGATTTCATTAATTCATACATCAGAGAGCAGGCAATAACATCGACTACACTGGTTAAACCAATTGAAATTAATATTCAGATACACATATAAGCAGAAAACATAAAAGGCTGGGAGAGCAGCAATGTAAGGTACCTATCAAGGGTAAATCTTATGCCAAATTTCTGATGCGAGCCAGTAGAAGTGGAATGAAATGAAATCAAACAAAGAGATAGGAAAACATCACCAGCTGCTTTAGATCAGGATCCAAAGAAATGTGCTTGTCATATTAAAAACAAAACCAATCAGGTACAACACTGCCCACAGCTTGAACATTCAGTCTGAATACATCAAACCTCATCCTATCTTACAATATTACACAGAGAACTTGTCTCAAGAGGAAAATGCTTGCATTTCTCTGATATCTCATCAACAACCTTTACAATATTCTCTCATGAGTTTTATAGCAGAAGAAGGGTTGAGGAGGTAGGTGTAGCACTAAATGAAATATTAAACTCAGAATATAAGGAGAGGGCCGAAGCCTATCTTTGCATTTAACTTCTGTCACTCTTTGATGGAAGAGTGATCTCCTTCAGATTCATTTTTACTCCAGACATGACTTTGATGTTTCTTGGCTGCAGTACTTTTTTGTACTTGTAGGGAATAAACAAATGGTAAACAACTGCTGAGAAGTCTGCTTGCATAAATGTTCTGGTTGTTTTGAACTGCTGTTAGGGTGGAACTTCCTTCAGGGACACTGTGCATAATAAAAGCTGTATGGGCACCCTGTACTTGATCAAGAAAAACATTCTGCTGATGAATAAACCCTGATGTTACCTTTTACTTGTGCTCAGGACCTTCTGATCGATCCTCGGGGTCTTCAAACTGGTGCTTAACCTCTTTAAACTGCCAATTTAAGGCTCAAGATCTTCATTAGCGTGCCCTAATCTCCTTTGCTTTGTACTGAAACTCTCTGCCGCTTCAGCTCTGCTTCTGACAGGTTGGTTCAAGCTTTAATGGCCGTGGGAGCTTTTTTCACAGATTTTAGACCCTGCTTACTTTAATGAACGTCTCGTCTTCACCTTCCCGGGTCCTTTTTCATAAATCCTGCCCCTGTTAATGATCTTCTTTGATCCCTCTGTCATTGTAACATAGATCTTGCGTTATGGCAGTCTTTTATCATTTACAACCCTGCAAAACACAAAAACCAGTTAAGGAAATCATGAATGGGGTGGCGGGTGATGTGGAGGCTGAGAAAGGTCATGTAATCGGTGACATGGCAGAGAAAAATGCAGAAGAACAATGGAGATTTGCTCTGGTGGAGGTGGCGGTCTGCAGAGCGAAAAATGCATGGAAAAACGTTAAAAAACATGAAATGAACCCATTATATGCAATGGAATGGGAGACGGTACAGAGGGTACACGTGGAGATGATGTGGCGGAACAGGAGACAGCGGAACAGTCAACGGCGGAGGAACAAATCAGCACCGTCGATCATGGCGGGATCAACGGCGGAGGACAACAGACGATGGGCCAGGGCATGAGCTATCGCGTGTGCAAATACATTAAACTTCTTGCACCTTGGACGAGCAAAAGCCGTCGGATGGGCTGTTCTAGATCGGACGGTCTTCAGGAATTTCGCTGGGCATCCGTGGTCGAGATATAACGCGCGGGGGATGACGTTAACGGGCGGGAAAAGTGGTTTTGGAATCGTACAGGAGGACGCGTGTCGGGAGACGTATGGAATCGCTGGCCCACTGGGGAAAACCACCCTTTGCCCAAAGGCAGTGCGAAATAAACCGGCGGGTTTCGAAACAGTGAAGGCGGGCGGGGACCACTACATCGGGCGGAATCCGCACCGTTAGATCTGGAATAGATCAACGGTGGAAAATGCACCCGAAACTCTCTGGCTGCGGACCGTTGATCTTGTGGGATTAAACGAACGGCGGAGATGCAGGCGGGGGACCAACGGGTTAATAAACTTTATAATCAAGTTTTATGATAAATTCATATGGTTTATGGGGGGAAATACGGAAGGCTGGTGGGGCGGCGATCACCGTCCAATCGGTGAGGATCGACGGCTGTAATCGCGCCCGATGGAACTAAGGGACAAGTGCCTTTGAGGTTAGCGCTTGGGTCACGGCGCTGGTTCGCATGGTAGAAAGGGGTGCGGGGGCTTAGAAGAAAAGGGGCTTAGGCCTATTATAAGGTCTAAAGTGGGTTTTTAACCCATGTTTGATGAATTTTGAGGCCTCCAAAGGGTAACGATAGGAAGATGGAGGGGCAGTTTGGGAAAACAAAGGGTGTAGGGATTTTTAGAGGGGATTGAAGGGGTTAATAGGGAGAATAAAAAGGGTGAGAAAGAAGGACTTAAGGGGCATTTTGCAGGGGTACAACGGTAAATGTAGGCCTTAGGGAAAAGGAACTAGCAGATGGGACTTGGATAAGGCAAAGCACAGAGAGACCTCAAGGATGATGTGTCTTCAGGGGAGATGCATTCCTTGAAGGTCTCCAAAATGACATAGCCCCCAGCTTGCTTGTCATGAATTTCATAGGGGGGCTAACAGTAATGATCTATAAAATAATGAAGAAACTTAGTGAGGCATCACAACTTTCACGTTTGAAAAAATTATAAATGTTTCATGCAAATCCATTGTTGTTATAGTTCCTTCTCTCGACCATGTTCCACATAAGCATAGAAAATCAAGTAATATTAAAATGTATTTATAATACTTTGAAGCAATTAATGCTTATGGTGTCTTTTAATACCGAGTTATTACTCTGTCCAGTTGTAATTTATGCAATTAGATTGTATTCAACCCTTGCAAAGCAATTGAAGAGAGGATATTTAGAAACTAGGGCTCGATATATTATAAGCATTCATGCCTTGACCAATGATATAGAATGCATATAAAACAAATGAGATCTAGATAAAGCACGAATATGGCAATCCCGTTGTACACAATAAATGGCATTGAGTTGGACATAAGATATTGTGTTTTACCAGAGTTTTATGATAGATTAGTGCAACTTAAAAGTTGTAAGATGTTATAACTTTAATGTATCTAAATTTTACCTAAAGAGACAGTTAGAAATACATAGATTTTACAAACAATAATTATGCAAAAAAATCTGAATGTTGAATTAACACATAAGTATGCCTCAAATAAAAGCATCTATAAAACCTTTTTCCTAATAGAAATTCATCAGTTTGAAATTTTGAGTATTTACTCATGATATTTAGATTGTAGGAGTATATATATTTTATATACCATTTTTCTTAAATTAAATATTAGCTTACCGTATGAATTACAGTGCATAGATAGAAACAGAGATGGTTTCCAACAAAAAGAACCCAAAAAGGCAAGAAAATTCAGAGGGGACACCTATTTCGCTTTTTCGGTGCTAGTATTTGATGACCACCATCATCATCACTTCCACATTCATCCTCCCGCACCTCAAGAGTTTCATGTACAACTCTGCCCCTACAAATAGATAAATGAAGTGAAAATTACAGTTAAAACATTCTATATTTTTACAAAGAGTTACAATGCACATTCACAAGAATGTCACCAAGCCTTCCCCATTAATAATTTCCATGCTAGTGAACAATGTCTTCATGGGCATAAAACACTATTATCATAAGTCAATCCTATATAAAGAGGATAAACACTGAACCCCACTAAACATTTCCATTTATTGGAAATACCCATCATCAAAAGTAAGTAAAACCAATCTACAAATTTATGATTAACTTACAAGGATGATATGTCACAGAGGCAAATTTTCTTAATAGAAGGTGCCTTTCTACTTAAAGGATCACAAAACCTGAAGTAGAATATGAGACTAAAAAATTATTTCAATAGTTTGTCATTGACAAAGATTTTATTTAAATTCCACATTATTGTCTAATAAAGTCTATTATTTAACAACACAGTAGTATTAATATGTAAATATCACATTTTAGAATAATATTCTACTAACATCTAATTCTATTATGTATTATTATGATATTTTCGAGTCTCAGAGCCAGCCAACAATTCCAACCCACCTTCTTATCTAACTTTTAGGGGATGCCAACTTTCACAGGAAAAAAAGAGTCTTTACAAACAACACTGAAATATCATTGGAACATCACACAAGAGCCTTGACACTTGTATGCATAATTAATGATGTTAAAAGAAATCATATTTATAATCAAAACCAATTCAAAGCCCCTGCATCCCAGTCTAATCTTAAAACAATTGCCACAATTTAAAAATATGTGGAGGTTCAATGCCAGTTATAAAACGTGCTTGACTGCAATATTGTTTCCAAATCAAAGTGCCCATCAGAGAACCTCTCTCTATATTCCTCTAGTTCCCACAGCTTCCTCCACTCCTGATATCCTTCACGTATCAATGTGTCAAACTGTGATTTTATTGGCATATAATTGGGGTTGTTTTGTAACCAGTTAGCAATAATTGCTACCAAATAAATACAAGCACTCTCCCATGTAGCACGTTCACTTCGTTGGTCAATTGAAGCAAAGAATACTTCAGCTGATAGCTTCATTTGTATATCTCTTCTAACCAATAATTTATGTTCCCAAATACTAATGGTAAAGTTTCCATCTCCAAATTCTACCCAGACATGTTCAAAGCTACACTGGAATCAATCTCATTGACCTGCAATAGATAAACAGATATTGGTATCAATATCTACTAGATATTACAAGAGATAGTTAAACACAAATGAAGAAAAAAACAACAAGGTTCTATCAGTTTCTAAATTGATGTAGAAGTAAATTCAGTACTTTAAAATAATCCATAACTAGAAGCATCGAACTATAATCAAAAGTATTCAATCCAAAAAAAATATCTCAAACACTCATGAGTCATGCCAAACTAAGTAACACACATCCAAACTTGTTTGTAGCATGAAATGAAGCACTAAAAAATGCCAAAAACAATACAAGCACTAATCAGTATTACACTAGTACTTTTCTCTATGGTATGAATAATGTGAAATAGTTATAAGGGAAGAAAACATCAAGAGACAAGTTGTATATCACTAGGTAAGGCCACATGGTGAAGCCTAATTAAAAGGAACCCAAGTCACCAATCATCTCCACTAGATAAAAAATAAACATAAATTCATCAAAACAAACAAAATGTTTGATCTATTTTTACTTAAAAAAGTGAAGATCCCAAATTGTAATCACAAGCATTCAGGCTAAACACCTTACCATCCATGATACACAATAGTTGATTGTAGCACCAAAATAATGCAATCAAATATGCCAGAAATAGTACAATCATGCATCAGTATTTCACCAGAACATTTCCTATATTAAATTTATGTATTGTGCAGAGTGATATGGTCAGGAGTAGCAAAAACAATAAGAGACAGGAATCTGTACCATCGCTTGGGGGGTAGCTGTGTAGGAAAGCTTGATTGTCTGCGATAAAAATCAATATTATCTCCACCCTCTTCTCGGCATACCTTATTCAACAATGGTATATGGAGGAGCTAGTTTAAACCAAGAAGGAAAGAAACCAAAATTGTCTAAGTAAATTAATTCAAGAGAAGGAATAAATCAAAATGAAACATATGAAAGATGAGAAAGGTGTATTAATGTGCATAATTTATGAGAAAAGTGGAGAAAGAAAATGAATTTTTATAATACAAGAGTAACATTTACCTACTAATGTGTTAAAAGATAAATACCTTTTTCAAAATTTTAACATTAGATTTGAAGGAAAATGATAATCATTCCACTAAAACTCAGTCACATATTTCACCATATGAGAAAGATGTCACACCCTCTAGTAAAAGCTATCAACCATGAATGTCCTTCAACCATTTAATGAATTTCTACTTAAATGCGACATTGTTGAGGAATATGTCACAAATCTCATGTAACCATCTTAAACGTGAAGGGCGTAAAAATGTTCTGGAAACATGAATCTCCTTCAACCATTTAATTAACCGTTAGTGCAATGTCACATATTCCTCATGAATATATTCAAATCTGCTACAAATACTTAATCTTTTGTCCATGCAATATCATGTTACTCATGATTATGTCACAATATACATTATAATGAACTTGCAAAAATTGACAACGAGCAAGATTACTGGTTGCATCATATAACGAATGTGCAAAAAGTACTAACGACCAAAGTCTTGATTGAAAAGATTTAATTCCATTCCATTGATTTTATTTTGGTGATCCTGCAGAAATCATGTGAACAATATCAAGGGATACAAATTTAATTCCATTCCATTGATTTTATTTTGGAGATCCTGCAGATTCCATTGATTTTATTTTGGAGATCCTACATAAATCATGTGAAAAAGATATTGGGTTGCTTATAACGCTTATCTCCAAGCATTATTAATTCTTTCTCTTATTTAGAAGAATAAGATAGGATATTTAAGAGTTAGTAAAATGGGTCATATAATAAAGGGAACCCACTAAGGGTGCATTAATGTAGGTGGAAGGTTCAGATTGATCATAATTGCTTCTCACATCAGTAAACCTATCCATGTTGTATGGGCTTCCCACCACAACTCCCACCAAGATGTTGGGATTGGGTGCACTGTTGTATAGAGATTGGAAGCCCACTTTGCAGGGAATGGGTTGAGGATTATTAGCCTTGGAGGGCAGAGAAGAGGCTCTGTGATGAACATGTTGTGGATAGAGGGAACCATATCCAACCATGTATGACATACTCATAGGATTATCTCCCAGTATGTGATGAACCTTCATCAACACAAAATTGATTTAGATCCTACATACATTAGTAACTTTTTGAAATAATAGGAAAATTAAGCATTGGGCTATTATGAATCTATACCTGGCATTTCTCAAGTGCTCTTAGCCTGTGAGTAGTGACTGTCACTGTCCCACCACAAGTTACTACTTGTTTGGAGGAGCTCAAGTATTTTGCATATGTCAAGAGCAAGAAGGAAGAAGATGTAACATATTGCAAATTAGTATCCTACAATGAGTAAAGAAGACCTCTTGCTTACAAAACAACATATACTGTTAAATTTAGAAGAAGAGAGAGAAAGTGTACTATATTTCAATGCCAGTAAAATCTAAGAGATCACCTAGAGTATATTGAGCATGTGAATAGGGTGTTCCAGGCAGAAGATAGAAAATAAAATTGTCTGCATGCCCTTTGTATTCTTGAAGAGAGTGCACATTTCTTATCAAGAACTCCTACACACAAACGACATGAATACAATCAGTCATTTACATAGAACACCTAGTGGACAATCAAACTGCCAAAAAAAGTCTCTCGGTAGTTAATTACAATAATAAAAATTTATTTGAATATTAAAATCTATTAAGGAATACATATGTGAATTTAGGAAGGGGTATTCAATGCTTTTGGATTTAAACATGTTACCTCTTAAAAATAAACACATGTTATTGTACTGATTGCTGAATTTATGAGGATTGCAGATTCCAGGAATATCTAGGAATTTTACTGTCACTAGAAAGGTCAAACAATTGACCCTCTTGTAACCATAAAATTTCAAGATATTCCGGGAATCTGCAATCAACATAAGAATACCTTGCTACTAAATGTTAGGCAAGCCCTGCTACTACTGAATATTAGACCCACTCAAACTATATATACCCACTACAAGGAAAAGACCCTCTAGCAGAGGTTATAAAGGAGGTTTTTAGTGTTATAAAATTGGCCAAAATTATCAAAAAGAAATTTTCTACAACATCCGTTTATGGTTACGGAGGTTTTGGCGAAGCTTTTAAAGGAAATTCAACACAACTAAAAAAAAATGGGTGGTCGGAGGTTATTACGGATGTTTCCTTTATCAGTGCGCTACTCTGGATTTAACGCATTGGTGCGTACATATAGAAGGCGCCCCGGGCCCGTCGAAGGAAAATGCATCGGGCCGTTAAGGTATAAAACCACACCGGGCGTAGTGTTGGTGATACAATGCACGAGCCCATTCTAATTGGTCTTGGTATTTGTGTGGTGCCCATAGTCGTATCAACGCATCGATGTGTAGACGTATAGAAATGCACTAGTGCACAGTATAGAAAGGCACCGAGATTTATAATTGGTATCGGTATTCATGTGGAGCCCATAGATCATACAAATGAACCAGTGCTTATAGACACATAAATTCCCCAGTGTGTAGTATCACACAAACGCATCGAGATTTATAATTGTTATCGGTATTTGTGCGATGCCCATAGATCATACAACGACGTCGGTGCGTATAGACACATAAACGCACCAGTGCATAGTACCACACAAACACACCGATATTTTTAATTGGGTTTGGTGCTTTTTCGGTGCTCATAGGTCATATAAACGCACCGACGCTCTTCTTAATACAAATGCACTAGTGTGCAGTTACTTACACGCATCGATTTTCATTTTGTATTTTTTAGAAACATCAACCCATGATAGTGCAATTATTATGATTGTTTTAAATTCATTATCCATCAAAAGTTGACACATCTTATAACAATATTCATATTAATTAAATTATTATTAATGCATTTGAATGTGATGTTTGGATTAATTTTTTATATCATATCATAATTATTGTGGTTTTTTAAAATTCATTATTCATCAAAAGTCAACACATATATATCTCATAACAATATTTATATGAATTAAATTTTTATTAGTGCATTTGAGAACAACAATGGAGAACACAATAGCGACAATGGAGAATGTAATAGAGTAAATTAAAACATATTTTATGATATATAATATATATGAATAAGACAGTATTTATCATACAAAATGGGACAGTTATTGGTATCCCTTTTTCCTTCAATTGGGACACTATGTCCATTACATTAAACAAAATGTATGATTTCACAGACATATTTCAAAAAATACAACACCTTTCTTTCATATCCAAACATAGTGATCATGATTCTTTGCTTGAACTATTGTCACTCCTAGAGCTACTTCCATGACTTGGGCTATTTTCAGGAATGTTTTGTTCACAGTGTTGATTGTTTTCTTCTTCTTCACCTTCCATCTACAAACATAAAACTAAACTAAAATGAGTGTATAAACATTGGTGAGAATAATTAGAATTGCAATATTAAAAAATATACATCAATGTAAATCGAGAAGAAAAATGGTGTACCATAGCAAAAATTAACTCATAAACTATACACATTCTTTCAAAACCATGTACCATGCCATCTTTCAAAATTTCATCTGTTGGCACAGTTCCATACCTTGTTTCCTGCAAGTTTTATACCCCATAACAAATCATATATTTAATATAAAATATGTTTTTTTTTCTATTAATTATAGACGGAGGTAAGTAAAACAAGATCGATATATGCTTACAAATTCCACAATTAATTTCTGATATGCCAACATATACTCACAACCCATATTTAACCCAATTTCAATCAATTCATCTGATGGTTCTTCTTTGTATGTTAGCACCTCTTTGAAGACATTCAACGATGATTATTGTAAAACAACTTAAAAAATACAAAAATGAAATCTAGTTAAGTTGTTATAAGGAAGTAACAATTACTCACAAGCTTAGATATCAACCCTTTTCTTCCTTGTCATCCTGTTTTATGTGCTGAATGGGTTCCATTTTCTTTTCTTTTCTGCAATAAAATTATTGAAAATTAATATTTAATGCTAAATTTTTTATTTATTGTACCTAAGGATCGAAAAATTCAATGATTACATATTACATTTGAAGCACGTTTTTGTTGATATGGCTCCTCCTACGATGTAATCGTGTCCATTTCTTTGATCATCTCCTTGTACACCTTTTCAAACATTCCTACTGGCATATTTCTGATATCAACTCTTTCATCTTTTGAGATTTTCATAATCTTCCTGAAAATGTAACATGACAATAAAATATTTAATTTTTATATTGATATCTGAAAAGTAAATATAACAAAAGTGATATTTATAAATAATTCTAGACAAACATTTAAAGGAATATTACTTCTTCATTCCTTCTTTTTTGTTGTTGTACATTTTTTCTATTAAAAGTCTGACATGTCTCATTGACCAATTATCTGGAAACTCTTCTTGTAGTTTAGATAAAATTTGGTTCTTGGAATCATTGGATTGATTTTTGTATTGTATTTTCGTTAACTTCCAACACCACTCCAGATGAACTAAGGAGAAATTCATTTTCATTTGCATGTTCTATTTTTTTCTTTTATTAGAACAACATTCCTTTTCTGAGTTGTTGGTCCCTGTAGGACATTAAACATATGTGAATTAATAGACAATTTGACACATGTTATCTAAAAATTTTAAGTATATTATTAATGATAATTAAAAAAAGAAACCCATATTGGATTAATAGTATTTTTTCATTCACCTGATTCATCCGTTTACAAATTTTCTATCAAGCTTTTACGATCTTCTGGTCCTAGATTAGAAATAATATTATCGAGCATCGTCATTTTGTAGCTCTGCATGATACACAGTAAACAATACATATTATTTAAACTTACATATAATTAAAAAATAATGTTTTTTATAAATAATTTACAAAGAACTTGCATTTTTTTTCTTTTCTTGATGTGTTATCAGTATTTTTGTTACTTTATCTCTTGTCATTTCTTTATCAATCTGAAACCTGTACCATATAATTCATTAATATATTTATAAATAAATTTTCAACTTTTCAGGTAAAAAATAAATCTCAAGACACTGGTGCGTCGTTCTTGATGTACGCACTGCCACCGGTGTGTCGGGGTATTACCAACACACTGCAAAGTAGTATAATATACCATACGGTGCATGGGGTATTATAAACGAACTGCAAAAATAGTGTAATAGATCGTGCGGTGTTATCCTCGTAACATGGAGCACCGGTGCCCTATTTCAGAGATGGCGCACTAATTTAAAAAAATTGTTTTCAAATTTTTTATTACACAATACTTGTGCGGTGCACTTTATAATAAAGTGCACCAGTGCACTAGGTTACGCAGAGCACACCCATAAAAAAAAAAATTTTAAAAATTAAAAAATTAAAAAAAAAATAAATAAATAAAAAATAAAAAAATTAAAAAAAAAATAAAAAAATTAAAAAAAAAATAAAAAAATTAAAAAAAAAATCCATTTTTTCCAAAAATTCACGCAATGGCCGAATGGATTGGGATCCAACAATGCAAGTCGTCCCCGTGGGTTGGATGTCAATCTAAAATGAAAATCCCTAATTCTGAAATCACAGAAATAGGGAGAAGAAAGGGAAAACACAAAAAAATGAAGGGTTTAGGGTAAAAATGGATAAAACTACAGAAAAAGTAAAAAAAATAATCAGATTTAATCACGTGATGGTTTGAAATTCTATGATACAGGGGTTGAATCACCAGAGATTTGATTTCTAATTGTCTGAATACTTCTATTCGAATGTATTTCGTTGCTCCACATGGCCCTCGTGCTTTCTTGCTCTAGGTATGTCTCCTACAAATATCTGGCTGAAAATTTTAGTAAAAATAGTGAAATAATGAAAAGTGTTTAGTATTGAAAGAATTATTTTATGAAATTAGATTTTTGAAAATATTTTTCTGCCCATTTTTCAATGTGCCTCTTTTTTTTCACTTAAATAAAATAGAGGTGCGTCCTTTTGTAACCCGGCACCGGTGTGGTTATATGTACAGTACTACCGATTTTCAGTTAAGGCATCGAAATTACTTTTAGGTGTGTACACCAAAATTTAGTGAACTCCAACCATAGAAATTGAGAATTATAATTTTGTTTATTCTTGAGAATTAGAATTAGAATTAAAATTAAGAATTGGAATTGGATAAATTCTTGATGGAAATAACTATTCTTCCAATGCATTTTATTTATTGTAGGAGGTCCCCACTGATTATGTGGAGAGAATGCAATGTGGGGGGTGTGAATATGCAATACTACAGGGCCCAAGTGGGAAATTGTGGCATGTGAACCTATTATAATTGGCACTTAACTATTTGCAACCAATATGTTTTAGAATATAATTTGCAGATAGACGGATGACCTGCCAGCAATTAGTACATATAATTTGCACAAGGGTAATTTTCTGGGAGCAATGACAACAAGTCCTTCATTTTGTATTTGCTAGCACAAGAAGACCAATTTTCGACTAGACGATGTAGTTATTACATGTGGAGACAATGTGTTCCCATAGAAAATGAGTATAGGGTTGAGAAGAGGAAAGACATTGAAAAATAGGCTATTACATTAGTTTTTCCAATGGGAAACTGATTTGCAGGTGGAAATATGGTAGCTACATGTATCTATGCTTTTCTTCCCACAGAAATGGTCATTGGATTTCCATCTATCATACAAGTAGACTTTTTACTAGTTTCATCCACAGGACCATATCTCAGACAAGTTAGATATGCCATTCAGGTTCAATTGAAAGCTGAAGATGTGATTTTATGCGACGTCATCTTTGCCGGTAAAAGTTTATGTAAGCCAACCGAAGCTCGGACACTACTCCCAGCTACTTTTAAATGCATTCTGGGGAATCTTTCTCTTCATGGGACCTACTAGCCCGATCAACAACGTTAATTGATCTTTCTTTGTTGTCCTTAAGGGAATGAGAATCCTTCCCTTCATGGTGCCTATTGGCTTTATCAATTGCATCGATTGATCTTTCTCTGCCATCAAATCTGCTCTCCATTTCTCCATCATGGGACCTCTTAACCCTATCGCCAGCCTCAACCGAATGCTCTCTGGTGGTCTCAACCTGTACTCATTTTGTACTCTGTCGAGCTCTTTATCCATCTACATCCCTGTAAGCGTCTTTGTCTGTCTTTCTATTTGAATCACTCATTTTCTCTGCTATAAACTTCTCATCCAAAATTCGAACTCTCGTCTTTTCAAACCCTCATCTCCTTAGAAAAATTCTTGCCCGCGATTCAAGCTCTTCACTGCTCCAATACTACACTTTACAGAATAAACCTATTCCAGTGCGTGTTGTTTTATAGGCGCACCGGGGAAGTTTGTAAGATCGAGGCTTTTTTTTTGGCATGGTGTTTTATGACGCACCAGTGCAGAAGCATTCTGAAGCACTAGTGCATTTGAGTAATAAGACACACCAGTGCGTGTTATGATGATAAGTGCACTAGACTGTATAAAGTTCCTTTTTTTGTATGTAAGATCATAATAAAATAATGATAATTCTAAAGTATATGAATCTATTTGCATTATTTTCTAAAATTTATTATGTTACAAAAATTCAAATTATTCTAGATTTACTATTTTACAATTATTTACAAATTTACAAATTTAAATATTTTAATAAAATAATTTCACATTAATAAAATTCAAATTTTCACATTAATACAATTAAAATTTAAAAATATTTTACATACAATTACAATTAAATTTTCAATTAGAATTAGAATTAGAATTAGAATTAGAATTTTACAATTTTGCATACAATTACGATTAGAATTAGAATTAGAATTTTAATTTTACATACAATTAGAATTTTACAATTACAATCTTTTCACAGTAATACAATTAAAATTTTACAAATATTTTACATACAATTAGAATTAGAATTACATTTACAATTACAATTACAATTTTACAAATATTTTACATACAATTACAATTACAATTACAATTTTAGAATTTTAATTACAATTAGAATTACAATTACAATTTTACAATTTGTCATATATACAATTACAATTAAAATTACAATTACAATAATTTCACAATAAATTAAATATTACAATTACAATTAGAATTTTACATCAAAAATTTTACATAGAATTAGAATTAGAATTACATTTACAGTTACAATTACAATTTTACAAATATTTTACATAGAATTACAATTACAATTTTAGAATTTTACATACAATTAGAATTAGAATTACTATTTTACAATTTGTCATATATACAACTACAATTAAAATTACAATTACAATCATTTCACAATAAATTAAATATTACAATTACAATTAAAATTTTACATTAAATATTTTACATACAATTACAGTTAAAATTACAATTACATATACAAATACAATTTTACAATTTTACATACAATTAAAATTAAAATTTCAATTACAATCATGACATAATATTTAATAAATATCATGGTAATTTAATATTAAATTAATTAATAAACATCATGATCATCATAATCATCATACAAACATCATATTCGACTTAAAAACTCATTCAAACATCAAATTAACATTATATATTAACATCATCACAACACAAACATCAAATATACATCTCATGTCAAATAACTCATGCTATAACATACACATATATCTGCAAGATAAATATTAAATGAACATATCTAAAATGACCTAACAATATACACATCATGATGATCACCAACATGTAGATTAAGTACAACTGCAACATGAACATAAAATACATGGACCATATATATATATATATATATATATATATATATATATATAACTGAATAATGTTAAAAATATACAACTGTAATATAAATGTCATGGATCGGCTGGTGGTAGTACAACATCAATAGCAGTACTAGTGGAGGCTTGCTCATTCAATGGTGCAGCCTCGACGGTCGATGGTCGAGCCTGCTCATGATCATGACTAGTACTAATGGATGGATTAGCTGGTGGTAGTACAACAACAATATAAGCATCACTAGTGGAGGCATGCTCAATCAATCGTGCAGCCTCGACGCTCGATGGTCCAACCTGCTCATGATCATGACTAGTACTGATGGATACTGTAGGTTTTTTATGACTAGACATTGTCGATGGTCCATCCTCATCTCCATGATGACTGCTAGATGCTAGTGGAGCCTCATGCTCATCAAGCGTGGCACAAGGTGAACGATCATGAGATGAGTTGCTTCTCGTGGACTGACCATCACGTGCTGTGGCTCAACCACACCTATAATGTGCAACAGTCCTCCTCATTCGTGTAATAGCTGTCGCAACTCCTAGGACATGCCGCATCAGGCTATACATATCACGTGGAATGCCTCTCCACATCCATATTAGCTTATCATCAGCCTGTATGTCTATCTAATGAGCGGGACTGATGCTCGCCTCAAAAATCAATGCACTGAGTTGGTCAATAAACTTCGTGCTGTATTGAGTATCAGGTCGACCGCGCCTAGAAAAAGGTGGTACCGGCGCACCAACATGAGAAGCATGTCCCTCTCCACCGACCTCCTGATCATGATCCTCTGCATCTGCCATGTCCTGATCATCATCAGGATCCTCACCTCTATCATGTGGTGGTTTCGGCATCTCCTCACCATCAAAAGAGCCAATGTCTGCAAAATATATACAAGTACACAACAATAATTAGACAATTTCATTACACAATTTAATAAAAGTAAGTTAAAGAACATGTTAGAATAAATATAAATAAAAAAATAATATTACCTCTATCATCTGGCAGCTCATCATCTGTGAAGAGGATGTTAGTACACCCTCACCAATCCAATCCAGCATAAGGACAGGGGACCATAATGAAGGGATGCAACTCGTCAACACTAGCTAGTAATTCCAATGCATCATGCGATATCCTGGCTAGAAACATAGTCTCTCCCCTCTTGGGCATCATATGCCGCCACATGTGCATCTGGGCCTCCAACATCAGCCTGAGAGGTTGCCAAACAAAAGCAGGCCTCATCTCTAGAAACCTCTAAAAAATTAAACGAAAAAACTCTGAAGAAAAATGGAAGTTGACCCTCCCTTGTGCATGAGCACGACATCTATCTAAGGCGTACAAAACTGCTGCAAAAAGGTGGCAAACCACCTGACAAGTCGTGGCTCTTGTACTAAATAATCAACATAATATAGCAACGGACAACTAATGCATTTCCCGTCACTAGTATTGTGTGAAATGTTCGAAATGAGAAGTGAGAGGCACTGCACGTCCTATCTACCAAATGCACCAATACGTAGTTGACCTCCAGGGACCTGAAACTCTGAAGGAGACAATACATCTACTCCAATGTATCTCTGGGAGTAAACTAAATGACTCCCTGCTACACAACCAGCTAAAACATCTAGGAACAAGGGAAAATCCACCCCTCTCCTCAATAGCCCTATAATGAAATAAATATCCTCCTCGGTGGGTGTGTACCACTGGTCAGGACCAACCTGAAAAGCCTGTTGGTGGGCATTCCACCTACGGATAAGATGTCTCAAAAAGGCACTATGGGCCTTTAGGGAAGTAGCCTCCTCATAGAACTTGAGGAGGCCTACCTGCCTTAGGAGCCCCTGGGTATCTGTTGTAATAGGGCGAGGGTACACATTTCTCTCCCTCTCTCATGCCTCCCACTAGCGAAGCATGTCATACTGCTCTGCCTGTTGTTGTTGTTGTTCCTCCTCTTCTCTCTGAATCATTGACATAATAAATAATTTTTTTTATTAAATCAGACATGTATTTAGGAATATACATATATAATTTTTTTCGGAAAAAAAAATAGACCAGTCGGTGCACCAAAAAAATAGTCATGCACTGGTTTTGGTGCGGCTTTTTGTTGTAGAGCACCAGAGGCAGTGCCCCAGATGACATAAAACGCACTGTATGCGGTGCACCTGAAATTTTATCAAGCCCTGTTGACTGTATATGGTGTCAAAAGAGTGGTGCGCTGACTAAAATATACACCTCGATGCGTATAGTCGTGTCAGCGCACTGACTTCCTGACAAATTATATAGTCAACGGTGTGGTATTTTACCCGACCGCACCATTGAACCTGTCGGAATGTCGAATGCGGTGCGCTGACAGACACCGGGGTGGATATATCCGTTAACGCATTGCATTGCTATTCCCATGGTCAATGGTGCGCCCCGCTAAATGACCACACCGCAAATTTTTTTAAATTTTAAAATAATGCGGGGCACCTTTCGGTACCGCCCCGGAAATGGTGTGGATAATGTTAGCACCGGTTGCAGTGCAACCTATAAATTTTACAGGCAGTTGCACTGCTTACCGGTGCAAGCCGAATGGCTCGTGTGCACTGCGCAACAAATTTTTTTCTTTTTCTTTTTTAATGGTTAATTTTAAGGTTATTTCAAATTCTAATCCACTAGAAAGTTTAATTATGGGAAAACTAGAAAAATACCTGTACATTTCACCATTGAGGAGGCATATTGGTTGTAGAATTTGAAAAATAAAATTTTCCCACCGTTTTGCAAAATGCAAGTTGGAGATTGGTGGCCAATGCACAGCAGCAGTGCGTGCAATGGGTGCAATGGGAGCACTGATGTCAGGGAGGCTCAGAGAAGGAGAAATTGCATATATGCTTGAGAGCTCTAGAGTCTGAGAAAAGTGAAAAATGCGGTTATTTTGTCGTGCTTTTTTTTATTTAACCCTGCTCCGGTGCGCGGGGTTTTATAGGCGCACCAGTGCGGTTTCTTAAGAACGCACCGGGTGGTTTCATATTTGGCGCGTTGTTTTATGATGCACCGAGGCGGTTACTTAACACCACAATGGGCTATTTTAGTTTTTGCATGGTGTTTTATGACGCTCTGGGGTGGAATAGTCATGAAGCACTCGTGATTTATAGTAATAGGACACACCGAGTGTGTGTGTACGGAGTGCATGGTGTTCGGTGTGCCAATTTTTTGTGCAACTAGTGCTTTCTATTATAGAGCCCACTGGTTATTGAGAGAAGAAAGTCAAAAATGCGCTTTTTTGGCCGTAATTTTTTTTTTATTTAACCCTTTTTTGGTGCGCGTGTTTTATAGGCACACCGGTGCTGTTCCATACGAACGCACCAGTCCACTTCTGTTTTGGTGCGGTGTTTTATGCTGCACCAGTGTGGAATATTTTGTGAGCACTGGTGCCTTCCCTTGTACAACGCACCGGTAATTGAGAGCTCTAGAGCAATGAAAAAAGTGAAAAATATGGTTTTTTTTCCGTAATTTTTTTTTTAACCCTTTTCTAGTGCGCATGCTTTATAGGTGCACTAGTGTTGTGTCTTACAAACGCACCAGTCATTTTTTACTTTGGTGCATTTTTTTATGATGCACCGATGCAGGTTCTTAATACCGCACTGGGCTTTTTTTGTTTTGACGCAGTGTTTTATGATGCACCGGCACATAAGAGTTTTGAAGCACCGGTGCTCTATAGTAATACGATACACCAAGCGAGTGTGTACGGAGCACACAGTGTCCAGTATGCCAATGTTTTATGCGCACCCGTGCTTTCTCTTGTAAGGAACATTGGTGCAATGTTGAATGATAATCACACCAAGCCGAAAACATCCACAAAACCCTCCCCCTGCCAACCTCCTCTAGTAACCTCCGGTAGAAACGGATGTATGGGGTATTTTTATAAGGGGTTCCTCAAAAACATCTGCTAGAGGGTATTTTCCTTGTAGTGACCTTTGATAGAAGTACTCGATCTCCTGCATCTTTGTTGTCCCACCCAAATGCATTATCTGATTGGACAGCTCCTAAGGATGGGCCATTTACTTTAATGTAGTTTAGATATGTTGGATTGTGTGTTTCCTTGTACATCCAAGCTTCTCCCCAAAGTAGTTCGTCCTATAATGATCCCAAAATGAAGTCAGTTGTAAATCTTTCAATTTGAACCACAGGATAAGAAGCTTGGAATTGAACTTATTTAAGCTTTCCTGATATCAACTAGACAATAGTAATCACTAATTAATTTCAAAATGGAGGAGCCTTAGAATAAATCCCATCAACCTACACAACATGATGATTACCTCCCTCCTTTTTAGTGCTCACATGCAGAAGTAGTAAGTTACAAGTAGAGAGTAGTGCCACCTCAATCTGTAGATTCATGAGATCTCGAGGAGAGCCCTTACCTCCACACATGAGACCCTTGCAATAGTGTATCTATCCAGGCCCTTTTTACAATCACATAAGACACCCTCCTTCCCATTGACCCATTTCTCTGCAAAGAAAATCCTTGTTGTGCAGTTTTCTACTGGTCATAAGACAAATATGTGTTTGGTGTACAGACAAGCATCGTGAATATACATTATTTTTTGGTTGTGCACATTCAAATAGTGTAGGGGACATTTATATTATGTTATATTTTGATGTTTGTAGATGATGTGGCCCTTCTAGTCTCATCCCCAGACAAATTGCAAAGACAACTCGATGCCCTAGCCCTTTTCTGTGATCTTCATCGGTTGACAGTCAACCTAGGTAAAAACCAAAGTCATCATCTTCAACGTGTTGAAGAAAATCCTCCTTGATCACCATTTATTTCTAAAAGGAGAGAAGATCGAGATCACCAACTCATATACTTATCTAGGGGTACTATTCACAAGACCTTGCTTTAGTTTGCAACGTGCACTTTAGCCCTCACATTCTCCAACATTCTCCAAAATCTCATAAAGGAAAAATTGTTGTTGGCTTCTTCTCACGAAAATTGAAATAACATTTCTTCATATTTGTTGTCCTCGATATACCTTTGATTCTCAAAATAAGGAAAACTAATATTTACACCTTAAAACACACAAATATAATGATTTTTCTTTTATTTGTGTTCAACAGCTCCCTGAGATAAGGTAAAAAGTTAAAAAATTCAATTTTAGACCCAAATAACAAGCAAGTAGTAACACAAAATCATTGAAGCCTAAAGTAAAGCTAAAATTCTGATAATGTGTATTTACCACAGGCGAGTTCTTTTGATTCTTGGTAGTTGAGAAGCCCACACATAGTCATCATAGAGCATATCAAGAGAAAAATTTTCTTCATATTCACTACCATCAATACACCTTCCACACTCATCACAAAGTGCAATACAAAAGGTACAATCCCGACACTAACTGTCTTTTGGAAACTTTCATTGGTGCAGTCATAAACAAGCTTTTCATTCCCACATCTAGGGCAAGCTTCAATATCAATTGTACAATCATCATCATATGACAGTGAATAATAACGACTATTAGGATAAAACAATGGTTTTACTAAATGAGACTTTTGTTGTAAACCTCCATCCAAAAGGTAATCCAACTTCTAAAGGTGCTCCCTTTTTATCCCAAAAATACCACTAATTCTCAACTGCTTCAATCCGTGCATGCTGCATCCTCTGTGTGCTTTGAAATTTTTTACAATGCCATCGGTAGTCAACCTTGTGCAGCCTGGAAAACATAACTGCAAAGCCCAGAAACAAGTGCACCACATATAGTTAAGGGAAGACTAGGAGGTACCATTAGAAAATGATATTTCACACAAAACCTCTGATTTAACGAGCTTAACTTGAGCAATTGTAAGATAAAAATATAATTGCGTGACGAAAACCTAATACAATTGATAACAAAAATAAAATTCCACAATCAATGCACAATATTGTTTTTAAAAGAATGGTCAAACTAAACAAGAGAACCACCTACAAGCAGTACCTTCCATGCAACATCATTTTCACAGAAATGCATTACCTTCCCATGTTTCCAGATATCTAATGAAAATTAAGATATGCTAAGCAAGTTGAGGAGCAGCCACCAGTGTGTGAAATAATACAAGACAAATCAAGAAACAAGATAAATTTTAAACACATAAGCACATGGAATACCAAATGTAAGAGTTGCACCAATTCCTCCCTTGAAGGTTTCAACATTTTGGGGCAAATTTTACCTACATTTCCTTCAAAAAATAAGCTTCTAATATTTTAATTTTTTGTCATTTTATCATTGTATTTAAAGGAGACTAGGGGTTAAATTCACATGCAAACACATCCATTTAGTAACCCGGTTTGAAAACATTTTACAGGAAGCACAATTCCATTTCACGAAACCCATCAATTACATTAACTAAATCTAACTGCTTAACATTGCTAATCATGCCAAAATGCATAGATTCTATATTCAGAAAGTAAATATATTGTTATCTTCAAAATGCCAAGTGCAACAACAAATTCATATTTCTGTAATTTCTCAAAATCAAAAACCAAAAAATACATATACCAAACTTTGTAATCTTTGGACTGGTGTCCAATACTTGCTTCAATTCATCATCTGTAATTTTCAGGCACTACACTAAAGTCAATTTTCATAGCTGACCTTGATACCTTTCAACAAGTTTTAAGAGGGCATCATTAGTGAGCCTTTCGCTTAGAGGATACTCCGCATGTATATTTTTCCATAGACGAGGATCATCTTTCACTGCAGCATGCAAAGAGTTGCAAACTTTTTCAATTGACAAAATATCTTACAGGCCCAAATACCAAGGGGAGAAATGAAGCCCATCATGGGGTTCTCTCTATAATTATCCACCAATCCTACCTTCCATACTTCCCAAAACAACTTCGGTTTCACCCTGAGAAATCTCGCAATAATCATAATAATTTGATGTCTTTGTAGAAGGATCTCCCAAAGTGGCTTGCACTCGAATATTACCAGTGTCATCCCTATATTTTGCAAGGATCTCTTCGTAGAAGGATCTACCAAAGCCGATTGCACTCAAATATTACCAGTTTCATCACTATATTTTGCAAGGCTCTCTTGCCATCTTTCATGATTTTCCTCTAGCTCTCTCAGGAGTGCTACTTCTCTAGAAGCTTGGAAGTCAGCCAATAACGCACCAGCTTTCGAGGATGTCAAATAATCTCCCTTGTAGCTCGAATCCAAAAAATATATTTTATCAAGTAATTCATGCAGCTTAGCTAGTTCATCTTCATCATAAGAAGACACCAGATCACAAGTAGTAGCTCTGTACTCAACCCGGTTTGCTTCAATGGCATCATAACAAATGGTTTCATAATCTTCATAGCCAATTAATTCATTCAAATTAATAGGTTCATGGTAAGGCACCTACCCTCAACTAAAATTGGCCCTGTAGTCAACTAGTGAAATGTTGCATTGTCCTCAGTCAACCTTTCCTTTTTCAAATCTTGATAAATCTCCCTGTAACAAGAATTTTCTTGAAAATTCTCATGTTCCACCTGCAAAGTATTGCAAAGTATTCATTAAACGAATTCCATTCCAATCACCCTCCAACTTTCCAAGCCAGTAAATCTGGGGCATATGCATTATCCAATTTTCCAGTGACATCAAAAATCCATGGCATTGTCCCTGGATAGTGAATAGTTTCTAAACAAATTTAAATAAAAACAGCAGAATGTGCTATGAATATGCTCCTCTAATCATCCGATATACTCAAAAATAAATATAATGAAAATTCCTGATGGACCTTTTTCTTGTAAGGATGAAATATCCCAGAACTACTTCTCCATAGAACCCCTTAAACCTATATCTGTCAGTTATACAATACTAAAGAAATATTATTCAAATAAAAAACTAGATACATAAGAGGATAGGAAAATGCTACCTTCGACGTAAGATGCAAAGATATATTTATTTGTCTGAAATGCTCATGAAAAAATAAGATAAATTGAATCCCAATATAAGGCTTTCAAGCAAAGCCCTGCTTCAGGCTACGAGCACGGTATCCTCTTTCACAATTTTCCTTTTATAATTGATAATTTCATCAGAGAGTGATTCCATAAGAGAAAACTTGCTTTGTCCCAAAAAATATCTCCTTTCACGCATCTCCTCTCAAGAACTATCAACAGTTCAACCTCAGTCAATATTGACAGAAGAGAAGAGGTAGTGAACAAAGTGGAATGATGTCAAAAAGCCGATGGTACCAGTGGCAAGAATCATTTCAAGCACCATTATCAAGGAGTACCCAAGATAGATCACTACAGAAACTAGGCCACTCAAGCTGCAAAGATCAAAAACCAGATAGTTGATTTCATATAGGGAAGCATAGAGAGAAACTGAGCCAGATGCAAAGAATGAATTCCACCACCACTACCAATCCTCCACACAGAGGTGCATGTATGTAAGAACCATGAATACCTTAACACACACAATAAAAAGTAGGACAAGCACACCAAATAGGAAACCAAACACATAATATAACCTTCCCAGCCAGATGCTAGACATGATGAAGAAGAGCTCAATGAAGAGGGTCGCAAAAGGCAAGGTACTTGCTCCCAGGACAAGAAGCCATGATGGATATTTTCTAGTTGGGATTTTTCTATGGATCTGGTTAGTTCTTACTGGATATCATATGGCTTTAGCGTTGGTCCCAAAACATCCACCCAAAATGCTCCATTGCCCTAATCATCAGCATAAATATGGGCCGTATGCAACCTAAAACCCTCATCATCAACGTAAATCTAGGGCATAAGAAACCGAAAACCCTCCACTACCCTCATCATCAGTGTAAATTGGGGGCGAATTCCATTCCAAAACCCTCCAACCTCGTAAATCGGTGGCAAATACAACCCAAAACAGTCCAGACTAGTAAATCGAGAGGCAAATCCAACATTTCATGTTTTATGTGCCCTTATTTTCTTGGGCTAAAGCATAGTAATTAATTATTTTTAAAATAATTTTAGGGCTAACTATACAAAACTATACAAAAGAGGTTTTATATAAAAAAAATTCCCCTCTAAAATATAAAACCCCTTAAATTTCACCCTTGGGCTAAAATTCGCCCCTAAAATTTTCCCTGCCTCTAACTAATTGTATCTACATTTTCAATATTTTCTATGAAGGGGAAAATATTTTCCTTTATGCCTTCACCCATCAAATACATAGAAACTAATTCCATTTCTATGTATTTCACTGTATCAAAATCATTTGATTCCTCTATAGATCTTTTCACATTTCCTTTGACTATATCTAAGACCTTGTTCTTTTCAAGGATGATGTCAATCCTTTTCTTCTAGAACCTATAATTTTTTGCTTCTTTAAGCTTATTCTCTCCCTTAATAGTGTTATACATCTTTCTTAAAGATAGTGAAGACTTATTTCCTCAAGTGAACTTCTTATGACTTCCTTGATCAAGTCCTTGAGACTACCTGTTTCCTTATTTCACCAAAGCTATGATACCATGTTAGAGAATCAGAAAGGAAGAAAGATCCTCTTGTTCTTGATTATTTACTTGTCATAATGTTTATTTCTTATTATTTTCTTCTTATCTTTCTTATTATTAGTTCATAAAGGAAACATAAAATAAAATGCACATAGATCAAGGACACTAGACGTAGGCCATCAACTAGGGAAAAACCCCACTCTAGGGGAAAACCTAGTCAATAATTATTCCTTAAATAGTAATTGTTGAGACTCTAGACCTTGAAATGGAATTCCTCCACACCAAGTCAAGCTTCCTTGTGGTCCTTCCTGAATCTGGCAGCAACAGCACTATGATGGCTTGAAACTTCAACCTTGATTCTAGATACTTTGATCTTTAGGTAGAGAATTTGATCTAGCTTCAAAGAATTCTATTTAGGCCCAATACAACTTCTCCAAGCAACATCATTCAGCAAAATAGACTTTGAATTCCTATTCTCTTGGAACAAACACCTTGGCAACAATTGTTGCATCAAAACTTTTAGAACTTTGATCTCCCAAAATATAGCTCGAAATGCAGAGAGAGTAGCACCAAAATTTCAATTTTCTCCAAATCTATAAGCATGCCCAAAACTGAATCCAGAAAGTCCTCCTCCTCAATTTCAATTTTTTTCCTTGTTACAGCTGAAAACTCGAATTTTTGTGTTGTTGAGTGATGTTCTTCCAAACGAGTTTGATCTCCTTGAATATATAGGCTTAAGGTGAGCTCAAATTCCTTCAGTTGAGGCTGACTTGATCACCTTAAGGTTGAATTTATGTGGATGCTTCATAAATCATATTTTACTCAATAATTGACCTATTTTCATGATTCAAAAGCCCGATATGGATCAATTTAAATATGCAATAATCCTATAGACTCAGAATAAAACTTAGAAGTCCGAAATAGGGACTTTGACCTAAAATAAATATTACCCAAGCATGAAACCCATGCTTTAATAAGTCATTTAATATTAATATAAAATTATTTCCTTTATTATTTTCACAAGTAAAATAAGTCACTAGAAAATTTGGTGGAATTTCCGACGGCCAATTCGTCGCTATTCCGACACATAGTCATTGCAAGAGCGACAGTTCGAGGATGGGCAAAACGTGGTTTTCCATCCCGTCGCAATTCCGATGCACTTAAAAAGTGTCACACTACCGACACTTTTTCCGTCGCTTCCAAACAGGCGTCGCTCTTTCGACGTTTCCCAAACCGTCGCGCTTCTGACGTTTGTAAACTGTCGCAATTCCGACGAAATGTGGTTCGACATTTTGAACGTCGCTCTTCCGACATTTGTAAACTATCGCAATTCCGACGAAATGTGGTCCGACGTTTTGGACGTCGCTCTCCCGACGTTTGTAAACTGTTGCAATTCCGACGAAATGTGGTCCGACGTTTTGAACGTCGCTCTTCTGACGTCTGTAAACTGTCGTAATTCCGATGAAATGTGGTCCGACGTTTTGAACGTTGCTTTTCCGACGTTTTTATACTGTCGCTCTTCCGACGTTTTTAAGCGGTCGCAATTCTGACGCTTACAAGGCATCGGTATACTGACGGCGGGTTCAATTTTAAAAAAAATGAAACTTTAAAACAAGACAGTAAATCTCCAATATTTGTTATGAATTGTGGGCGTTCCAATGACCATGAAATATTAATATAATAAACCACCCCGCAGTGCTTCGACTATAAACAATCATTTTTTTTTCACAAGAGAAAAAATGTTGTTTTTAATATATTATATGAAGTAAAACAGTCCATGAAGTCATTACACTTTCACATCTGAAGATTGGAACCCAAATATCCATCCAGAAAAGTGGAAGTCCCACCCTAGACAATGATAGAAAAATACCCCATGTCACATATAGGGACATGATATAAAACCCAGTAACGATCCACATGGAGATTATCGACAATCTGAGAAAGCATCCAAATATGCCCGAGGCATCTATAAGAAAGTGAAATAGCAGTATGTAGAATAGTAAAGCAACGGATAGAGTACCGACGTTCATTGTTCCAAATACAAATTAAAGTACCCAAAATCCTGCAACAGAGAAAAACGCTAATCATGTGAGGAGTGTGATATGTCCAAAATATAAAAAGACCATCAGACCATATCAATAAACCGGCAACATAGACCAGCATCGCTAGTTTTGAAGGCAGAGTGATAAACATTAATCATTTTTTTTTTCACAAGAGAAAAAACGATGTTTTCAATATATTGTATGAAGTAAAACAGTCCATGAAGTCATTACATTTTCACATCTTAAGATTGGAACCCAAATATCCATCCAGAAAAGTGAAAGTCCCACCCCAGACAATGATAGAAAAATACCCCATGTCACATACAGGGACATGATATAAAACCCAGTAACGGTCCACATGGAGATTATCGACAATCTGAGAAAGCATCCAAATATGCCGAGGCATCTATAAGAAAGTGAAATAGCAGTATGTAGAATAGTAAAACAACAGATAGAGTACCGACGTCCATTGTTCCAAATACAAATTAAAGTACCCAAAATCCTTGAACAGGGAAAAACGCTAATCATGTGAGGAGTGTGATATGTCCAAAATATAAAAAGACCATCAGACCATATCAATAAACCAGCAACATAGACCAGCATCGCTAGTTTTGAAGGCAAAGTGATAAACATTAATCATTTTTTTCTCACAAGAGAAAAAACGTTGTTTTGAATATATTATATGAAGTAAAACAGTCCATGAAGTCATTACATTTTCACATCTGAAGATTGGAACCCAAATATCCATCCGGAAAAGTGGAAGTCCCACCCCAGACAGTGATAGAAAAATACCCCATGTCACATACAGGGACTTGATATAAAACCCAGTAACGGTCCACATGGAGATTATCGACAATCTGAGAAAGCATCCAAATATGCACGAGGCATCTATAAGAAAGTGAAATAGCAGTATGTAGAATAGTAAAGCAACAGATAGAGTACCGACGTCCATTGTTCCAAATACAAATTAAAGTACCCAAAATCCTTGAACAGAGAAAAATGCTAATCATGTGAGGAGTATTGGTAACCATCTGTTGCATCCGAGATGTAAGGTTCAGGCTCGCTTGTTTCCATTAGTAGCCCGCTACAGAATCCACCCTGTTCATAGCAAAAAGGTTCCTGTAGATATACAGAGAAAGAGTATAATACGTAGACCATATAAACATGGCTTTGTATTTCAAAAAACAGGTTTAAAATAGAAACAAGGAAACATTTGTTTTTTCCAATTGTTATGAACATAATTCGACCGTGAAATATTAATATAATAAACCACCCCACAGTGCTTCGACTATAAACAATCATATAAGCATGGCTCTGTATTTAAAAAAATAGGTTTAAAATAGAAATAGGGCAACATTTTTTTTTCTAAGTAAAGTTAATCTATTAACAGTGGGAATAAAATTACACCGAAGTCAAAAACATTTCCCAGACTCATGGAAAATTTGTCATCAAAAAATCAAAAAATTAAGAAGACTGCCCTCATATGGGGAAACCAGTCTTGAACGTTTACAGAATTCAAAAATATTACAAAGGTCCAACACAGTAATATAATCTAAAAGCAGCCCAATTAAGTGGGCCACGAAGCAAGAAAAACAAATTAACCAAACTACTCCTCCGGCTCCTCGATGATTCATCACCATCCTTCGGAAGGTCCAGGATCGCTAGGTGCTACCTCCATAGTCATGCCACCGCTCCCCTCCTGAAGGCCCGAATGCTAGCCGGCTTTTTCTGAGCTTAGACCCACCGGACGGGTGCATTGTTCTTCTATCCGAGCCTCCTCACGAAAACCACAGTAATTGACGCTGTGATTCATGGGCGGTTGAGAGAGAAATTAAAGGAAAAAAGTGCAGTGCGCATCGTGGGAGAAGGTGAAGCGCTGGGGAAATGAGGAGCAGGGGAGCCCATGGTGGCCAGATCCTACAACCCAACCCCGCCCACTTCTAGTATCTAGATAGCGACCTCCGTGATAATCACTGGACTGGGAAGACGACTCGGTTGAGGGACTGGAGGGAGCGTGCAGGGGTTTTCCTCTAGTGCTCCCCCTGCGGCAATGCATCCTTTGACGCAGGTGAGGCATGGGTGAAATCTTAGCAGTGGGCACAAGAGGAGAGGGAGAAGCAGAATTCCAAGAAACAGAGGAAGACAGACAAGGACCAGACCGAGAAAAATGCAGATATGCAACAAGGTCTAAGCAGCAGTTCAGCTAGCCACTTCTCCTTCTCGTCACAGTGATCAGGCAGTGTAACCCAGCAACCGGCTCATCTGAAAAACCATAGCGAAACGCCATTTTATCGACCCGACTACAATGCAATCAAAGTACGCCCGTCATAATAAATCTCTGATCATTAATGAGAGCCGAAGGCCGGATCATATTGGAGCATGCGGAATCACTAACAGGAGTGGAGGTCTGATATTGAACAGTGTTAAAACTTAATGCGATTTGATGTGAAAACCTTGGAAATTAATTGAATAGCGTTAAATCTTGATGCGATTGATATGAAATCGCCACATCCATGTCCCATCGCCTTAAACGCCATCGAATGCACCCGCAGCAGGGAGTAGGGCAAGTTTTAATTGAGGACACGTGGCAGAAATTGATTGGAGCGGATCTTTGTTTGGGCCGCTCGCACAATGGAAATCTAGACCCGAAAAATATTAGGGCGAATTTGATAAGAAATTCGCGTCACAACTCTCCCTCCGTACGCTAGCCCAACTTCGGACCTGAAAAATTTTAGGGCGGAATTCATTTGGTTTTCGCGTCACAAAATTGGCCGACGTCAGCAGGCTATTTTGGAACACGAATTTGGTTTGAATTATGGTTTATCGCCGTTTGAAGTCCGGCAGGCTCGACTTAAGAACAATTTTGTTTGATCCCATCTTATAAAATTTGTGTTGGTTTTCTTTGATAATACACATATTTATAATAAATCATGGGAATACCACACTAAACATGTGGAAAAGTTATATAAATTATTGAGAACAATCATTTTTGTGTAAAAATATCCAAATGTGCTTTTGGGAAATAAGAATTCGAGTATTTGGTTCATATTGTTTTAAAGGAAGGAGTGAAGTTGGAGCCTCAAAATATGCAAGCTATTACAAAATGACCTATTCCTAAGAAAATCAAGGTTCTTAGAAGATTTTTAGACTTACATGATATTATTGATAATTTGTTAAGAATTATGCATCAATTTCAAGTCCACTCACATATCTCTTGAAGAAAATATCATTTATATGGAATGATGAGGCTACTTTGGCATTCTCTCTTTTAATGGATGCCATGTCTTCTACACCAACATCGGTTGCACCTAATTTTCGTAAAACATTCATAGTAGAGTGTGAGCCACTAGGACAAGGAATTTAGGTAACATTAACACAATAAGGGATATCATTGGCTTTTAAAAGCAAGGAATTCAAAGAAAATATTTGGTGAAATCTACATATGAAAAATAAATGGAAGCAATATTACATGCAATAAAAAATGGGGATAGTATATCATTGGGAGGTAATTTAAAGTCAAGATATACCATGATAGCATAAAGTATTTTTTGAAGCTATGGATTTCATTGGAAGATTAACAAAAATGAGGAGAAAAAATGCAAAGTTTTAATTTTGAGATAATTTGCAAAAAGGGTAAGGAAAATTTAGTACATGATGCTCTTTCTAAAATAGGAGAGGCCTCAAATTTATATCCAAATACATTTTCTATTCATAGGTGGCTAGAAGAAGCTTGCCATAATGGAAAAATGACAATAGTACTAAACAAAAACTAAAATTTATAAAGGATGGGATGAACTCTATGGAGCATTGGGGAGTGAAAGAGAGATATACCTTGGTGCAAATGTAGAATATTTTTATGCACGCAAGAATATTTGAATAAAAAAATATTAAGGGAGTCCCATGTCTCTCTGATGGTAGGACGCAGGGTTCCTTAAAACATCTCAAAGGATCAAAAAATATATTTTTGGAAGGAATGAAGAAAGATATTCAAAATTTTGTAAGAGAAGGTTAGGTTTTCATAATAAATAAAAGAGAGATAGTAAAATCTCTAGGGTTACTTCAACCATTCCACATACATATTCAAAGACTACAAGATATATCAATAGAATTTATTACAGGGTTACTGAAATATAAAAGTAAGTATTACATTTTTGTGGTCATTTATATAGACAAATTTTGTAGATTTTTTTGTAGAGCTCAAAGTACATAAACAACAAGCTAAGTGGCAGAAGTGTCCGTGAAAGAAATTCATAGTCTTTATGGTTTCCTAAAGTAATAGTAACAAGAAACTTTTGGAAATAATTATTTAATATAAGTGGAGAAACACTAGCTGTCATGAGTTCTACATATCAAACACAATCAAATGGTCAAACAAAAATAGTTAACAAATGTTTTTAAGGTTATCTACAATGTTACTCTTTAGAAAAGCAATGTTAATGGATGAAGTGGGTTCATCAAGGAAGAATGGTAATATGATACTACCTATCACACATCTACTAAAATTTCCCCATTTAAGGCCCTTTATGGATATCCAACTCCTAGTATCTCATACTTTTTGCAAGATAAGTCCAAAGTATAGGAAACAGAGTCACATATAGAAAATACTAAAGAAAATTTGAAAATTATTATGGAAAACCTTCAAATTGCATGAAACATGATAAAACAACAAGAGGAACAACATTGAAGTGAAAGATAATTTGAGGAGGGTAATTGGGTATTTTTTAGATTATAGCATTATAAGCAATCTTCATTCAAGAAAAAGAAGAATAAAGAATTAGCTCAAAAATGTTATGGCCCTAAATACTTATTCATAGGATTGCACAAGTGGTATAGAAGTTATATTTTCCTTCTTCTTGCATTCATAAGGTTTTTCATGTATCTTTCCTAAAAAAGGTTTTGGGAAAAAATATGCCAATGTAAATAGAACTTCCAAAATTAGATGAATAATGAAAGTTGATTCTTGAACCACAAAAAGTTATAGATAAACATTCTATATCTCTTTGACATATAACCATTATGAAGTACCTAATCAAGTGGAAGAATATTCCTCTAGAAGAAGTTACATGGTAAAATGATCAATTCGTGATGAAATACCCACGGCTAAAGGGTTCGTTTGAAGTTTTGACAAAGGTTTTGTTATATGTTTTATATAACGCGCAGCGAAATAGTTTTATTGTTTGTTAAGGTCCCACACAGTGATCAAATTTGAAGGGCAGGTCCGAATTTCAATTAGAAGGGAAAATATCTATGTCGCCCTTCCATAATGAAAAGCTTTAAAAAAAAACTTTTCAATTGACCACAATAAATTATTTTTACATTTCATTTTCAAAAAGACAAAACCATCAATCTTTATATTAATAAAAGACTGTTACATATACAACAATGAAGAAGGCTCCATCTTTCATTTCTTAAATATCTCATTGGCAATGTCAACATAAGTCTTGAAGACACTATTATAAGAATTTGGATACATACCACCGGGATATAGGAGATTCTTATGTGTCAGATTGTGTAATGCAATTTTGACTTTTTCTCACAAGGAGCAGCAGCATGGAGGTCTGGATTTTTCTTATAGAACTTTTTTATTATTATTTGAAACGTTGTTTATAGATATGAATACAACAATGAAATTATGAGCATGGTGGACAATTAGTCAAGCTCATGATGCCAAACCATGATGATGTAAGTTTGGAATTTAACATTTTTACATGTTAAATACAAATAGTCAAAATCACTAACAACTTAGTATGCCAGCCATAATTAATAATCATTCCATGTTCACTTTTGTTAATAGGTTTATGTCACACAATGTTCTCTCTTCTCTGGAATTTACTTGTATTGAAGATCACTATTCTAGGAATAAGGAGTTATTTTCTCCAAAAATAACCCTAGCCAAACATTGACAATGCATCAAGGATATCTTTCTATGCTTCATAAGTACATATGTTCTACTTCTAAATCATGTCTTGGAAGTGGTTTTTTTGCTGGAAATTATTCACCCGTTGGTTTCATACCAAATTCTTTTTCACATTTTCAGCATCCAATACATGAAAAAGATAATTGTTTAAAACAACATAAATATTTGAAATTTTGCAAGAATTGTCTGGCACACTTTGAATATGAATTTTGAAGTCAAGTGCATGATGTTGTATAGGATCAAGTGTCATTTTGAATACCAAATGTTTCACAAGAAACTTCTCAACATGCTACCTTGCAGTAAGGATTAAATGACAATATTGCATCAACTATTTCCATAATAAAAGTGCACCTCGTCCATAAGACTAAACAACTACAAATGTTGTAGATCTAACAAGACCACACAATCAAATGTATTCCACCAGGCCAATACTGTATGAAAAATGAAAAGGAGTTTGCAACCAAAAATACCTTAGGCAACTAATTCAATTAGATACACCAAACCATCAGCAAAAAGGAAAACCAGCCTACTCAAAAGGCAAGCGTTTACCTCCTTTGCAAAATTTTGAGTTCCGAAACAAGGGCCTTTATTGTCTTGTCAATACCCCTAGTAATTTGAACGGGGTTTGCACCTGCTGCAACAACCTAAAAAAAAAGGTGGCATTTCAAATTATTTTCCACAAATTTAAGATACAACCATTGTCAGTTTTGTATTTCCTAACAAGCTCATAAATTTTGACAAAAGAACCAAAATTTTTTAATACCTGATAGCAATTTTTTCACTCAAAAACTATCTTAGACTCAATAAGCCCGACCCAAAACTAAAAAACCAAACACCATAAGACCCTACAAAAATGAATAGATGATCTTAATCCAGTACTATCGACAAAAATTTACCTTTACACCCTCACTTATTAAACCCTGTGCCATTGAATTTTAACTTCAACTACTGCAGTAGAAGGACGGATGCAGCAGCAACATTTTTTTTTGGAGGTTGCTTGCACGCCATCCATAAATTTAATTCAGCATTTAAAATTCCTGCAAGTTTTTTTTGTAGACGGCCGCAGCCATATTTCTGTACAGGATTGTATTTAAACACAACAACCAGCATTAACGCAATTCACCAACCAGAAATTAAACAAACATAAATTTACCCGACAGTTTTGTAAATTCAAAAGGAGGACACGTGGAGCATTAATATTGGATCGCATGAAATTGAAGAGAATCTGAAAACCTGAAAACCGGACCCGAATTTTTTATAGGGCACATTGGATTGAGAATTCGAGTTAAAATTAGGTAGACGTCAGCATCCCATTTTGGAACGCGAATTTGGTTTGAAATTCAATCTATTCAGACTTTTGAAGTCTGACGAAAAGGGTTCTTTAATGTTTTGATAGTTTAATATATACATATGTTTTAAACATATGTTATATATATATCATATGCGAAATGAAAGGTGGGCCATAGAATTTAGTTTTAATTTTATTTTTTTTAAAAGAGGGTTTATTATAATATGTTTTATATGTTACGGAATATAAAAATAAAAAGGAAAAAAAAACTTGGTAGTTTTTTTTATAGACAGTACGTAAATTTTTTATTACACAGCAGTGTGTAAAAAGTGAAAGACTGAGTGTAACTTTTTAAGTGTGTATGCACAGCAGTGCGAAAGGGAAAAACACAGCAGAGTGTTTTAGAGACGGAGTATGTTTGTTTTGAACAGACAGTGAGTTGGTTTTATGCACTGCGTTTTGTAGCAGTCATAATTTTGTAATCCCTCTCAGTGAGGAAGTAGTGTAATAGTTTTTTTTTTTGAGTTATTGAAGGGAATAGAAGTTTGTTTTCAAAGTATTGAAACTCTGTCTCCTGTCAAAGAAATTTTTATTTTCTCTGTGTTAGAGGAAGGGAGATTTATTCTCCATTCATTGTTCTGGAATTTTTCAATATTCCAACATGTGCAAGAACAACAGATGTTGTGGTTCCATCCCAGCTAAATCATTTGTCTTTGCCGCAGCTTGCCTTACCAACTTGGCCCCAATATTTTCAACTGGGTCCTCTAATTCAACCAATAAAAAGGCCAAAACCATAGCATTAAGATACATTTCATTACACTGTCAATAACAATAAAATTTGACTCAGCCATAACCCTTTCCTTTTATTGTTGTGAAAATCTTTATGCATTACTCTAATGTGGCTAGTCCATAGGCCAAGTATACCATTGGGTAAAAAATATGTTTCCTTTCACCTTTGAGTTTTCAAATTATGCCTACTAAATCTAAGACATTTAAGAGGGGGAACTACTACAACGTTAAAAAGAAAACCAGAGCACACATCTACAAATTACCTCCTTAGCTACTGTCACACCATCATTAACTATTTTCGGAGAACCATGCTTGCTCTCCAAGACAACATTTTCCCTTCGCCCCAAGGGTGACTCCAACAAGATCAGCAAGTTTGTTCACACCGCCTGCAAGACAAATTGACAATGCTTTCAGTAAGTGTGCAATTGAATGCCAGACCATATGCCAAAACAACCCTCCATGAAAAATTAAAATAACACATTAAAATCGAATATAAGTGGACAAGGAAAGATCCACCGCAGTGAAGTTTCACGTGCGGGTGACCTTCCTTTAAACATAATTTTTTCTCTGACCTGCAATTTTTTTGTCACTGAGCCATCCTTGTTGAAGTACAACTCCTTTTCCATAGCTCTTGTATTAACTACCTTCTCTCCGTCACATGATCTCAGAGTCCCTCTTCTTCTTGAGCGATTAAAGGAAATGGGTGAAAAAACTGAAAGAGAAGACAATTGTCTACCATAATTATCAAACATTGCACCCAACTTCTTCCCCTTTCCATTGTTACCCAATGAGGTAGATGTGGCAATTTTTGTCATACTGCCCAAAGCAGAGGCCATCTTCTCTTATCTTGAATATAGAATTACAAGATCTTCATATTAGTTTGAACCTTAAAAAACATGACTCCCATTGCTAAAAACCACTTTTAAGTTGTAATAGGCAAAGCCAAAGCTGCTTCAAACTGCATTATCAATCACAAGGTATCACCATCAAAGCTATAATTTTAAGATAACAATTTATCTACCATTGAGACTATAATTTTAAAATAGATACACCTAGTGATATAGACACCTAGTGAGAGTAGAGGTTAGGAAATTATAATAAGAATTATTACAATATATCACTCATAGTGCAGTTGATTGTTCATTGTCTGCTGTAACTATAATTTTAAATAAGACACACTTAGTGATATAGACAACACCAAGTGAGAGCAGAGATTATGAAATTATAATGAGAATTATTTCAAGATATCATATTACTCATAGTACAGTTAATTGTTTATTGTTTGGTGTAATAATTGTTTATTACTTATAAACACAATCAAACATATTATGAGGGAAGGTGATGAAATTGACAACGGTCTCATAACAAACCATAACGGGCACATCCCCTGGCAAGATAGACTCTGAATAAGAAAGAAAGCAAAACAAAGTGATTACTTACAGGATCATAGGCTTCCTGAAGAACAAGATCCAGAGCAGCATCTGTAACCCCTAAAGCAACACCTCTCTCTGCAAGACGAATCACTACATCTTTCATATGTAGTCTAGCAAATTTTCTGAGCTCATCAAAAGAAAGAGGATCAAATACAACTATCTCATCAATTCTATTCAATAGCTCTGGCCTGAAATGTCTTCTAACCCGCAAAAATATTCAAAGGCATGTCAAAGTACTGCAGCCAACTTTGTGATAAAATTATATGAAAAATATGCATACACAGAGTCCAGGAGAATGAAACGGCAAGTGTATTGGCAGTTTCCGAAATACAGCAACTAAAACAGAAGGTGTATTGGCATTTGCGGAAATGCAGCTACTAAAATGGCAGGTTTGTCGACGATTGTAGGTGTGTGGATTGTTGCTGGTATTTTCAGACCGATTCTAGGGAAATATACCAAAAACCAGTGGTATGTCAAACCTAGAAGGTAACCCGAGAAACTGTGACCGTTAGATTAAACAAGTAACAGGTGTCGTGCCTAGATAAGAAGTGTTGACGAAAAAAAATTGATCTCTTTCATAACAGAAGGCCTATCGGCCTAAATATCTAGGACATGTGGCACTCCATGATAAAGACACATGGTGTGTGGATTTGAGTTTTTCAGGTGGTCAAGTGGGCCGAAAATAGGTGAAATGTGGCACCACTCAGAGATTGACATGTGCCAATTGGTACAAGTGGTAAACAATTGGCATGCTCAAACAACGAGGTGATGTAGGAATGACATGAGGGAGAAAATATCAGAAAAGCCCCAAATCTGGAGAACTAAAGCTCATCACCAACCTGATATTGACAACTTTACATGATGTAACCTATCAAATCATAAATGGAGAAATCATAGTAACAATAAAGTAACCTATGTAACAATAAAGTCGGATTCATCCTGGGAGTGGTAATGGGAGAAATCATAGTGAACAATAGGAAACATGCAGAGTTGCTTACAATCAAATAGATGAAAAAACACATACAAAAAACCTAGATAATAATCATGAACAAGCTTAATATTGAATTTTGAACTGTAAAGGAACTTACAAAATGTGACATTACAAACCTAGTCAAGCGCACAAGAAAAAATATCCTGGACATGACCCTGGTTGAAAAGTTGTATTGCTCATGATGCAAGAGGATTTGTACCTGCACTGCCAAGTCAATCAAAATCCATCATTATCTATACAATAAATACAAGTAATTGATGTAGTATTTTTTACTCTAAGATGCATTCTTATGATAATGTTAGAACATATGTTGAAAATGTCAAAACATACCTGAATAAGCTCCTCTTCATTTCAAGAACAATTTATTGGAGTCGCATGAACTTAGAACAAGCCTCCCACGATCTGAAAGAGTAGCAACTAAGTCAACAGTGACTTTTTTGTTGCTACGCTGGATCGAGGGAGGTTTGCTCCAAGATTAAATCACTCCAATAAATTATTCTCTACTAAACAGGGCCAACCACGTGAAGGTGGAAGCTCTTATGGCCCCTCTCCACCCTCACATCACTCTCAATTCCCCAAGAGCCAATCTATATTTCATTTTTTACTTTCATGAGCATAAAAAAAAATATTCAATAACTAAAAAAAAAACAATTCAACAAAAAGTACGCAAGGAAACATTGAAATTAATGCTTGACATAAAAATAGTATGATAAAAATAGTTCCAAGTATGGTAACGTTTGTCTTATAATAATACAATATTTTACATTATCAAAATTTCTTTTTCTTTTTATTCTTCCTATTTTTAAAGCTCCTAATTACATCATCAATATCATCGTCCTCTACTCCTGTTTCATGCCTTTCGACCCGCACTGCTGACCTAGTTGCGTAGTCACGATGTCTGGTCTCATCCAGTGACGGGGCATCACCTACAAAAACAGATAATATTAAATTTTAATTGTCAGTTTTTAAATATCATTGAACTAGTTCGATAATATTAATAAAAAAAATTGCAATGAGATTATTTACCTGGTGCACCAGTTGTCACCATTGGGACTGTTGCCCTGTCTTCCTCTCTGGTGGTAAGATCCTCAAGGGAAACATTATTTGTCATTTAAACAAAAAAAGTTATAAGGACAACCATCAAGGTATAATTAGAAAAAAATATAAGTGGAAATTAATTACCGTCACGGCCCTCACTGATAGTAGCATTGTCGGCCTAGTCCCCACTACAATGATCAGGTTTCATGTGAGGATCATCTACATCTGTCTCTAAAACTGGGTTATTTGCCTCGTCGGTAGTGCTGCTCCCCTGATTTAAAGCTATTGAATTAAATTTGTAATTTACCTTGCGGGTCCAGTTGGCATTTTTCCTTCTTTCTTTGCCCTTTTCTCTTTTCCGTCATGGATGAGTGCTCTCCACTCACTCCCTGGAACTGTGAGAGGACGCTCGTATCTAGGGTTAAATTTCAATTGCGTCCTATAGGTGTCCCTGGTATATTTCAAATATTTGCCGGCTACCCGAGCCACCGTTGTTCTGTCAAATGTGCCAACCCCAAAAAGGGCTTCTAAATGATCTAGAAGTTCTTTTTCCAGGTTGGAATTCTAGGAATTCCACCCTGTGCGTATGGTTGGGCCAAAAATTACCAACGCATGGCTCTCCAAAAACCTATAGAACTCATTGTTTCCTACACAGAAAAAAAATATATTATCATTAATTTAAAAATAAAAGTCATGATAAATATGTTTTAGATAGAGTACATGAAATAGTTAAAATATTAAAATTTACCTGGGAGTTGTACGTGCTTTATAGGGACACTTTCATCGTTCACCAAAACCGTGCCATTAATGGTCCCTGTGGAGCTAACACGTGTAGCTCCAGGAAATGCAATAATGCAGTTGGCAATATCAGCCTCATCACTGCCAACACGTTCAGCGGTTGGCTGGGTGTCTGCTTGGGCAAGGTGTGTTTCTTGGCTGGCACCTAAAGGAGTAGAAGGTGTACGAGAGGGTTGCTGGGAAATCTCTTGCCCTTGTGTCCCACTACCACCAACACCGGGTTCAGCAAGTGCCAGATAACGCTACATACAAAAGAACATTTTGTTATTTTAGTCAATGTAAAAATTAAAAATCAAACTATCACAATTCATCTCATGTAGAACAAAAAAAACATCCTTTTGACTTTTTATTATTACCTGATATGTTTCTAGATGGCTCATAAGTTTTTTAATCCTCTCTTCTGTTTCACGTGTTTGAGGCACGTCTATCAAAGTATTAAATTCCGACCTTGCTTCTCGTGCCCTTTTTCGCAACAAGAGCACTGGAGATAGGGATGAAAAAAGCTCTTCCTCATAGAGGGAATCATCAGGCGTACCATGGCTAGGTGTCTGCATATTTGAACAAAATTAATATTATTTCAATTATGTAAATAACTAAAATACCTTAAGATAGAGCAATGCTGGCACTTTACATGTTCTTCCGCTGGCCTCTTTCCGCGATCATCCCGTCTCGGTGTTGTTCCTGTACTGCCCTGATCAGTCTGCCACATTGCAATAAAATTATAAATGTAAAAACTTGAAAAAAATATATAACTTCAAAACAAAAAATGAAAATTGAAATAATTTATAATAAGACACCAGAAGACAGAGTTAGAGTTTCAAATATGCCTTGCATTGAATTCAGTCCTGGAAGCATGTCATTGCACATTAAGGCACCCAAACAAGAGAAGAGTTGACAATGAAGACCTTATTGAATATATTGTTGGAGCAACTTCTAGTAAACTTGTTGTGAAGACCTTGAGGATATTTTTGGAGCAACATTGTTGAAGCTGATGGTATAGCATTGCTGGAGACGATCTTGAAGGGCCTTGAAGTGAAGCTTTTGGAGCAACTATTGAAAAATCCTTAGAGCATTTAAGTAAGGAACTTTCTATCTTCCATCACCTTTTTCCTTTCAATATCCTTTAAACGATTTTTTTGATATTTAATGTTTGAAATCACGTTATAATTCCTTGATTATATGTGTTTGGGGACTTTTCCTTTGAAATTACCCAAAAATACCCTGGCAATTTTATCTTCGGGATGCATGTCTGACCCTATCGTTCAATATTTTGATTGATAGTAGTAAACATAGAGAGTTAGGGGGCTCTTGACTTGGTTTGGTTGGGCCATTAGATCCCTAACATCTACTAGGGAGAACCCCCCTTGAGTTGGAGGAGAGCTAGCCCGAAGTGAAAAGAGGTTGGTGAGGTGACAATGGGGCTATTGAATCACACATGGTATCACACTTTAGCTTTAGGACTTTATCTTGAGAAGTGCGAGATTTTGCTATATCAATTCTCAAATTGTTTACAACACTATTGTTAAGAACTAATAAGAAGTGATGTTGAGGGGTTTTTGGGTATAAGAAACAATACCATTTAAAAATTATGGTTCTCAATCCTTGGCATTCCTTCACCTGGGCCTAGGGGCACACAAGAATAATTTCACTCTAAACCATGCAAACTTAAAAGTAACTTAACAGATCCATAAAGTAATAATAATCATAATTCATAATTTCCTATTGTACGATATAATGCAAATTATTCAAACATGAAGCAATGAAGACATACAATGTTTGAATTTCAATATTGATGAACCAATACAAGAAGTTAGAAACTACAACTTTGATTCAATACTCTATGTCCTAACTCCAGGAAGGAATCTAGTTTGTAGTACAGAACATGCATCGTCTATTATCAATTCTTAATTGACAACAACTAAAGGTCATCTACCTCATCAATTCCTTCCCATTTTGTGTTTTTATGTTATATTCCTTATAAAAGTGTCAAATTTCTCTCAAAGTAAGCAACCACTGAATAAAATAAAAAATAGTTGAGATATGATTGAGAAATGGTCATTTATTTCTTGAAAGGATCTTCACAATTTCTTTGGTTGTTTTTCATCTCAAGAAACAAGAAATGACCTAAGAAACTATCGTGATGTAATATAAGAAATAACACGGTGCAATGGCCATTTTCAAAGCCAAATGATGTCCATTGAGGACATGGCCTTTATTTGGTTCCCGTTTCATAGGAGTTTCGGGTAGAAATGGAACTTTGTTGTACCATTTCCAGTAGTAAAAAGGGAAAACCTTCTTTTTCCATGGGAAATAATTTACCTTTCCTTTTTCTAGATAATCTAAATCACAAAAAAAATGAACTATAATGCACACATTCTTGGATAATGTGAAAGTGGAAAAGGAATACCCTACACAAGTGATGCACACATGTACATTTGAACACTAATAGATTTTTGTAGTTGAAATGCAATGCTTGTTTTCATTTAAATGTAGGGTTTTTAAAGCAGGGAGAAATAATGGCTGCCAATTTAATAAGCGTTTCTTTGGGAAAAATTAAATCTTGTATTGGGTGATGAAGATAATAGAGGGTATTGAATCTTGATTCTTGACATTGTGTTTAACTTGAATAACTCAAATGATTATAAATATCAGTGGATGAGTTCTTTTTTCAAGTATGTCACTCAAAACTCTTATGTCAAAGCATTATATGATGGCTAGCATTTGCTTGTTTCCCTTTCTTTAGTTCAATGTAAAAAGTATATTAATATATTGGAGCATGAATGATAACTACAATTGTTTTCTCTGCAGTATATCCAGCCCCAAGATTATGAAAATTTTTCTCAAGTGGAGCTATTGGTTATTGATGAAGCAACTGCAATTCCATTGCCTGTTGTAAAGGCTCTGCTCGGGCCATATTTAGTGTTTCTGTGCTCTACTGTAAATGGGTAATAATTATAAATGAGCCAACCACAATCAAATATTTTGTAACCATTCGGTTTCCATGGATAGTGATGATGATATTAACCCTATATATCAGTGACCTATATCTATATGACAATGATCTCAACATTGACCTTGATATGGTTGTATGAATGTGACCTTTGGTATGTCATCAGAAAATCCCCAAATATCAGAAAATCCCCAAATCTGGAGAACTAAAGCTCATCACTTTCGATCTGGAGTACTACCCTTGTGATAAATTCAATGACTTTCGATCTCCCATTCTCTACCACTTTTCACTTCACCTTCAATATAAATTAGACCAAGGGCAATTCGTTACTGGGTGTTGAGATGGATGAGTTTGTTGAACTAAAATCCATAGCTTAAACTTCATGAAACTGGTGGAGTCAAATTCATGCAAGCACAAACACATCTTACACATCCTCTTTGAAACTCATCCGAAAGAACATTGGAAGACATATAGAGAGAACCCTATAGCCTAACACAATCCAATGGAATTGACCAAAAAAACCCAAATAGATTCAACCCTACTATAGGAGGAAGGGCCTGCAGTAAGAACTTACCATTTTGCAAGAGTTGAGGGCGAATGTTGTTCTGAAAGAGCTGAGGGCGAATGCTGAGGGCGAATGTTATTCTGCAAGAGCTGAGGACGAACGCTGAGGGCGAATGCAGGGTGAATGCTATTCTGCAAGAGCTGAGGGCGAATGCTGAGGGCGAATGTTGTTCTGCAAGAGCTCAGGGCGAATGCTGAGGGCGAATGCTGAGGGTGAATGCTGTTCTGCAAGAGATGAGGGAGAATGCTGAGGGCGAATGCTATTCTGCAAGAGTTGAGGGCGAATTCTGAGGGTGAATGTTTTTCTGCAAGAGCTCGCTGAGGGCGAATGCTGTTCTGCAAGAGCAAAGGGTGAATGCGCGCATGATATCATAGTTTTTAATAAAATCATTTTTATGTAGCGTGCATAAAAGTGTCATATTTTTATGTAGTGCGCATATAAGTTTCGTTATACCGACGACGGAAAAAGCGTCGCTATTGCGATGGATTCCTCCAAACGTCGCATTTATGACACTTAGACATTGTGTCGCACTTGCGACGTTTGGAGGCAGTCGTCGCAATAGCGACGCTTTGGGGCATAGTGTCGCAATTGCGACGTCTTCCTCCAAACGTCGAAATTTTGACAATTTGTCTAAGTGTCGGTATTGCGACACTTTTCTCTAAACGTCGGTATAGCGACGGTTTCGGGCGGGATTGAAAAATTTTCGGGAAATTTCAGGGCATAGTGTCGCAATTGCGACGTCTTCCTCCAAACGTCGCAATTGCGACACTTTGTCTAAGTGTCGGTATTGCGACACTTTTCTCTAAACGTTGGTATAGCAACGGTTTCGGGCGGGATTGAAAAAATTTCGGGAAATTTTCGACATTTGGTCAAAAGCGTCGGAACCAAGTGTCGGAATTTCCCCCAAAAGTACTAGTGAGTATTGACTAAAGTACAATTTATGAAGACCTAAGCTAGTTACATTCTTGAACAACAATATCTAGGTCATCTTTCTTTCTCATCACTTTCTTTTTCAACATGAAGGAATTGCATCGAACCCTCATAAACTTCAAACTTGATCATGGCTTTCTCTTGAAAGTGATCTTCTTATACCTTCAAGTTATCTTCTCACACAACTATCTAAGATGGAATCATATTCACTTCATAGTTTCCGGGTACCAAATATTGAGTTTTCCTTAATACTTTTCGTCCACATAGTTAAGCTTTCCTGAACGTATGCATTCATGCAACATCCTTTTCTCGGTAGCCAAAAAAATAATATGTTAGTCAAATAGCCAAACTAAAATGAAATTGACGGTTATAGGTCAATTTGGGCATAATTCCCAATGACCTGGTTAATTGGGCATCATCTCCAGGACCAATGTATAGGGTCTATCATCCCCTAACATTTCAATTGTTATATGCCCTAAGACAAAGAACAAGATAGATCAATCAAAGATTTTCACCTACAAAGGTTTCCAAGGTTTGAAGATTATAATATATCATATGAGAGCTCACCAACGCTGCCTCTAAAGGGACTAAGTGCATTTCATATGCAGGTATCCCCATGAAAGGCTGCTCTGCAAAGCACTTCTCGACATCTATGGGTGTGTTGGTCACATTGGGAGCGAAATTCTCATTATTCCGTAAACTCCACTTGGCCAGTGCCTTCTAGAAGAGTTCACATGTGTCAAACTTCGAATCCATGTGTCCATTTGACATCTGCAAGATTGGGAACATGTATTGCCTATTATTGGAAAGTAATTGATTATAAAACTACCTCAACCTCTCAATAAATTGAGCACAGATCATAGTGTTTGATAAGGAAGAATTTTTGTAGTGAAGTGTTGGTGGATTTTTCATTGAGGAGATTGATTTGAGTGAAAATTTGCTGGAGATATCTATATTGTGATGAGGTTGGGATGCTGCTAGATATGGTGACACTAAATCAGTGATTTGGTTGTAACCTCCCCTTCTATCATTAATAAAGAATATAACTTACTTTTCCCTATATGCATCTGTATTGGCTTTGATTTTCCATATTGCAAGATCTTAGTTGATGTATATGGTTTATGATTTACTCATTTAGCAAACTAACTTGAATAGAAATTTTTATTATTGCTATATTCCATTGTTTAGTGTTCATTCTTGAAGGAAATATTTTGCACACTCGGCTGGAATTTGAAGCTACAACGGAAGCGACAGAAGGAATCATTTGGAAGCGCTTGGATTCCAAGTAAGAATCTAATCCATTCTGTGTGTCTATTCTTAGTTAGGAAAAGTAGTCGTATAGTCTTTAACCTGTTGTTCTAGATTAGCATCTGTCTAGGGAAGTGTGTTTTATCCGTAATTCACAATTATGTCCAAAAATTGGCGACTCTACTGGGAGATGACTTTTTATCCTCGGTGTTTTAGCCTCTGATTTTCTATGTTTATTCACCCAGTAGTTGTTACTCACAAAGATTAGGCTTTTTAAGATCCAAATTTGCAAAAGAAGTGTGTTAAATAGCTGTTTTTTTCCTTTTACACTACGCCCAACACACTCTTGGACAGGAAACTGTGCTTTGCATAGCACTATCTCCCTTTTAGGTCTACGTTGGAAAGAATTGTCTCTCTTTAGAGACTGCGTTGCCTCCTGAAGCCATCCAAATTCCCTCGAATTTTATCTTTGCAGTTTGTTTTAGTTTGTTTGCTGATGTGTTTGAAAAGCCTGAGCCTCATATTGGCCAGTGAATTCATCTACCTCTTCCTCCTTTGAAAGAAAATTTGTTCAATGTTTTTTTAATGTATTTATATTTATCATTGGCAAGTTAATTTCAAAGTATTTTTATTCTCGCATTAGATCCATTTGCTTTTGAAAAATTAAATTGTCGTAAATTATTCGTTTCCTGATAGGAGAAATTATTGTTTCATTCCTCATTTTTCCTTCAAAAGAGAAATTGTTGTTTGTATTCCTCATTTCTCAAAAGTAAAAGGCATTTGATTTTGTTGATTTAGTGCACTTAGTTTCTTTTTTGCATTCATAACATTAAGGAACTGAAAATAAAAATATGCATTTGCATGTAGTGGTTTGTGTGTTTTGCAAAAAGGAACAATTAGGAAATCTGCATTTTGTTTGTGTTCTTTGATTTGTTTACTTGCAAATTGATTTCTCTTTCCCTCGAGTAGCTAGGATTTTCATTGAAAAACTAAAAGTGAAAGATTGCTTATCATTCTTAGTTGCATTTTAGGAATTTTCCAATACATCATCGTGGTGAACCTTTGAAAGGAAAATTGTTAAGCAAGATCAACATAAAATTAATCTCAATTTACCTAACAAAGCATTGGAACCATAACGATAACATTTAGAAGGTCTAGGCTAGAGACGTGTTCCGGCGTCATAAAACATAGCAGTTATCGTTAAATTGTCTGCGATACATTCTGAGTGTGATACCTCACTCCATCTACATAAGTATATCGTAGCTCGTCCATGTACTTTCAGATATATCAGGTGGTGTTACAGTACGATAAGTATAAAGGGGTGCTCTCACTATGCGATTTCACATCAGATAGCGCTAATACGAACTTGGGCCTCCATGTACCTTCGGGTATATTTGGGAGGAAAACTTTTAGGTGCTATCCATCCATAGTGAACCGAGTCAGTCGCCTTATAAATTGTGATACACCGAACACATCATTCTGGGAGATTGTCTGCCTGTACTTCTTGGTTAGCTAGGAGGTATTCTGCAGTTCACAATTTCTTGGTAAACCTTTTTACCTAGCATTACCCTTTTATTTTTTTTATTTGTTTTTGGTTAAAATAAATCAGTCATTGTGGATAAAAAAAATTCTTTCCCCCGTCATTCGCGTCGACTAGCATTGAAACCACCTTTACAACTAGAAGTTACTCTTGGTTGGCGAAGGCAACATCACTCTACCGAAACCAGTACTATTAGTACCTCTCGTGAAGCATCATTTTCTCATATACCAGAGTTGGTACAAATTGTTTCTACACATCCTGGTTTGTCTATTGTTGTCAAACGGAGTCTTCACAGCTACCCGTGGTCACGATCCATCCAATCTGTGAGACCATACCTCCCGAACCCGACGTTGTTCAACTGGAAGTTGATCCGGATCCCATTGTGCTTTAGGGGGCAGCTTTTATTGGTCAAACTGGACATCATCCCCAGGACCAATGAAATATGGTCTATCATCCCCTTATATTTCAGTTGCTATATTCCCTAAGTGGAGAAAATCTTGATCCCAAATTCAAACAACCAGAAGTTGTTTCCATATTCGTTACTCCACAATCTATTGTATCCATTGAGTCCCCATATCGTGTATTCAACCACCTGAAATATACTTTTGTCCTGATGGTGAAGTTCTTCCACTTAATTTGACTTTTATTGAAGAAATATCACAAGAAGAGACACCCTTAACTACAACTCATTTTCTGTAGGAGCTTTACCTATATGAGTCTTTTCCTCAATCACCTTCCTCTGCTTTTGGTGATCCTATTTCACTTCGAGTCCCTGTAGATTCTATAGGGTATAAATTGGGTCATTTGCCATGGCTAAGATAACATCTCAAACTAAACCATCTATTTCAGCTGTGACATCATCTACTATTGCTTCAACTTCGATGTTTTGTCCATTGACTTCCCCCATGTCATCATCTAGAATCCCATCTGGTTCCTCCCTTATGAGTACTGAACAGCTTGATCCTTTATTCACATATTTGGTGCAATATCAAGCTGGTCCCATTATTTACTCTCCTTGGTGGCTAGTGATTTCACAGAAAGTACCCTTGGAAATTTCAAAATTCAATGAAAACCCTGGAGAAGACTTGTTAGTGCATGTTATAACTTATCATTTATGGTGCTCATCAAAGTCCTTAAATAATGACTCCATTAGACTACGTCTTTTCCAGCGCACACTCACTAGTCCAACTGCACAATGAGGATGGTTCTTTTCCTGTGTCAACCTCATTAAAAAATGAAACAAATTTTGAGGATCATTATTTTTTTTTTTGTCAACCTCGTTAAAAAACGAAACAAGTGCCTATGAGGATAGTTATTTTTTCTTCTGTCAACCTCGTTTAAAAAAGGAAACAAGTGCCTATGAGGATAGTTCTTTTACTATGTCAACCTCGTTAAAAAATTAAACAGGTCATGAGCATAGTTCTTTTCCTGTGTCAAACTCATTAAAAAATGAAACAAATCCTCTCCTAATTATGACGGATCTTCTCTCTGATCTCGTAAATGAACCTTCATTCCATCCAGCTATTAGTAACAAGTAATGTACTTAGATGAATGAAATGAAGCTTGGGGGGCATCTGCTCTTGCAGAGGGCATTTGAAATGTGCTCTTGCAGGGGGAATTCAAAACATTCTTACTAATTGCACGCAATCGACCACTGAAGTTCAGGGGAAAAAGAGGTTCAGAGCTCCAAAATTCAAATGGTAACTATCGAATGGTAAAAATGAATAATGAAGCTACTTTTAATAGTCATTTAATTATTTTCAAGTTAAATTTATTTCTATGACTATAGTTTTATTATGTTTTTACCATGAAACATGTATTTTTAATCCATTTGGTGTTGTTCTGAATAGGATATACAACTGATGAACAGATTAGTCATGCAGATTTATTTCAAAGAATGACTTGACCACAAAGCATACTTTTTCTCCTTATTTTTCTAGCTTTGTTAAAAATGAAAAAGGATTTGAAGCAAACTTTTATCTCTTTTTCAAGCTTCTATAACAGTGAAAAAGGAACACCTGGAGTCTTCTTTCTGCTCTTTTCAGACTCCGATAATGTGAAAAGATTGCCGAGCACTTGTCTTTTCAAGCTCGTAAAAGTAAATGAATCAAAATCTACTCAGTATAAGTTTAACCCTTTTCCGGACTGAGATAGATTATTTGCTTGGAATTTTGAATGGTTTACGCTCATGTATTCATTAAAACCATTTTCATTTCCTAATCTCCTTGATCATTAGGTTAAGCTGGTTTTAGATTATTATTATTATGTTGCAGATGCCTTTGATCCTTGGTATGTTTTTGTTTTCATGTTTTTTATAAACATTGAGGAGCTACAACAGGACAGAGTCCAAAATATTCATCAGGCGTTTCGTTTAAAAGGTAAGAGAATAATCCTCTTCTTTTAAGTTTTAATAATCTGAACAAAGTTAGCTAAGGGAAATATATATTCTCATGTCTGTTTGTTTCTAGTTATCCATTAGGATTCTAGGGAGATTACTCTTGTCCGCAAGAGGGATTTACCCTAGTAAAAAATAATATGGTATTGAAGTAATTGTTGCAATCATAGAAAATCCCATAAATATTAACACCCCCCCACAACCCCAAGCATTTATTTTTCTTTTAATTGCAAAATGTTCTTAAGGCTATGATGAAGAGGGATTCTAGCATCCCATGTTTTTTGTACAAGTTTGGTTTCTTGAATTGAGCAGTATAGTGAATATTAGAAGCCAAGTGTAACCTCCAATCACAGAAGTAGTGGTAGGGACATAGAATAAATACCCTAATGATCACTTTGAATCTAAGGACTGGTTCAAGGTCTTCAAGGAGCACCTGCCAAGCTAGGGAGCTAATCTTTGCAAAGTTTACCACCCCCAAATTATCTAAAAATATCAACGGAGAAGCTATATTATGCTATGTGAATTTTGGAAATGACTTTGGGACATACAAGAGAAAAGTGATAATAAACAGGTAAAGTCTTAGGAGGATGCCATTGTGGATTAAGATAAACAAATGTTCTGATGTAGCACCTCGAGCATGGGAAAGAAGGAGGTTGGACACACTTAAGTAAAAAATTTGATCGAGTCTAAAATACCTAATCAGTTAGGTGTCTAACATACAACCCTTGTATAAATGGATGAGAAACCAACACCGTCAAGTTCAAAGAAGCACCACCTTGGTGCATAAACTCTCACTGACTATGTTGTCTAGTTTTTAGGAAGGTCTATATATTGTGCCCTTCAATCACCCTATAAGTTTTATTTTTTTTGTGTTTATATGTTCATTGGTCTGGTGTTAGTCTATGGATTGAATGGAGATATTGGTTGTATGTCATGGAAGTTGAAACTACGGTTATGTTTCAATGTTAAGTTCTGTAAAATTTTGTAATATGGGGAAACCATATAAGGTTGCCTTTGGTTATTATGGGAAGGGAAAAATGCGAGAACCATGTTTGCTATCTTCATCATAATATTTAAATTCACTGCTTCACCTATAACTCTTAGTTTTGGTAGTTTTACCTATAAATAATAATAATAAATAGAAATAAAAGAGTTTTTTTTTTTAATGATGTAAATGAACAGTGAGCTTACTCATTCCCACAAAATGTTTCCACAACTGGAGCTGGAGTGCCACTTGTGAAGCTCTTCATTGCTAGTATCTATCACCAACATGTAATATTAATGTGACTATTGCTCATACATGGATAACTATATTTTTCTTACCATTCTAACTTGGTGTACAAAGGTGGGAATCAGGTTGGAATTTCAAAACAAATCCACCTGTTTTCATAGTTTTAAGGAAGGATTTTGATGGTTTGGTAAATTTTTAAACTATATTTAATAGACAATCACTCACTGATGGAAAATTTCCCTATCAAATCCCATCCCCTGTGGGAAAATATCAACAATTATTGATTTGGTAGCACATATCCTGTTGCGTAAATGCATAACAAATTATTTAACAAAATTGTCAAATCACATTGAATTTATGAAATATGTCATTCATAGCACTCTGTCGCTAACAAGTAGTGTTGGTATTTGAAAACAAACTCACCCATCAAATTTGATAGTTTTCACACCTCCCCACCTCTCTTCATAGTTTTAATAAAGTATGTTTAATACTTTTGTACATTTTTAAATTATATTTAATGAGAAAATCACATCGTGATGACAATTTTCCCAAAAAATTCCATGCTTATTGACAAGACCCTGTTTAAATAAATAATATCTCATCTAGAGTTTCTCAACCATTTTACACTAAAATTTTCTCTCCTTCAACCCCTAAATTTCAAAATCCCCCAACACAATTTGAAAATCATAAATTCACCCCCACCAAAACCCAAAAAATAATACACAAATGTTTCCACCACAAGCAGATATCCACTTACTTCCCTAAGATTCTCCGTGAAAAAGGTCATATATTTATCAAATTTCACTCAATTTCATTCGAATAAATCCTTGCATGAACACAAGTTTCTTGCTATGAAAATGGATAGAGACTGTGTATATATTAGGCACCTATTTTTGCATAAAACTTGTGATATTTTAAGCATACCTCCATAAATTCGCGCTCAAATCTACAAGTAGACAACGCAAAAACAATAATGGTTTACTGTGCATATTCTTTAATTCGGCTCTATTAAGGATACCTCCACAAATTCGCTCGAATCTACAATTAGATAGCGCAAAAATAGTAATGTGTTATTGTTCATAGTCATCAACTTGGCTCTACCAATATGACTAGGCCAATGATTATCAAATGAACCCTCTTCCGAAGAAAAAAATATAAGGGTGAGAGAGAGAGAGAGAGAGAGAGAGAGTTTTTTTATTAATTTTTGTTTGCTAGTCAAGTTATCAACCATCTTTGAGCTTCAAATGTATGAAAATCCATGGTATTCATAAAGAACATAGCTTCTTTAAAGGGGGAATTAAACTAATAATTATAATTATAATTAATTAATAAATAAATCAAACTTGATCCATTTTAATTGTGGATCTACCAAGAGTCGAGAGAGATCAAATTTCTTGATGTGCAAACTTCTTTTAGAGGGAAGAAATATTTGATCCCTCTCAACACTTGGTAAATCTAGAGTTAAGATGGATCTAGGCTAGTTAATAATTTTTATTGCAACCATATAAATTAACTGGATGATAAAAAATGATACACAACATCAAATTTTTTATATCTCATTGCTATATATATATATATATATATATATATTGAGAGCTTTTTCTGGAATACCATGTAGTATTATTGAGATGTTCGACGTTTCAAGGAAACACGTCACCCATATTTAGGGATAGAAAAAACATAACAAGATTCTTAACCATGAATATTCACCTCCACTTTACTATGGAGATTCTTGATATGTAAATAGGTTTTGTTACAACACGATGGGTCAAAACCATGGATTATCAATACCATATGCCCAAAAAGCCATAACTCATTTCAGATGGCACTTTTTCAAATGACATTTTTTTAATTTTATCAATTTAATTAAAAGTGAAAAAGGGCATAACTATTTTGGAGATAAATCTAAACCTTTTATTTTTGAACACTACTAATAACAGTCTATGATATTAGGTGGATGTTAAATCCCTTCAAAATTTGGTGTGTAAGGAAATTTAGTAAGCATGGCCTGCCATGTAGCGTCTTGAGCTATAGAATCATTTTTCAACTTCGAAATATTAGGGAGATGCAATAATGCAACTAAAGGGTTTTTATGTGTAAGGGTGGTCATACTAGTGTAACATTTGTGAGATGAAGGGATAATTTGAGGTATTGACACTCCCAACAAAGTGGAAGAAAGTATAGAAGAGCCTAGTGAAGCTAAATCAAGTGGTCATCTTTGAGGGAAAGGTAAAATAGGTGAAGCTACAAGGTCTGACACACATCTCACCAAAGGTGGGAGACATTGAAGGTGTCTAGAGTGAGGCAGTGCTAAATGGCCCCGTACGATGCTCAAGAGGTGTATGAATGATAAGGGAGATATAACATATACAAAAAAATGTATCAATACATAAAACAAAGAACAAAACAAAGGGTTATTTATTTTTAGTGATGTTTTATTGTTTCAAACAATCCAAGTATTTGGTATGGGGTTTTGTACATGAGATCCTAGAAGACATAACATCCTTCCACTCAAAATTCATTGAGCCTTCCAAAAATTTTACGATAGTGGGGTTTCAAGCCTCCGGAAGAAAAATAGTTAAGGCATGAAATGAGGGTTATAATGAGGGGTATTAGGCTACATCCCGAAGAAATAGGTGGCATTTCCAACAACCAATAAAATCACCTCCAAGTGCAAGTTCTCCCATGCCCACCACCTTTGGTAAGATGCCCTAAGTTTTGGATACTGAACTACCTTGATCTAGTGCAGGTGACAGAATATCAGCGTCTGAGTATCAACTACAGATTTTGAGCCCTTACCAAAAGTTAAGTGATTCAAGGAGGCCACAATAATCTTTGGTCTAAGCCTTATCCCTTCATGGGTTTCTTCTCACCACTAGCTTTGTATGAAGGAAATATGGTAGGAATGGCTCGCTATTTAGTGTCTTGAGCTATAAAATAATTTGTCAACTTCGAAAGATTAGGGAGATTTAATGAGGTAACTAATGGAAGGTTATATGTATATGTAGGGGTGGTCATAACGATGGAAAATTTGGTGTGTCTGAAGGAAATTTGGTAGGCATGGCCTACCATGTAGCATCTTGAGCTATAAAATCATTTTTCAATTTCAAAATATTAGGGAGATTCAATGGGGAAACTAATGGAAGGTTATGTGTAGGGTTGGCCATAACCGTGCAACTTGTGTGAGATGAAGGGACACTTTGAGGTAATTAGGCTCCTAGCTAAGTAGAATCAAGGATGGAAGAGCCTAGTAAAGCTAAATCAAATGGTGATCTATGAGGGAAAGTTCAAGTAGGTGAATCTACAAGACCTGACAGTCCTCCCACCAAAGGTGGGAGACCTAGAAGGTGTCTAGAGTGAGGGGGTGCTAAATGGTCTCCTATGGTTCTCAAGAGGTGTATAAATGACGATGGAGATATAAAGTATACAAACCAATATATCAATATATAAAACAAATAAAAAAACAAAGGTTTGATAATGTTTAGTGATGTTTTAATGTTTGAAACAATCCAAATATTTGGCATGGCATTTTTCACACGAAATGCTAAAATACATAACATCCTTACACTCAAAATTAGTTGAGCCTTCCAAAAGTTTTACAATACTCGGGCCTCAAGTCACCAGAAGATAACTAATGAAGGTATGAAATGAGGGTTATAATGAGGGGTATTGGGCCACATCCCAATGAAATAGGTGGTGTTTCCAATAGCCATTCAAAATCACCTCTAGGTGAAAGTTCTCTCACACCCACCACCTTTGATAAGGTGTCCTAAGTTTTTTCCACTAAGTTACCTTCATCTAATGTGGGTGAGAGAATATTAGCTACTTAGTATCAACCACAAATTCTATGCCCCTACAAAAATTCAATAAATTCAAGGAGGCCTGCAATAATCTTTGGTCTAAGTCTTTTCCTCCACGGGTTTCTTCTCACACTAGCTTTGTGCACCAGATTATGGAGGATTTAAAGTTCCCTAAAATACAATATTGTTTGTTTTAAATGAGAAATACCAAGGGGGTTTATTTGGATTTTTTTCCATAGGGTCCTAAATTAAAATATAATTCTTTTGTGACTCCACAAAGGGGGGAATTAATGTGGTTAAGTTTACTTTTAAGATACTGAGTTTCAGATGAGCCTAAAACTCGTGTGACTTAGGGTGTGACAAATGGTGAAGTTCAAGTAGTCTACACTTAATGTTTTAGTTCCCCAAATAACTTTAGGTGTAAGGGGAAGACTATTTTAATCAAGTAAGAATTAAGTGAAATTCTTGTGTGTGGAGTGTAGTGAGTGCAAAGTGTCAAGTCAAAATCACAAATATTTATTAGATTGTAGAGATGTGGATATCATGACATATATCACATTCCAAACTATTTATAATATGTGTGTTATACATTGTAAGAAAGAAAATACATGAGTATGATTCAATTCTTACTTTCCTCTTGTTACATTATAAGTTTAACCTGTAATCCTAAATGGAGATGAAAATGGAGTTTATTTTTTTTTGTATTCCCCTAGATTTCTTATTTGTGCAAGGGGAAGATCATTCTGAACAAGAAAGTAAATTCTAGTTCCAATTCTACAATGATATGAGCAAGAAAGCAAAGGCCATACACGTGGAAAAAGAAACTAAATACTTGTACTCTAGTGGTTAATGTGTGTGTCAGAGAGAGAGAGAGTCTATCTGACTTGTGAAAATTTGCATGAGTGGGCGAAAATTACTAGTGGTTGCCACCCAACTCAAAAAAGAGGAGAAAATTACAATTGTTTGAAACTCTTTAAATTTGTGCAAAAATTCTATTACCAATCATAGGGAAATCACCACCACTATGTTTTTGATACTGGCACGAATTGACTTGGAAAAGAAACAAAATCAATTTATAACATGTGCAAGCCAAGAGGATGCTTAAAATGCAGGTGATGGAAAATTACAGAGATGTAGAATAAAATTGAAATGAGGAGAGAAGTCCTGAGGGTTAGCTCAGTTAGTCGAGCCCTCATCATTAAAGCACCTCTACTATTGAAAGCTCACGGGTTCAATTCTATTTAATCTCTTTGGGTTAGGATCTATGGTTGAGTCAACAAGAAGTTATCCCTTCAAGTGGATCTTCTTGGTAAAAATACTTCATGGACGTAGCTTTCATCAATCTCGAGGGACCATGTACCACATAGAAAAACAATTGAAATGAGGAGGGAGCCTATAAATGACGAAACAAGTAAGAAAAAAGGTGGAGTCGCCAATATTTTGTGAGATTTTGGAGCAAGGATGTCCCAAAATCACTTTAGAGCAACATTTTTGTTCCCTGCATGGAACCAACAAGAAAATGTTTAGAAAGCAAAACAAACAAACAAATAATAAAAACACTATATCTAAACAAGATTATTTGTTACAATGTTAGAACAAAGAAAACAAAAGTGGTTGGAAAAAAGAAATTTTTTTTATCGCTTGATGAAAAGAGTTACAATATTGTCTTAGAAATACTACAGGGAATTTATATGGAAATGAACCCTATAATCTTCCTAAAGGAAGGTCTCTTTTCTTTGCATTTTTGTAAGAATGATGTCTCCTCAAGATTCACTTATTTGAAAGATTTAATGGTTAATTCTATGAATGCAAATTTATGCCAGTTTTGTTACAATTTGGAAACCTAACATTGCTTTGAACTTCCTCCTTCTAATAGTCCCAAATGTCATGATATTTAGAGGTTGAAACTCCTGCCTTGCCTCCCGTTTGCTAATTTATGAGATTTGAACTTTGTGTGAGGTAGTGGGAGACACAGGGAGTCCTTTAGAGGTTCCTTAACTCCACTTCAGTGGTTTAGTGGCTTGAGACTGAGCTCTCTGACCTATTCCTTCCACTTGATGCTTGCACATTTCATTTCATTTGACTCGCGCACTATTGAAAGGTCACTTCTATGAATCCACGCAGTTATCAAATAAACAACCACAATGATCTGTGCAAAATTGCGTAAGTAACTTTGCGTGGCTTAGATTTTTAAATCATAACATTAGGAATCTTTAGTTTTTCCTTATTTTTGATGTTTTCCATTATCACTATTGCATTTACACACGCCATTCTTCAATGTTGAGTGCCATGGCTAATACAATTGAGTGCATAATTTTTCAATGATATCAACTGATGAAAATAACAAATGACAAAAGGCATACACCTAAACTTGATTATTTATAGACTTATATAGCCTTCGAGTAAAAGTTTTTTCTAAAAAACCCTTCGGGATTGAAAAAAATCCTACTTACTTTAACTACCCTATATTTTATTTAATATCATAGTAAATGAAATAATTTGTAATAATTAAATGATAAAAAAATTAATACGATTATATATGATTATATAAGTTATACAAAATTATTGATTATATATGTTATTGATTGATATGAGATTATTATAAATTAGTACATATCTATGTATTCAACGCTATATCATTCAATAAATATTATCATAATTCTAAGTCGTTTTACATGCTCTTTTCTTTTCTTTGAAATGTTGTTATTGATATTGTTTGACTATGTCAAACACTATGTATTGTACTAATATTTTTGAACAACTAGATGTTTTAAAAAATGGGCAATCAAAATTTAAGATGGTGTTGACAATCTTCTTATATTTAAGATAGAAAGGACATCATAGATATATGGAAAGTGAAATGGGGAATGAATATGCATATCATAATATCATATTGATGCTAAAGGCATTCAATATTTAAATTTCTTAAATCAATGTGTTTTCGCACTAGACCAGTATGCTAAGTTATTATGTGAATCTAATTCCTTATCAATTTTTTCTTAGAGATAAGCTTGGCATTTAATTTACATTCATTTAAATTACAATTTAATTTAATTTTGACATTCATATAGTTTAGAAATTGAGTTTTAAAACATAGCGAAATATTTAAAGCTGGCTGTGAAAATTTACCGAAAGTTAGTGAAAATGAGGATATAAAATAATATCATATTTTAATCAGTCAGTCTTCAATTTTTTTTATAAAACTATTCTAATATATTTTACATTATTATTTTATAATAATATATTTTTTATAACAAATTTTATAAATTATAATATTAAATATTAGTAATAGATAAAAATGTATATGTTAAAAAATTTTAGTTTGAGTAGTTTGGTTAATCATTTGTTTATCTAACTATTTTATTTTACTTTATCTTATTATATTTATGTATATTTGTTTAAAATTTACACTAGCCTAGATCCATCTTAACTCTGAATCTATCAAGCGACGATAGGGATCAGATCTCTCAAGGTGCAAATCTCTTTTTTGAGTGCAAAACTTGAGGAAAGGTTTGCACCTCGAGAGATTTGATCCTTCTCGACGCTTGATAGATCCGGAATCAAGATGGATCGAAGACAGTTTTAGTCGTGTGCAGCCAAGGAAAATATATTGAACATATGATTAGTTTTATCAATTATATGCAAATACAGATAATATAAATATAATCGTTTTATATATGGTCTAATATTTATCTAGTACTTTTAATTTTAAAATTATCTTAGTTACTTAGTTTTTTTAGATGATAAATATTGTTAATAACTTTAATGATGAAATAAAATTTTTGAATGCAAAGTGACAATGTAATACTGTTGAATGATAGAAAATGAAAATATTAAGAATGTAGTCAATTACAAATAGTCTTCATTGTGATCAATCTCAAATTATTTTCTTTTACTATTCTTATTGTCACCCTTGTTAGTTTTGTCATCTTTTCATATTGATCATATGAAAAGGACAGTTGAAAGCATAAACCATTTAAATATTTAGCTTGAACTATTGTACTAAACATCATACATTGTCTCTCCTCCTCAATTATATTAATAGGTTGATTTACTATAACAAAAATATTAATGTACATTGTCAATAATTTTGTGTGATTACACTAAAATCAATGCACAATGTTAATCCAATCACTTTAAAAATTAATGTACCATCAATGTACATCCAATTACATCAAATCTGAAATCAACATCTACATTGAAATCAAATAGGATTAGAAATCAAAATCTACACTGAAATCAATGCATCTAGTGCAAGTAAGAAGATAATATTAGAAACCAATATCTACATTGATATCAATGTATCTATTGCAAGAAATCAAATAGGATTAGAAATAACCCTCTACACTGAAATCAATGCATTTAGTGCAAGCAATCAAATAGGATTAGAAATCATATACCTTGAAATCAATGCATCTAGTGCAAGCAGTCAGATATAATTAGAAATCAACATATACATTGAAATTAAAGAATCTAGTGCAAGAAATAAAAAAGCATATGAAATCATTGTTTACATTGAAATCAATGCATTTAGTGCAAGAAATCATATAGGATTAGAAATCATCTGCATTGAAATCAATGCATCTAGTGCAAGAAATTAAATATAATTAGAAATCATTATCTACACTAAAATCAATGCCTCCAGTGCAAACAATCAAAATGGATTATAAATCACCATTTACACTGAAATCAATTCTTCTAGTGCAAGAAATCTTCTTCCCTATCTCCCCCTTCGAACTACATCTCTCTTTTCCTCCATCTTTCCACTCTCTCACATCCTCCCTCTTCCTTCCTCTCTCTCCATTTCTTTCCCACATCTATATCTCTCTCTCCACCCTCCAACTATGTTACTATATCCCTCCCTCTCTCCTTCTCTCCTCCCTTCTCTCTATATCTCCTTTTTTATCTCTTTATCTCACCCCAAAACATACACACACTCTCTCCATATCTCCCTTGTCACTTCATCTCTCTCTCCACTTCTCACTCTCTATGTACTCTTTCTTCCATTCCTCTCCCCCCTTCCAACTCCATCTCTATATCCTTCCATCTCTCCTTCTATCTCCCCCCCTCTCTCTCATCCTTCCTCTCTCTCCCTCTCTCCCTCTCTCTTTTTCTCTCTTTTTCTTTTCCCTCCAATTTTCTCTATTCCCCCATCACTCTCTTCCTCTCTCTCCCTTTCTCTCGTACCTTTATCTTTTCCTCTCTCTTTCTCTCTCTCAAAATCTACACTAAAATCAATGCATATAGTGCAATAAATCAAATAGGATTATAAATCACCATCCACACTAAAATCAATGCATCGAGTGCAAGAAATCATCTTCCATCTCTCCCCCCCTCTCCATGTTTCTTTCCCTCCCTCTCTCCACTCTCTCACATCCTCTCTCTCTTCCTTCCCCTCTATCCTTTTCTCTCCTACGTCTATCTCTCTCTCTATCTCCCTCTATCTCCCTCTCTTCACCCTCCAAATATGTTACTATATCCCTCCCTCTCTCCTTCTCCCCCCATTCCCTCCATCTCTCCTTATTTTTCTCTTTATCTCACCTCGAAACATACACATACTTTCTCTATTTCTCCCTTGTCACTCCCTCTCTCTCTCCACTTCTCTCTCTCTATGTATTTCTTCTTCCCTCTCTCTCTCTCACCCTCAAACTCCATCTCTCTATCCCTCCCTCTCTCCTCCTATATCCCTCTCTCTCTTCCTTCCTCTCTCACCCTCCCTCTCCTACCTTCCTCTATCTTCCCCATCTCTCTATCTCTCTTTCTCTCTCTTTCCCTCCAATATAAAATGCAAGAGAAATAGAAAAATATGGTATCTGGCCCACAATATTTAGCCTATGGTATTAAAATTGTATTTTTCCCATAGGCTTCACCTAAATAAAACTTTTTTTAAAATTTTTCCTTAAATATAAAGAGGTTTATGGAGTAAATATAAAAAAAGGTTTTATTTACTTACTATACCCTGTAAATAAATAAAAACATACCCCGTGTACATTTCAAATGTTTACTTACATTACATTTATTTACTTACCATACCTCTAAGGTAAGTATAAAAAGAGATTTTATTTATTTACCATATTCGTGATAAATAAATAAAAATATACCCTAGTACATTTCAAATATTTACTTACATTACACTTCTCACATTACATCTACACATGTGTCTTATACTCCGACATATCAAAAGTTTACATTACATAAACAAAAAGGTAGAAAAAAAATAAATGCAGGAGCAATAGAAATCAAACCTGAAAATCATTGAAATCCTTCCCACAAATATTATTTTCCAAATCAATCCAAATCAGTTCATTGACACTAAATCCTTTCCCACAAATATTATTTTCCACTTTCAAACAACTCCCAAAATCCTTTCTCACAAATATTATTTCATTGTTCGCATAATATAAATATAATCATTTTATATATGGTTTGATATTTATCTTGTACTTCTAATTTTAAAATTTTCTTAGTTACCTAAGTTTTTTTAGACTATAAATATTTTTAATAACTTTATTGATGAAATAAAAATTTTGAATGCAAAGTGAAAATGTAATAGTGTTGAATGATAGAAAATAAAAATAATAAGAATGTATTCAATTACAAATAGTCTTCATTGTGATCAATCTCGAATTATTTTATTTTACTATTCTTATTGTCACCCTTATTAGTTTTGTCATCTTTTCATATCGATTATATGAAAAGGACAGTTGAAATCATAAACCATTTAAATATTTAGCTTGAACTATTGTACTAAACATCATACATTGTCTCTCTTGCTCTTCAATATTAATAGGTTGATTTACTATAACACAAATATTAATGTACATTGTCAATAATTTTGTGTGTTTACACTGAAATCAATGCACAATGTTAATCCAATCACTTTAAAAATTAATGTACCATCAATGTACATCCAATTACATCAAATTTGAAATCAACGTCTACACTGAAATCAATGCACCTAATGCAAACAATCAAATAAGATTAGAAAAAAACATCTACATTGAGATCAATGCATCTAATGAATGTAATCAAATAGGATTAGAAATCAACATCTACACTGAAATCAATGCATCTAGTGCAAGTAAGCAAATAATATTAGAAACCAACTTCTACACTGATATCAATGAATCTAGTGCAAGAAATCATATAGGATTAGAAATCACTATCTAGAAAATGAAATCAACACATTTAGTGCAACCAATAAAATAGGATTAGAAATCATCTACATTGAAATCAATGCATCTAGTGCAAGCAGTCAAATATAATTAGAAACCAGCAATTACACTGAAATTAATGCATATAGTGCAAGCAATCAAATAGCATATGAAATCATTGTCTACATTGAAATCAATTCATTTAGTGCGAGCAATAATATAGGATTAGAAATCATCTGCATTGAAATCAATGCATCTAGTGCAAGCAAATAAATATTATTAGAAATAAAGATCTACACTAAAATCAATGCATCTAGTGTAAACAATCAAAATGGATTTTAAATCACCATTTACACTGAAATCAATTCATCTAGTGCAAGAAATCTTCTTCGCTATCTTCCCCATCGAACTACATTTCTCTTTCCATCCATCTCTCCACTCTCTCACATCCTCCCTCTTCCTTCCACTCTCTCCATTTCTTTCCCACATCTATACCTCTCTCTCTCTCCACCCTCAAACAATTTTACTACATCCCTCCCTCTCTCCTTCTCTCCTCACTTCTCTCCATATATCCTTATTTATCTCTTTATCTCACCACAAAACATACATACACTCTCTCCATATCCCCCTTGTCACTTCATCTCTCTCTCCAATTCTCACTCTCTATGTATTCCTTCTTCCCTTCCTATCTCCCCCTCCAACTCCATCTCTCTATATTTCCATCTCTCCTTCTATCTCCCTCTCTCTCTCTCTCTCTCTTTGCCCTCCAATTTTCTCTATTCCCCCATCACCCTCTTCCTCTATCTCATGCCCTCTCTCTTTGCCATCCTCTCTCTCGCTTTATCTCCTACCTTCCTCTATCTTTTCCTCTCTCTCTCTCTCTCTCTCTCTCCAATCCTCTTTCTTCCCCCACCACTCTCTCTCTCTCTCAAAATATACACTAAAATCAATGCATATAGTGCAAGAAATCAAATAGGATTATAAATCACCATCCACACTGAAACCAATGCATCGAGTGAAAGAAATCATCTTCCATCTCTCCCCCCTCCAACTCCATCTCTCTTTCCCTCACTCTCTCCACTCTCTCACATCTTATATCTCTTCCTTCCCCTCTATCCTTTTCTCTCCTATGTCTCTCTCTCTCTCTCTCTCTCTCTCTCTCTTCACCCTCCAACTATGTTACTACATCACTCCCTCTCTCATTCTCTCCCCATTCCCTCCATCTCTCCTTATTTTTCTCTTTATCTCACCCGAAACAAACACATACTCTCTCTATTTCTCCGTTTCCACTTCTCGCTCTCTATGTATTTCTTCTTCCCTCCCTTTCTCACCTCAAAATTCATCTCTCTATCCCTCCCTCTTTCCTTCTATCTCCCTCTCTCTTTCCTCCTCTCTCTCTTCCTTCCTCTCTCTCCCATCCTCTCCTACCTTCTTCTATCTTCCCCATCACTCTATCTCTCCCTCTCTCTCTTTTCCCTCCAATATAAAATGTAGGAGCAATAGAAAAATATGGTATTTGGCCCACAGTATTTAGCCCATGGTATTTAAATGATATTTTTCCCATAGGCTTAACCTAAATAAATTATATTTTAATATTTCTTTAAATATAAAGAGGTTTATGGAGTAAATATAAAAAAAGGTTTTATTTAATTACCATACCCGCTAAATAAATAAAAATATACCCCATGTACATTTCAAATGTTTACTTACATTACATTTATTAACTTACCATTCCCCCTAAATAATTTACCATACCTCTAGGGTAAGTACAAAAAGGTATTTATTTATTTACCATACTAGTGAAAAATAAATAAAATGTACCCCGGTACATTTCAAATATTTACTTACATTACATTTCTAACATTACATCTACACATGTGTCTTATACTTCGACATACAAATCAAACCTGAAAATCAATTGAAAATCAATTGCAGCTCGTTGACACTGAAATCCTTCCCACAAATATTGATCCTTCCCACAAATATTGTTTTCCAAATCAATCCAAATCAGTTCGTTGAAACTAAATCCTTTCCTATAAATCTGGTATCAACGTCTACACTGAAATCAATGCACCTAATGAAAACATTAAAATAAGATTAGAAAGCAACATCTACATTGAAATCAATGCTTCTAATGTGGGTAATCAAATAGGATTAGAAATCAACATCTACAATGAAATCAATGCATCTAGTGCAAGTAAGAAAATAAGATTAGAACCCAACATCTACACTGATATCAATGCATCTAGTGCAAGAAATCAAATAGGATTAGAAATCACCATCTACACTGAAATCAAAGCATGTAGTGCAAGCAATCAAATAGGATTAAAAATCATCTACATTGAAATCAATGCATCTAGTGCAAGCAGTCAAATATAATTAGAAATCAACATATACACTGAAATTAAAGCATCGCAAGAAATAAAATAGCATATGAAATCACCATCTACATTGAAATCAATGTATTTAGTGCGAGCAATCATATAGGATTAGAAATCATCTACATTGAAATCAATGCATCTAGTGCAAGAAATTAAATATAATTAGAAATCAAGATCTACACTAAAATCAATGCATCTAGTGCAAAAAATAAAAATGGATTATAAATCACCATTTACACTGAAATCAATTCATCTAGTGCAAGAAATATTCTTCCCTATCTCCCCCCTTGAACTACATCTCTCTTTCCCTCCATCTTTTCACTCTCCTACATCCTCCCTCTTCCTTCCTCTTTCTCCATTTCTTTCCCATATATATATATAGCTCTCTCCACCCTCCAACTATGTTACTATATCCCTCCCTCTCTCCTTCTCTCCTCCCTTCTCTCCATATCTCCTTCTTTATCTCTTTATCTCACCCCAAAACATACACACACTCTCTCCATATCGCCCTTTTCACTTCATCTCTCTCTCCACTTCTCACTCTCTATGTATTCCTTCTTCCCTTCCTCTATCCCCATCCAACACCATCTCTTTATCCTTCCATCTCTCCTTCTATCTCCCTCCCTCTCTCCTCCTCTCTCTCATCCTTCCTCTCTCTCTCTCTCTCTCTCTCTCTCTCTCTCTCTCTCTCTCTCTTTCTTTACCCTGCAATTTTCTCTATTCCCCCATCACATTCTTCCTTTCTCTCATGTCCTCTCTCTTATCCTTCCTCTCTCTCCATTTCTCTCCTACCTTCCTCTATCTTTTCCCCCCTCTCTCTCTCTTTTTCATCCAATCCTCTCTCTCTCTCTCTCTCTCTCTCTCTTCCCCCCTCTCTCTCTCTTTGTCATCCAATCCTCTCTCTCTCTCTCTCTCTCTCTCTCTCTCTCTCTCTCTCCCTCCAATCCTCTTTCTTCCCCCACCACTCTATCTCTCTCTCTCTCAAAATATACACTAAAATCATTGCCTATAGTGCAAGAAATCAAATAGGATTAGAAATCACCATCCACACTGAAATCACTGCATCGAGTGCAAGAAATCATCTTCCATCTCTCCCCCCTGCAACTCCATTTCTCTTTCCCTCCCTCTCTCCGTTCTCTCTTCCTTCCCCTCTATCCTTTTCTCTCCCACATCTATCTCTCTCTCTATCTCCCTCTTTCTCCCTCTCTTTACCCTCCAACTATGTTACTACATCCCTCCCTCTCTCCTTCTCCCCCCATTCCCTCCATCTCTCCATATTTTTCTCTTTATCTCACCCCGAAACATACACATACTCTCTCTATTTCTCCCTTGTCACACCCTCTCTCTCTCCACTTCTCGCTCTCTATGTATTTCTTCTTCCCTCCCTCCCTCTCTCCTCCTATCTCCCTCTCTTTCTCCTCCTCTCTCTCTTCCTTCCTCTCTCCCCCTTCCTCTCCTGCCTTCCTCTATCTTCCCCATCTCTCTATCTCTCCCTCTCTCTCATTTCCCTCCAATCCAATATAAAATGCAGGAGCAATAGAAAAATATGGTATTTTTCCCACGGTATTTAGCACATGGTATTAAAATGGTATTTCTCCCTTAGGCTTCACCTAAATAAAACTTCTTCTTTTTTTAAGTTTTCTTTAAATATAAAGAGGTTTATGGAGTAAACATAAAAAAAGGTTTTATTTACTTACCATACCCAGTAAATAAATAAAAATGTACCCCATGTACATTTCAAATGTTTACTTACATTACATTTATTTACTTACCATATCCCCTAAATAATTTACCATACCTCTAGGGTAAGTATAAAAAAAGACTTTATTTATTTACCGTACTTGCATTAAATAAATAAAAATATACCTAGTACATTTCAAATATTTACTTACATTACATTTCTCACATTACATCTACACATGTTTCTTATACTCCGACATATCAAAAGTTTACATCACATAAACAAAAAGGTAAAATAAAATAAAATGCAGGAGCAATAGAAATCAAACTTGAAAATTAATTGCAGCTTGTTGACAGCAGCTTGTTGACACTGAAATCCTTCCCAAAAATATTATTTTCCAAATCAATCCAAATCAGTTCGTTGACACTAAATCCTCTCCCACAAATATTGTTTTTCACTTTCGGACAACTCTCGAAATCCTTTCTCACAAATATTATTTCATTGTTTGCATAATATAAATATAATCATTTTATATATGGTCTAATATTTATCTAGTACTTTTAATTTTAAATTTTCTTAGTTACCTCAATTTTTTAGATGATAAATATTGTTAATAACTTTAATGATAAAATAAAAATTTTGAATGCAAAGTGACAATGTAATAGTGTTGAATGATAGAAAATGAAAATAATAAGAATGTAGGGAGAGAAGTGATTTTTCATTAGGGCTGACATTATATTAATTAGATTAAATTTTAAATGTTAAATATTAAACATTATTTTTACTTTACATTTACATGTTTACTATTACTGAGATAGAAAATGTTTACTGTTACTGAGATAGAGAATGCATATACTGTACTCAAATACCAACCTACCTGATCGAAGTTTAATAATATTAATATTATAATATATTAACAGGAATATTAAAATTAATATTAATATTAGGGTTAATAATGTTTTTTTGGCATGGTATTAATAATAATTTGGCCCATAGTATTTAGCTCAGAATTCACCAAAATAAAACCACTTTTCGAGTGTTCCTAAATATAAATAGGATTATGGAGTAAATATAAAAAGACATTTTATTTATTTACCATACCTATGGTTTATTTATATTTTATTTATTTACCATACCTCTTTTATAAATATGGTATTTGACCCACGGTATATATTTCATTATCCCTGTAAATAAATCAAAATATATTTCATTATCCCCGTAAAGTTTACATCATTTCTCACATGACATTCCTCACATTACATCTATACATCTCTATATACTAGGTTGTAGACAATAATAAAAATGCATTAATAAAATAAATAATAAATTAATGGAATGACATTTCCAATAATACTTTATGAAAATAAGGAAATTAGAAAATTACCATATTTCATATAAAATATTTTTGACTTAAAACATGAGAGGTCAATTACTTAAATTTATAATAAATCAATTACTTAAAAGTTAAAAATTAACTTAAATATTTTATTTGTCAAATTATTTTTCTTTTGGAATTGAGAAAAATAGTTATAAAGCAGCTTGCAAATGAAATTTAAATACTATGTTTCATCTAAATGACATTTTTTTAGAAACACTTTGTGTATGCTCAAGAACTATGTGTACTTATTTAGGGTTGTGATTAATATAGGATAGGGATACAATTATATATTATAATTTTGTTTAAAACAAAATCAAATTATGTTTCATCAAGATAAAAAAAATTAAATGACATTTTTGAGAAACACTTTGTTCATGGTCAAGAACTATGTGTACTTATTTAGAGTTGTGATTAATATAGGATAGGGATACAATTATATATTATAATTTTGTTTAAAACAAAATCAAATTATCGATGGTTTAAAATATAAAAATAAAAATAAAAATAAAAATTACTAACAAAATTTAATTATTATATTATGTGATCCACAACTAGTTTCAAGAATATAAAAATAAAATCACATATTGCACTAATTTTTCAAATTTTGTATACAAGAAAATCTATCATATACTAAAATCCAGAACATAACTTCAATCATCATTTTAATCATTTACATAATTATCCAAAATTATATTCATACATCCATTTACCATGGCATAACAAATATTATAGCCAATAACAAATAAAGATTATATACATCTGGGTAAAGATTGTAACAAATATTATAGCCAATAAAAAATAAAGACTATATATTATCTTGGTTGAGATTGTAAAGATCATAAAATCAATTCTAATGGTTTTTTTAACCAACCTAACAACATTTTAATAAATTTAATGTAGTTAATAGATTCTTATGCAATAAATTTTCTTTTAAAAAGTCAATCAAAATATACAATTTCTCTATGTTATATATGAGCCTAGATCTATTTTAACACTAGATCTATTAAGGGTCGAGAGGGATCAAATCTCTTGAGGTGAAAACATATTTTTTGAGTGCAAAAGTTGAGGAAATGTTTGCACCCCTAGAGATTTGATCTCTCTCAGCGCTTGATAGATACAGAGTTAAGATGGATCTAGGCTGTTTCAGTCGTGTGCGGCGAAGAAAAATCTATTGAATCTATGATTTATTTTATCAATAATATGTAAATAAATCTATTATTAATATAATCATTTTAAATATTCCAAATATGTTTGAGATTAATTTGGTCATTTTATTTTTATTTTTTCTTAGTTACCTCAGTTTGTTGAGATGATAAATATCGTTAATAATTGTAATGATGAAAAATGATGAAATAATTTTTTTTAATGCAATGTGAAAATGTAATAGTGTTGAATGATAGAAAATGTGAACGATAAGAATGTAGTCAATTACAAATAGTCTTCATTGTGATCAATCTCAAACTATTTTCTTCTACTATTCTTATTGTCACCCTTGTTAGTTTTGTCATGTTCTCATATCGATTATATGAAAAGGACATTTGAAATCGTAAGTCATTTAGCTGGAGTTGTTGCAGTAAACATCATACCTTGTCTCTCTTTCTCTCCAATATTATTAGGTTGAATTACTATAACAAAAAAATAATGTACATTTCCCATAATTTTTTGTGATTACACTGAAATCAATGTGCAATGTTAATCCAATCACTTTAAAGTTAATGTACCATCATACATCCAATTACATCAAATCATAAATCAACATCTACATAGAAATCAATGCATTTAATGGAAGCATTTAAATAAGATTAGAAAAAAATGTCTAAACTGAAATTAGTGCATCTAATGTAAGAAATAATTAAGATTAGAAATCAACATCTACACTCAAATAAATGCATCCAGTTCATGCAAGAAAATAGGATTAGAAACTAACATCTACACTGAAATCAATGCATTTAGTGCAATCAATAAAATATGATTATAAATCACCATCTACACTAAAATCAATGCATTTAGTGCAAGCAATCAAATATGATTAGAAATCATATACATTGAAATCAATAAATCTAGCGCAAGTAATCAAATATAATTAGAAATGTACATCTGCATTGAAATCAATGCATCTAGTGCAAGCAATCAAATAGGGTTATAAATCACTATATACATTGAAATCAATGCATTTAGTGAACGCAATCAAATAGGATTAGAAGCTCACATCTACACTGAATTCAACGCATTTAGCACAAGCAATCAAATAGGATTAGAAATCGTCATCTACACTGAAATAAATGCATTTAGTGCAATTTGTCAAATAGGATTAGAAATAATCTACATTGAAATTAATGCTCCTAGTGCAAGCAATCAAATATAATTAGAAATCAACATCTACACTAAAATCAATGCATATAGTGCAAGAAATAGGATTAGAAATCACCATCTACACTGAAATCAATGCATTAGGGAAAGCAATGAAATATGATTATAAATCATCTACATTGAAATCAATGCATCTAGTGCAAGAAATCAAATATCATTAGAAATCAACATCTACACTAAAATCAATGCATCTAGTGCAAACAATCAAATAACATTAAAATTCACAATCTACACTGAAATCAATGCATTTAGTGTAATAAATCTTCTTCCCTCTCTCCCTCCTCCATATATATCTATATATACCTTCATCTCTCCTTATTTTTATCTCTATCTCGCCCCCCCAAACAAACACACTCTCTCACTCCATATCTATCAATCTCTTTGTCCCTCCCTCCCTCTCTCCATCTCTCTCTTTTTCCCTTTCTTCACCTTCCATCAATATCTATATCTCCCTTTGTCTCTTTATATCAGGCCCAACACATACACTCTCTTTCTCCAATCGCTCTCTCTCTCTCTCTCTCTCTCTCGCTTCTCGCTCTTCCCCCCTGTTGTCCTCTCTACCTCTATCTCCATCTTCCTTATCATTCCCTCTCTCTCTATTCGGCTTTCCCTCTCTATGTCTTTCTTCTTACCTCCCTCTCTCCCCCCCTCCAACTTCATCTCTCTCCACTCTCTCACATCCTCTCTCTTCCTTCCTTTATCTCCATTTCTCTCCCACCTCTCCCTCTCTCTCTCTCTTCACACTTCAAATATGTTACTATATCCCTCCCTCTCTCCTTATCTCTCCTTATCTCCCCCCTTCTTTCCATGTCTCATTCTTTTTCTCTTCATCTCACCCCAAAACACACACACCCTCTTCCATCTCTCCCTTATCACTCTATCTCTCTCTCCACTTCTCACTCTCTATGTATTTCTTCTTTCCTCCATCTCTCCCCCTCCAAATCCATCTCTCTATCCCCCCCTCTATCCTACTCTCTCCCTCCCTCTCTCCTCCTCTCTCTCATCCTTCCTCTCTCTCCCTTTCTCTCCTACCTCCCTCACTCTTCCCCCGTATCTCTCTCTCTCTCTCTCTCTCTCTCTCTCTCTCCCCCCAAACCTTTCTATTCCCCATCACTCTCCTCCTCCCTCTCATCTATCCTCTCTCTCCCTTTCTCTCCTACCTCCCTCTCTCTTCCCCCATCTCTCTCTCTCTCTCTCTCTCTCTCTCTCTTTCTTCCCTCCAATCCTCTTTCTCTATATATTTATTTTCCCTCCAATCTTCTCTATCTATCCAACTATGTTACTATGTCCATCCCTCTCTCCTTCTCTCTCATTCTCTTCCCCCTTATCTCCATCTCTCCTTATTTGTCTCTTTATCTCACCCATAAACATACACTCTCCCTCTCCCTTGTCACTCCATTTCTTTCTCTACTTCTCACTCTCTATGTATTTCTTCTTCCCTCCCTCTTTCCCCCTACATCTCCATTTCTCTATCCCTCACTCTCTCCTACTCTCTCTCAAGTCCTATCTCTCATCCTTCCTCTCTCTCTCGTCATTTCTCTCTCTCTCTCTCTACCCTCCAATCCTTGCACGATCTCCCTCCCTCTCTCTTTTTTTGTCTCCTCCTTCCATATTTTTGTCTCCTTCTCCCTCTCTTACCCTTCTCTACCTCTCTCACTCCTCTCGATCTATCTCTCTCTTCATTCCTTCCTTCCCCTCTCCTTAAATTTATCTTCATCTCTCCCTTGTGACTCTCCTTGGTCTCTCCACCTCTATCACTCTATGTCTTTTTTCTTCCCTCCCATATATACCTAGAGTTAATATATATCATGATATATTAATAGATATTATAATATAAACATTTAATATTAAGGCGTGAATTTTTCCACAGTCAGATACATAATGTTGTTGAGAAATTCTAGAGACTTGCATATTCTGATTGAAGAGCCCTTCAATATCGACGTTTCGGGTGAAAAATTCACCCATCTTCAGGAAAGAGAAGCTTAGCGTAAGATAGGAATAGTATAGGTCAAGAATATATATATAAATATGGAAAAATTCTAGCCATTGCAGAAGGTCACTGAAAAATATGATTCAAATTTAAAAATATTAATTATTTATTAGATGAACCTCGTTCGCTGGGTTTGAAACGTCGAAATTACCAAGAATGGATGCGATTGATCTCGAAAAATTCTCTACACAAAATACTCATCGCAGAAGCCTCAAATCTATAATATTTACTAGCAGTTAGAGTATTAGGGTAATAGAATTAAGAATTGATCTATTTAAATGATTAAATAAATGACTAAGTAGAAAATAATAAGTAATCTAGTGTTTTTTTTTCTAAATAAGACTAATTATATTAATAAAAAACATATAGTACAATCTGAGCTTGCAAGTAAGTGAAGCTGAAAAGCAGGGTAGCCGGAAATGATAGACTATCATCGTCGGTCCCAGAGAGAAGCCATGGAATGAGCAAAATATAACAAGGATAATAGAAATTATAGAGCTAGACAAAGGTATCTACCCAGAAAGGGTAGAAACTTCCAAATGAAAAATTTTCCCTATCTTATTACTGACTTTGACCCAACCATTGTGACTTGGCTGGGCAGGAACCAATTGTAGACTATTCTGCACTGAAGGAGGAGTCTCCTTATCTGAATCGGAGGAATAATACTCGTGAGTGCACTTCTGCGAGATCTAAGGTGCAGAGGGATCCTCAGGGCTAGCTGAGGGTGTGTCCTTCGGATTCTCAACATTCTCCCCTTTTGCATCAATTTCCTCCTCATCCGAGCTGAAGGAATTTATGTCATCCATGGGGGGTGGATCACATGGTTTCCAGCTCTTGGATTTGGATTTGCGATTGATATTCTTCTTTTTTTCGAGGAACGAGGCACATGTGTTTTGGACATGCGCCGTCTAATGGCAATGGCGACACCGGAAGGCAGTGTTCTCAAAGTCCAAGGTTTATGTCCAATGGAAGTCCCCAATTTTGAGGATGATCTAATCAAGAAGCCCTTTGCTAATGACTATTTCCACACATATTCTGTCGAAGGTGTATATTCCTTTCTCCCCCCTTAAGGTATCTATAGCCAGGAAGTGTCCTAAGGTATCCCCAATCCCCTTGAAGACAGAGAAGTGCCATAAATGCATCGGAAGGTTCAGAAGCCTGACCCAAATGGGAAGCTTGGTGATGACAATTGTAGAGGGGTTGAAGTTTGGAAACCAAGGGGTGAGGAAAATCCCTGCTGATCCTCATAACCAAGGGCCTCCCGTTAAGTTTTTCTGATAGTCTTCATTGAAGGCGAAAGCCACAATGAAGAAGCCTTTCGAGCATAAAAATACCTTTTCGTTGTTGTTCCTGTTGGAATGGATCCATTGGTATAGATCTGCGGTTCGAGGCCATAGTCCATTAAATTTGCAAATGATAATGGTTTCTGCAAATTTATGGTATTGATCATCAAGTGATGGATGACAGATTTCTATAGAAGGAGTTTCATCCATTTTATCCACCCAAAAAGGCTTGGGAGCCTCAGTTGGTTGAGCAAATTTCTTGGAAATTTGTGCATGGCCTGCATCTTTGTAAGAGAAATCAGGATCAGAGGAGATCAGCCCCGATGCCCCTCCTCTCAGACGTAGGGTAAGCACAATAGAAGAATCTCTTTCAATATAGTAAAAAGAGAGGGGAAGAGGGTCCTCTAGTTGTTTACCTTTATACACCAGTATCTGGAGAAAGGAGGGAATCAGTTCAAGGTCGCGCGAGAGATCCTACACTAGATCCATTGTGTGCACCCATTGCAGCATCGTTTTGCCTGAGAGGAGTGAGATATGGATCTGATATGAAGAGGAAAAATGATCTGGAAACCCCTGCCCACCCATTCAAGTTTGTGTCTGAAATGTTCTTAAGCTGTGTGTATCTAGATCCGTTAGACTTTTGGCTCTGACCGAGACTAGATGATGAGCACAGTCGCAGGTAGTGTATTCTACCGGTGGTGACACCCCTGCATACCGATCCTACAGGTCCGAGAAGTTGATATGTTGCATGCTCGCGGTTGAGGTAGAGTCTCTGAGATTGCTTGAGTAGGCCTCATTTTCGTTGTGGGCTCGTTTTTCTGATAGGAGAAAAGCGCCCCTTGTCGAGATCCTAGTCGCCTCTTTGTTGCAGAGGGGGGCGGTAACTTGAGCGATCTCTGTCGCTGTCAGTGCACGAGTAATTTCCATTGTTTCTTCTCCCTTTTCATTGTCGATGGCTGCTTAGAGAAGAGGAGCATGGCTCCAAAACTAGTCCGCATCTGATATGCTAAGGGGAGCTGGACGCTTTGAGCTACTGTGATGGTGGCAGCGGCACAGTCAAGTGAAGCAGTCACTAGAATTGCAGCTGCATAGTCGGCGTCGACGGCCTTGCAATGGAAAACCATAGCAGAGGCCATTTCGCAATAACAATCTTCTCAAAATCATAAGTAATCTAGTGTTAAGGAGAGGAAGTAAAATGATTTAAATTAATAATTTATTAAATAGAATAATGATAGGAATATTAGGATTGAATTTTAAAAATTAAATTTAAATTTTAATTAATGAGCTAGTGAAAATAAGAATTGATCTATTTAAATTAATTAAATAAATGATTAGATATAAATTGATAATAAATGAACTAGCCGTTAGTGAGAACAAAATGTAAATAATTTATTAAATAGGATAAGGATATTGAGATTTATATGATGAAAGAATTATTAAGATTGAGTTTAAAAATTAAATTTAAAATTTAAAGGATGAGTTAATGGATAGATAGAAAGGGAGGAGAGGGGACTGAATTTGAAGAAGATATAAACTAGGGGATTAATCAAATTAAGAAGTTTTAGGATAAGAAGGTAAATTTATATAGATTAGGGATAAAAACCAATAGGTACATAAAATATGCATGAAATAAAATTAAATTAAGGGAAAGGGGTTAAAATGATCGAAATTGAAAAATGGGAGGAGTGGGGAAGAAGACTAGGAAGGGTTAGAATTGGGAATGTAGGAATGTCATTTAGATGATAGGAAGTGGACGGTGGGCTTCCATAAATGACTTAATTGATAATATTGTATCAATCCAAATTTATTAAATTTAATAATAATAATATTATGATATATTAATATGAATATTAGATTTAATAATAATAATAATAATTTTTTAATATTAATATTACGGTTAATAATGTTTTTTTGCATGGTATTCATAATAATTTGGCCCATGGTATTTGGATCATAGGCTTCACCTACACAAAACCTCTTTTTTGAGTGTCCATAAATATAAAGAGGATTATGGAGTAAATACATGAAGAGGTTTTATTTATTTACCATACCTCTGGTTTATTTATATTTTATTTATTTATCATGGTATTTGGGCCATAGGCTTGGTATATAATTAGATGTTGATTTCTAATCCTATTTGATACATTTTTATTTAGTTATCATACCTCTTTTATATTTATTTATTTAACATACCTCTTTTATAAATATGGTATTTGGCCCATGGTAGGATTCACCTAAATAAAACCTCTTTTTTGAGTTTTCTTAAATATAAAGAGGTTTATGGAGTAAATATAAAAAAGGGTTTTATTTATTTACCATACCTTTAGTTTATTTATATTTTTATTTATTTACCATATCTCTCGAGTAAGTATAAAAAGAGGTTTCTTCTATTTACCATACCTCTTTTTTTAGTGTTCGTAAACTTCCTTATACATAATCATAATTAGGTAGATTTTTAAATAGGGCCTACATTAGATTAAAAATGTTAAATGTTAAACCTTACGTTTATGTCGACATGTTTATGGGTTTATATGTTTACAAGTTTAGGTGAGATTAGGTGAGATCTACTCCATGTTGGTTTGTAGAGCGCTTGTCAGTGATATTAGGCTAGATCTACCCCATACTGGTTTGTAGAGCACCTCTCAGTGCAATATATTAATTTAATTTATTTCTAATATATATATATATATATATATATATATATATATATATATTTTACGTTCCATCTCATATCAAAGCAATTTTTGCATCGTGCACTTCCTGTTATTGTTCGTTGTGCACCACCACCAACCTCATCAATGAGACTTCCATCATAGACTGTCCATCCAACTCTTCATTCGGTTTTCCCAGTCGTGCTTCCTGACCACTGTGATCATTGTTCGTTTTTCCTTATTTCCGTCACACCCGGTCTCATTTTATTTCCAATTCCTTGTTGTTGTATGTTGTTATTTGCTATCGATCGATTGTATAAGCACAACATATGTTGTCACTGTTGCCATTCTTGTTTGTCTTGCTTTCAAGTGTTATTTCTTTGTCGACCATCCTTGTCAATTCCATTCACCGTCATAGATGTCTCGTTTGACCACAACATCTGCGCCAATCATCACCAATCAACACTTTTCTTGTATCCCTATTCCTGTTTCGTTAACCCTATTCGGGTCAGGATTGTAACTTATATAAAAGCTACATATATATATGTTTAATTAAATTATATATTGACCTACTATATAATTGATAACATTTAGTTAACTATATAATTTTTTAATTATATAATTAATTAATTAATATATATATATATATATATATATATATATATAAGTGTTTTTATATTTAAAAAAAATAGGGTCAAGTTAAGGAACAAGGTCAAGTTGGATAAATATACACCACCACATACTCGATCAATGTCCTTATCAATGATGATGAACGATTTTAATTAAAAAATGATAGATCTTGAGAATAAGGTCATCCAACATGTTGAAGAAATTAAGGAGCTCTAGGACACAACAAGGAGTATAAATAATCAACTTGAGAAAAATCACAATGAACTTAGAGTAGAAAATGCAGCCCTTACAAATAAGGTTGATCCGAATCATAATGAAGCAATAGTGGCATTGAACCTTATTTGTGAAAAGTTGAAAATTACAACTAATAAACTACTCGAGAATAATGAAGCTACTCAAAACCAATATCATTCAAATACATCACATTTAATAGACTCACATCATACCCATGAATCTCCAAAAGTATCCTCCATACCCAATAGTAACATGAATTTTCAAAATATGTAGCTCCTGAAACGATACCCAAATATGCATCTCTCAAATAAATACCCCTTCTTCACCCCAACAATTTCTACATATCAACGAAGAGCAAAACTGGAGCTTTCCATGGTTTAATAAAGAAAAAGAGTATTTCGAGATTTATGGTACTGACAATGATGATGAAAAGGTCAAGCATGCATCGAGGAAAATGGAAGGAAAATCATATAATTGGTATATGTGGTGTAAGAAAATTACACATGTTATAAGTTGGAGGAAGTTCAAAAGTGAATTATTTAAGAGGTTCCAAGATGTAAAAGAAGAAGAGTTTTTCTCGACACTCAGTAGGCTACAAAAAAAAGGAGACGTGAATGAATATACTATAGAATGGGAAGCTCTAGCTACACAATTATCGGGTTATCAGTGTATCGTCTTATTCAATCATACATCATGAGACTTAAACCACGTCTTCATGATGAGCTTAAGCTCCATGACACCTCCTCTATAGAAGAAGCAATACATAAAGAAAAAGCCACTAAAAAGAAGCTCAAAAGAATACAACTACCAAAAGTTGAAAGAGTATATTTAAGACGAAGATTTCCCCAAACTTCTAACATGGAGAATACAAATTATGTTCCACCACAAATGTTGAAATTTGCAACAAGAAATAAGGAAATTGGCATCCAGAAATTGCTACCATGGAGGCTTTTGATTTAATTATTTCTTAATTAAATTAGAAGAAATATGTTTCAAATTTATTTATCCCTTAAATAAATTGGGAAATAAATTGTAATCTTATCTCATAATCACTTCTAATATTTAACTGAGTGTGATAGACTCAGTTAGCTCATGAAATTCGAGTTGAGGGTGGTTGGTGAGGCATGTAGAGTGATTCTATTTGTTTTAGATTCCAATTTATAGTTAGTGTATTAGTTTAGTACATGAGAAATCATTTAACTCTTGATTAAGTGAGTTAAAGTCAATCTAACTAGTTGTAACTGATTGTTGCACTAGTGAGAGGTCAAGTGAATTAAATCAGATTTAATTCACATGTAGTGATATGTCAAAGTGACTAATGATTTAATATTAATAGTTGCATGCATGTCAGTTCTAATGAATACCAAGTTGAGATAGAGGTTAAAGGGAAGTTATCTATCAATTATATTTATAGCAAATTTCTTGGGTGCAATTATATACACCATAGGATTTCCATGATGTATTTTGCAGTCAAGGAAGGCTAATTATCCTATTTAATAGGTATTAATTGACGAGGGATTGCGTAGGCAAGGCAGGTTGAGCAGAGGTTGAGAATTGGCTAAGTACTAGCCCAATTTTGTCCAGATTAGTGTGAGACAGTCAGGATAGTGCAACAGACTCTTGTGAGAAGAGTGCATTGTATTGTTTCATCATTCCTTGGTTCGTTATATGATTAAGATAGAGGGGTTTAAGCATGTTTCTTTCCCAAGGAAAAATATCTTTGTTGTGGATTGATTTTCTTTCTCTTACTTGGTGTGATTGTGCGATCGTGTTTAACTTCTGCAAATTATTTGTAGAAGGATTCAATATCTTGCTATAGTATATTGCATGATAAGATTGAATCCATTGGTATACATATTGTTTGTATAATTTCTACATGGTATCAGAGCACTAGGAATCACACTAGTGGAGAAAAAATTGAGTTTGCGTTGAAAAATATTCAAACTTGCAGATACTTTCTTTGGAGAGAAACGCAGATCAAGATGGCTTTCAGTTGATTAAGATTGGAATTTTCACTTGAGGGAAGTTCTAATTATATCACATGGAAAGATAGAATGGAGGTAGATATGGAGGAAAACGATTTGAAATAATTCATTGATAATGATATTCCCAAGCCCGCAGCAGCAGACACCGCTCTTCTTTATGCTTGGAAAAAGAAGGTAGCAAGGGCAAGGAGGATATTATTAAAGGGAGTTCCAGATCACATTTTCTGGAGTCTCAATGGAAAGGCGGATCCATATGAAATGTGGAAGGCCTTGACAGGTCTGTTTCAAAATGGGAGTGACCAAAGGAAATTGGCGTTGAAGGACAAGCTCAGGAAAATCAAGAAGGAGGAGGGCAAGATGGTACCAACATACTTGGAAAAGTTCATTCAATGTCGAGATGTGCTTGGAAGTATTGGTGTGAATGTAGTAGATGATGACTTGGTGAGACTAGAACTTCTAGGCCTTCCCAAGAGTTGGCATAGTTATCAGGACTCTGTCAATGGGAGGGAGAAGTTACCATATTGGGAGCGACTTTAGTCAGATTTGGTACAAGAAGAATTCAAGCGGAATACCAGGGATGGATCCTCATCTAAGACTAATGAAGAGGAATATTGTGCCTTGGCCGGTAAGGAAAAAAAGGCTAAGGGAAATAAATCCCAAGGAAAATCAGGCAAGCAAGACTTGTCCAAGATCAGATGTTTTCACTATCATGAGCATGGGCACTATGCTACAAATTGTCCATAGAAGAAGGCAAGCAAGAAGGAGCCTGCAGTTGTAGTAGGTGAAGCATTGGCTTCACAGTTCAATCTTGATTTTACTCTCATTGCATGCATGGCCAACACTGTAATGGGATGCATGTGGTATCTATACAACATTGCCTCGTTCCATATGACGGGGAATAGATATCTCTTTAGTGACTTGGACGAGAAGGACCTCCAAAAAAACATAGACTTTGGAGATTACGGGAGGTATAGCGCGATCTTCATAGGTACAGTTACCTTTCAAAGGGAGAATGGCTCTCGTCTCAGACTAGCAGATGTTTTGTATGTTCCAGGCCTAAGGAAGAATATTGTCTCCGTAGAGGTATTGGAAGACCATGGAAATGAAGTGATGTTTAGAAAATGAAAAGTTTTCCTCAAACACATAGCCATGGGACATGTGAAGCGGATCGGTGCAAGAGTCAAGAAGTTGTATGCAGTCGAGGTTCAGGATGCAGGCAAGGATTTGAGGAGCAAAGAAGTGGTTAATGACTTGGTGGTTTGGAGGGAGAAATTGTCTCTCAACTTGCAGCCTCATAAGTACTCTGAGAAGTTTTTGGATCAGCCACAATTGGAGAAGAAGAGAGGAGACTGAGTGGAAGAGACCACTAAAGTAGAGACCTCCAGGAGGGGGAAATTTTGATCTATAAGGGTAGAGGGAGTACATGCAGTTGTACCTCTAGGTGTGAGGTGGGGCAATGTGCAAAATTAATCCCGAAAAGAAATTTAGGCTAGATTCATTGATATGCTGTGTCTCATAGATCGAACCTGGCTACAGGGAGCCCACAGTACAACAGTGGCAAGAAGGATCGGTTATACTGATGGTGTCAGATGTCAAGAAGACAGAAATCAGAGTGACAGGTGTCAGATACTGGAGAGCAGATTAGAGTTGGCAACAGTGTAGAGTGCATGGATGCAGATGTCAACATCACAGAGATTCCAGTAGACATGTGCAATAGGATCCAGCAGTCATAAGACTCTGATGACAGATGCATTATACTGATTCAATTGTTTGGAGATTATTTAGTTTCAGGAGAGTTGCATGTGCAAACAACACTAGAGAAGTGTTGCATGCAAGAACATTCGAAACGTACTGGATGAGGACATATTGATTCCTTTATTGTTGAGAGGGAGTGTTGAAATTTGCAACAAGAAACAATGAAATTGGCATCTAGAAACAACATCTAGATATGGCTACCATGGAGGCTTTTGATTTAATTTTTTCTTAATTAAATTAGAAGAAATATGTGTCAAATTTAATTATCCCTTAAATAAATTGGACAATAAATTGTAAACTTATCTCATAATCACTTGTAATAGTTAACTTAGTCTGATAGACTCAGTTAGCTCATGAAATTTGAGTTGAGGATGGTTGGTGAGGCATGTAAAGTGATTCTATTTTTTTTTAGTCCAAGTTGTAGTTAGTGTATTATTTTAATGCATGAGAAATCGTTTAACTTAATTAAGTGAGTTAAAGTTAGTCTAACTAGTTATAACTAATTGTTGCACTAGTGAGAGGTCAAATGAATTAAATCATATTTAATTCACATGTAGTGATCTCTCAAAGTGAGTGATGATTTACTATTAACATTTGCATGCATGTCAGTTCTGATGAAGACCCAGTTGAGATAGAGGTTAAAGGGAAGTTATCTATCAATTGTCTTTGTGGAAAATTGCACGGGCGCAATTATATACACCATAGGATGGCCATGATGTATTGCGCAGTCAATGGAAGGCTAATTATCCTATTTAATAGGGATTAATTGCCTAGGGATTGCGTAAGAAAGGTACGATGAGCAGAGGTTGAGAATTGGCTAAGTACTAGCCCAATTTTGTCCCGATCAGTGTGAGACAGTCATGATAGTGCAACAAACTCTTGTGAGAAGAGTGCATTGTATTGTTTCATGATTCCTTGGTTCATTATACAATAGAGATATAGGGGTTTTGAGCAGGTTTCTTTCCCCAGGAAAAATATATGTGTTGTGGATTGATTTTCTTTCTTACTTGGTGTGATTGTGTGATCATGTTTAATTTCTGCAAATTAATTCTAGAAGGATTCAATATCTTGATCTAGTATATTGCATGATCAGATTGAATCCATTGGTATACATATTATTTGTATAATTTATACAACAACTACATGAAGGAGGAACAACTAATTTTGAATTGAAAAGAATAAAAGTGGGTAAGTACAAACGTTGTGGAAAAAAATGGGATTCTAAACATAAATGTGTTAAGAGGAAAAGAGACCAAAAACCTGCATACATGTCAAGAAACCAGTGATTCAGAGAGTGAAGAATTAGACATGGAAGAAGTTGAAGATTCTTTCGAATTTTCTCCATGATCAGATAAGGATAATACTCATCAAGTGTCATTATCAGCCATGATAGGTATATCTGAGCCATAAACATTAAATTTAAAAGGAGATATAAAAAATAACAACGAAATAGTTCTGATAGACACTGAAAACATTCACAACGTTTTAGCCACAAATATTGAGAAAAGGCTCAACCTATTCACATATCCAATGCCCAATATGAAAGTGATGGTATTTTATGGGAAGAAAATTGAAAAACTAGGGATATGCCATAAGGTCAAATTGCAGATTCAGGACTACAATCTAGAATCTTTGTTCTATATTTTACCACTATGAGGAGTGGATGTAGTCCTATGTATCAAATGGTTGCAAAATTTAGGAACTTACTCTACCAACCATCAAAATCAATTTGTAAAGTTTAGATGGGAGGGGCATAAATACAAGTTATATGGTTTTCAACCCCCTCAAAATCAAATTCTATCATCCTACTAGATGATGAAGCTGATCTGAAAAGGAGCACCAACGTATGTAGTGCATTGTCATCAAATGGAAATGTTTTCTTCACAATTGGTTAGAGAATAAGCACCTAAAGTTCAAGAATTGATTAAAAAAAAATGGTGTTCTAAGGTATTCCTATGAAGATACCTCCTAAAAGATAAATCGATTACATAATTGAAATCAAATCAAGATCAAACACTTTCAACATTAAGCCGTATAGATATGCATACCATCAAAAAATTGAAATCAAAATATTAGTCCAGGATATTTTGAAGTGTGGAATCATCACAAAAATTGGAAGCCCTTACATTTCACTTACACTACTCTAGTGGTTCTAGTCGGAAAGGATGATGCATCATTTATCATATGCATATATTACCGATGGTTGAAAAAGATAAAGATTAAGAACAATTTTCTTATCCCTTTTATAGATGAACTTCATGGAGCTAGGTACTTTTAAAAATTGGACTTGAGATATGAATACTACCAAATTAGAATATGTTTATAGGACATCAAATTGATTTTTCCTTTCAAACACATGAAGGTATTTATGAGTTTAAGGAAATTCCTTTTGGATTAACTGTTGAAATTTCAACAAGAAATGTGTGTCTAATTTAATTTTCCCTTAATTAAACTGGACAATAATTTGTAATCTTATCTCATAATCACTTGTAATAGTTAACTGAGTGTGATAAAATCAGGTAGATCATGGAATTAGATTTGAGGGTGGTTGGTGAGGCATGTAGAGTGACTCTATTTGTTTTTGAGTCCAAGTTGTAGTTAGTGAATTAGTTTAATGCATGAGAAATAAATTAACTCAATTAATTGAGTTAAAATTATTTTAACTAGTTGTAACTGATTATTGCACTAGTGAGAGGTCAAGTGAATTAAATCATATTTAATTCACATGCAATGATTTGTCAAGTGACTGATGATTTTCTATTAATAGATGCATGCATGTCATTGCTGATGGAGACCCAATTGAGACAGAGGTTAAAGGGATGTTAACTATTAGTTGTATTATTAACAAACTGCCCGCATGCAGTAATACACCCATAGGATTTCCCATGGGCATTGCGTAGTTTTGGAAGGCTGAAATTTCTAAATAATAAGGATTGTATTCCACATGAATAGCACAAGCAAGGCAGGCTGAGCAGAGGCTGAAAATTGGCTTTAAGTGTTGGTTGATTTTGTCCGGATCAGTGTGAGACAGTTAGCAGAGTGCAACAGACCCTTGTGAGAAGAGTGCATTGTAATTGTTTCACGATTCATTGTTTTAATATACAATAGAACATATAGGGGTTTTGAGCATCAATCTTTCCCCAGGAAATATCTCTATTGTGGATTGATTTTATTTGTCTTTTACTTGTTGTGATTGGCGATCGTGTTTATTTTCCACAATTAATTTGTAGAATGATTCAATATCTTTCTTTAGCATATCGCATGATCAGATTGAATCCATTGGTATACATATTGTTTGTATAATTTCTACATGGTATCAAAGCGTAGGAAATCACTATAGTGGAAAAGAAATTGAGTTTGTCCTGAATAGCATTCGAATTAGCAAAAATATTCTTTCGTGCGACAGGAAGATCAAGATGGCTTTCAATGACTTGATATTGGAATATGCACTCAAGGGTAGTTCTAATTGTATTGCATGGAAAGACAAAAAAGAGGCAGTTCTGGAGGACAACAGGTTGAAAGAATTCATTGATAATGATATTCCCAAGCCTGCAATAGTAGATGCCACTCTTCTTGATGCTTGGAAAAAGAAAGTTTCAAAGGTGAGGAGGATCTTATTAGAGGGAGTTTGATACCACATTGTCTCGAGTCTCCATGGCAAAGTGACTCCAGATGAAATGTGGAAGGATTTGAAAGATCTGTTTCATAGTAGTAGTGACCACATAAAATTGGCACTGAAGGACAAGCTTAGGAAAATGAAAATGGAGAAAGGTGACACTATTCCAAAATATTTAACCAAGTTCATCCAATGCCAAGATGAGCTTGGGAGTGTCGTAATCACTTTAGCGCATGATGACTTGGTGAGCCTAGCTCTTCTAGGCCTTCCCAAGAGTTGGCATAGTTATCAGGACTCTGTTAATGGGAGGGACAAGCTACCAATTGGGAGCGACTTTGGTTGGATTCGGTACAAGAAGGATTCAGATGGAATATTGATCTGATCACAGGTCAAGTACTACTCTAACGATCGTGTATGGTATTAAAATATTTTAATTGACTATGGATTATAGAGGCTTAAATGAGCATGTTAGTCCATTGATTAGAGTGCATAAACACATAAACATAAATAAATGAAATGAAAATATCAAGAAGCACAAAACACGTAAGTAAGAGAGAGACAACCAATTGGTAACAGAGTTCACCCCTCCTTCTCTCTGGGGCTACATCTCTGTATCTGCTTCAATTGGAATGCAAATCCTCTATATTCCTTCGTCAAAGTAATCTTTCTTACATTCACGCTCTATGTCCGAGCATCATCCAAACACTATGGCTCTCAATGGCTAAGTATTCTCTCCTTTGTTCTCCCCATCTCATGGCTTATATAAGAAATATATATATTTTTCCCTCACCTACTCTCCAACAAAGTGAATTAATTACAAGACCCACAATTATAGATCCTAACTACAAGGAAGGAAAAAAAAAGTCCATAAAAGTAGGACCTCCAACTATCTCAAGCTCATAATTGGGAAAAGTCTCAAAACCACCTAAAGAATTTCCAACCATGCCCTTGATTCTCTCAACCTATAATTGAGAAAAATAGGTAATTGGTGTGAGGTGGTATCTCACATAAAAACCAATTTCCCTAATTACATTAATTTATAATGTGAGACAAATTTCTCTCACAATTATTATTTTATATCAATAATGCATGGGCTTTTAATAAAAATGCATAATTTCGCCCACTTAAATATTTGTCACCAACTTTAAACAACATGGCACAAAGCTCTTTTCATGTGCAAAGGTCCTTTCAGATAACACCTCCCCACAAAGAAACTTTTGGTCTCCAAAATTATCAGCTTCAATCAACTCAACTATATGAAAATGTCTCTAAAAGGCACACTCCATCATGACTCCTTCACCTGACGTACTTTGGAATCGAAACATAATTCCAACAACTGCAACTGCTACGGCGCAAGTGCCTGAAAAGGCACAATACTTCAATATTCCCTCACCGCGGTCCTTCAGAATTAGAATGAAAAATCCCACATTTGTTGAAAGCTGCAGCCATTAACTGATCATACTTGTTTACATGTTTTGGGAACACTTTCCAAGAGTTCATTGGTCAAGTTTACATGCCAAAATGGCTTAGTAAATTACCTCATTCAACCTGATTATAAAGAAGCCAACAAGGCTTAATGCGCAAAAATACGCCTCTCACTCTCCCTCACATAAGAGTTCCTAAAACAAGCCTTTTACAATGCTTCATAATCAAATTTACATCATGATTTGCATGGTGGCCACTATGACCTTTTACATGCCATTCAAAAATTTACATGCCCAATTTTTTATGCCAAAATATAATGGCAACTATGGAATTTTACATGGAAATTACATCGTAATTTGATGTGCCAAATATGTGCACAACCCAAGAAATATTGAACGTTGTAATCATATATTTAGTGACCTCTAATGGGGTACCAATTATAACTTCATCCATTTATCAACATGCTAGCACACTAAGATTACGCTCATGTACATTCATGATTGGATGATGAGGTCCTCTATGTGCACTGACAATTTGGGTTGTATGAAGGTCAACAAGTAAACAATCTCCATAGCTCCTTGCATATTTAATTATCTCTATGAAAAATATCAAAAGCACCATCAATATAGACTATGTGTGCATCTCGTCTGGGACCCTTTCCATTTGAGAACTGTACAATCCTGCGAGATGTGGGTAGAAAATGCGAAACTCGAGTTCCACTTGAAGAACTGCCACCATCATCATTATGACTATTACCATGGCTAAATTCCCACTGCAAATTAGAGTGATTATGATTGTCACTATTTGGTCTACCCCTTACACAAATCAACATTCAACCAAATTCAAACCACTCACCATCACCATCCTTTCTTCAAGATACAAGACCAAGGTCCTTTATTAGCTATAATTTTCTCATCAATGACCACGCCGACGACCAGCTCGTCATCGAGCGTGTGTGCCTGCCTGAGAGCATTGGCATGCCCGTAGTGCATCAATTCAAAGCATCTATCCATGTAAACCCTAACCTTCTTCCGGTCGTTCGGCCTAGGGAAAAAACCAAATGATGATGGCAACAGCGCTCCGGGGAGGCCCGGGACGGGAAGTGCATCGAAGTAGCCAGTGGAGAGGCTAAGCAGGGCAACCATGACCATGAGGATTCCCATAACACGGGGGATGAAGACAATGTCCCAGATCTAGTAACTGCTCTCTGAATTACTGCTATGTATTGCATGGCGTTCATATATATTCCAACCGGTACAATACATAGGTTGCGTTGAGAATTTAGGCAGATCGTTCTGCTTTTTACAATTGCAGGCTTGGAGTTCAATAATCCAAAGTCATAGCACCTTGATTGTGATATATTTAGCTACAAAATTTGAAGCATACACAGACACTGTTGTTCCACTGCTTGATTTGGAGCTATCATTCCAAGTGACAATGATATTTCATCCTTGTTTTATGAGTTGTGTGATGCATTTATTTCATGTAAAAGTGATGAGGTGTTTTCCATCACTTCGAAATACGACAATGATGTCTTGTCTTGTAATGATAGCTAGGGTGTGATTTCCATTTTGATGTAAGCTTTACCACCGAGTACATGTTGTAAACTCGTGGCAAATATGGGAATATTTGGGTCATAGATTGGTCAATTTGAGCATGTATTTTTAGGGGATTTTACTATAGGTTTGCAGAAGGTGTAAGTGTCAATTCATCACTTATGGCTCCGAAGGATGTAGGTGAAGGAGAAGGAAGGGTGACTTTTCAGGACATTCGTGATGTAGACATTGTACACAGCAGTTACAGGTTCTTATTGATGCTTTTGGAGGACCAAAATATCCTCAGTGGGGAGGATTGATCCAGGTGGCTCCACAGACACACACATGGCAAAGAGAGCTCAAAAATAAAATTGTTTGGATTGCTCTCGAAATAGGTTCAGGTTGAAGATCTCATATTTCTGATTCTAATAGAGTAGACGACACTCAATTATGAGTCCATATGAGGGAGTTAGGAGCAGTCAAAGTTTTGGGTTGACTTAGTGACTAGGTAGGGTTAAAGAAGGTGCAATTTCACCGAAATCTGGAAACCGGATTCCAACCAGCTCTGGCTGGATTTTGGGTGAAATTGTGGGACACTTAAAATGCCCACTGACGCCCATTTTCAAAATTTTTGAAAATGTATATTTCTTTTTAATAAAACAAAAAAAATATTTGAAAAAAAGCATTGGCACGCCACCACCCCCGCCACCCCACCCACCGCATAACTATTAAAACAAATAAAACATAATTTGGGACGACGGGCCATGACCCCCGCCGAACCCCATGGGGCAACCGCCACATTAAACAAATATGTGGTGGGTTGGTCGATGGTCAACCCCACCACCTAGCCACCACCCATATATATGTGATAGCAAGAGTCGACGAGAAAGATAGTGGGTCAGTCGCCCGATGTGGGCCCAACCCGCCATATTCCAAAAAACATGTGTTACATGAAAAAACCAATGCTTAATGTGGAGGGGGTGGGGTTTTAACACCCAACCACCTCCCTCCAAGCCGAATCTCATAACCAACCTTCCAACGATGGACTTGGTTAAGTCCGCCCATGAAATTTTATATAAATGCATTTTTTGCACAGTGCACCAGGTAGGCCAGCGGAAGATGGACTGCGCAGATTGAGGTTTAATATTTTTTATTGTAGGTGATGCGGAACCATGAGCCATGTGCAGAGGCAGGCAGAACCTTGATTGAGCCCAACTTTCAAGAGGGAAAAATTTTGGTAGTGTCCAAATGGGACAAAATTTATGTCAATTTTGCACTATTCGATGCCACGAATGTGATGGTGTATTCAGATTTTCCATTTGAGCTTTATATCTTTCGACCACTTTTCTAAGTGGATTTGCAGGTGTTAGCATTCAGCAAGTGAGCAGTCGATTTCACACCTTTTAACGCCATGATTGTGATGGTGATTTCAGATCCAGTAGCAGAGTAGCTCATTATTGATTCATCTTCAACGTGAGGTATATGATGAGTTGATTTCATGTACTTCTTTGTCTTTTTATCTCTGAGATGCATTGTGTTGTACAGATCCATGTTGATGTTTGATGTGGGATCTTGTTTTTGTTCTTGATGAGATATGTACCTTCTATCATGGATATATATGTTGTTTTAGATCCCTTTACTGCCATGTTGGCAGCATACTCATTGTCACATGTATGTTTTTTAAGATTACTTTGTTTTCCATATTGGCAGGATACTCATAGTCATTATGTGTGAGTTATTGTCATACTGATAGGAGTCCTTTTTATGGATGACAGTTCCAGTAGTGGAACATCTCGTAGAGAGGTCCAACAACTCCTACGTGAGGGCATTTTCCTTGTACAGAAGATAAAACACCATCCATGTACATCTTCTTCTTTACAACACTTAATGCAGCAGCCTACACCATCTTGACATCAAGGCCCAGAGATGTAGTCCCTCATGGACGAACTCCATTATCAAACGACGTGTTCTTATGATTTTTGATCTTGACATGTTATGTTCCGCTTCTTTACAGCATGCAGTTGTTCATTTATGTTCATTAATGCTTTAATTAAATGCAATTCTAATTTATTAGCTAAATTAAAAGGTCTTGGTTAAGGGTATCAATAATTTACCCTGAATCAAATACCAGGGATGGATCCTCATCCAAGATGGATGATGAGGAAAATTACACCTTGGTTGGTAAGGAAAAGAAGGGGAAGGGAAAGAAATCCTATTCCAAATATGAGACCAGCAAAGAAAGAAAGAAGCGTGACATGTCCAGAGTGAAATGTTTTCACTCTCACGAGCATGGACATTATGCCACTAATTGTCCACAGAAGAAGAACAACAACAAGAAGGCTTTAGGATCTGCAGCGGGTGAGGCTTTGGCATTGCAATTTGATTTTGACTTCTCACTCATCACATTCTTGGTGTCTAGTTCGATGGGATCAGTGTGGTACCTGGATAGTGGTGCATCTTTCCACATGATGAGAGACAAAGAACTTTATAGTAGCTTGGAGAAGAAGGATCTCCATATGCATATCGAAATGGGTGATAACGGGAGGTATAGTGCTACTGAGATTGGTACAGTTACTTTCCAGAGACAGTAAGGTAAACCCTTCTTATTAAAATGTGTAATTCATGTACCAGGCTTGAAAAATAATTTAGTTTCAATATCTATGTTGGAGGATAGAGGATGTGATGTGGTTTTCAATGAAGGGAAAGCATTCCTTCATCACAAAGCCATAGGAGAAGTTAAGAAGATTGGGATTCGTGTGAAGAATCTCTACAAACTTGATGTAGATGGTTGCGCAAAATTGATGGGTAAAGTAGACAAAGTGGTGAGTTGGCATGAGGGGGAGTTATGGCATAGGATATTGGGCCATCTACACCATGGTAATTTGAAGGTCCTGTAGTATATTTCTATGGGGCTTCCAAAGGGTACTCTTGCGCAGATAGACACATGCAAGGGATGTACCATGGGGAAGTATGCAAAATAATTTTCACAAGAAGCTGAACCGAGCAGTGAGAATCCTTGAGAGAGTTCACTCAGATGTGTGTGGACCATTCTCTATAGATTCGACAACAAAGCACAGGTATTATGTGATTTTTGTTAATGATTTTTCTATAAGTCATTGGATCTACTTCATGCAGAAGAAAGATCAGACGTTCTCAAAATTTTGTGAGTTCAAAGCACTGGTTGAGAAAGATATAAGGAAGCATGTGAAGGCTCTCAGGAGTGACAATGGTGGTGAGTACATCTCCAATGAATTCAATAACTTCTGTGACAAAGAAGGAATTCAAAGAGATTTGATTGCACCTCATAACCCACAATAGAATGGGGTTTCAGAAAGAAAGAACAGAACAATTGTGGGCGTGACACGAGTGATGTTGCATGATCAGGACCTCATGTTGCATATGTGGGAAGAGGCATGCAAAACATCAGTATTTGTGCATAACCGTAGTCCTCATCAGATACTTTGCATGAGTACACCAAAGGAGGATTTTTCTGGTAAGAAACCTAATGTTTCATATTTTAAAATTTTATCTCATCTGTTTGTTGCCATGTGACCAAATATTCCAGGAATAGGCTAGAACCAATGACTGAGATCAAGATATTTGTGGGGTACATGAATACTCCCCACAACTATTGGGTGTATTTTCCAAACAATGGGATAACTGTTGTAAGATGAGATATAAAATTTGATGAGGAGAAAGTCATGTGATTTTCCCTTGAGAGGGAGCTTGATTTTCATGCAGATGAGGAACTCTTGGTTCCAAAGGATGAACGTCACGATGTGGAGCAGCCACATGTGGAGGATCATGGAGTGGCAGAAACCACTCATGCAGAGCCATCCACTAGACATGGTAGAAGGCACACCACAGCAGCTGACAGATTGAGACTTGATGCGGTAGAACATGTAGGAGCACCTACATCATTGTGTAGATAGAGATAGTCTCCAAATAGGTTTACTAGATACATGGCTCTTATGAGAAAGTGTATTGTGAAAGAACCATCCTCTTTTGAGGAAGCATTGCAACAACCGATTTGGGTCGCTGCCATGGTTGAGGAGTATGAATCCATCGTCAAGAACAGTGCATGGTAATTTGTCCCAAGACCAGTCTGAAAGTCAGTGGTTGGATCTAGATAGATCTATAAAGTGAAGCAGGCAACAGATGGGAGTGTGGAGAAGTACAAGGCTAGATTTGTAGCCTGGGGATTCTCACAAGTTGAGGGGATTGACTATGAGGATACTTTTACACCGGTTGCACTGTACTCATCAATTAGATTTATCCTTGCACTCTCAGCACAAATGGGGTGGAAGATACATCAGATGGATGAGAAGACTGCATTTCTCAATGGAGCTATTGATGAAGAAGTGTACATTGAGCAACCAAAAGGTTTTGAGACCTTTGATAGTGATTCGCATGTGTGCAGACTCAAGAGAGCATTTTATGGGATGAAGCAAGCACCTTGTGCTTGGTACACTAGGATTGCTAGTTATTTCACTGGGTCGGGCTTCACGAAGAGTGAAGCAGATGTGAACCTATACCAAATTGTGGTTGATGGTAAGCTCTTGATTATCATACTATATGTTGATGATATTATTTTGACAGGTGATGAGAAGCTCATAACTTCTTGCAAAGAGGTTCTTACAATAGAGTTTGAGATGAAGGACATGGGACTCCTTCACTATTTCCTTGGTTTGGAGATATGGCAGTGTGATGGGGAGCTATTTGTTTCTCAAGGCAAGTATGCCAAAGAGATTCTGAGTAAGTTCCACATGGAGAGTTATAAACCCAAGGAGACTCCTCTTGTAGGAAATTTGAGGAAGGAGGATGTTACTTCAGGTGATTTAGTGGATGCTATTATTTACAGGCAGCTTGTGGGTCCACTCATGTACTTGGTGAACACATGACCAACAATTTTCTATGCAGTTAACCAGCTTAGTCAAGCTATGGTTAAGTTGACCAAGCTCTTTTGGAAGGCGGGGAAACATGTCTTGAGATATCTCAAGGGAACTACAGAGTATGGAATATGGTACATATGGAAAAAGGGAGTGAAGCTTAAAGGCTTCATCGATGCAGATTGAGCATGTAGTCCATCAGACAGAAAGAGCACATTAGGAGGGATCTTCAGCATAAGATCGATAGTATTTTATTGGTACAAAAGGAACTAGAGATCATTTTCACTGAGTTCAGCCGAGGAAAAGTACATGGTAGCCAGTCAGGCTGCATGTGAAGCCATCTGGATGAGAAATATTCTTTTTGGTTTGTTTGGTCATTAGATGGATCCAACTGTGATACATTGTGATAACCAGAGTTGCATAAAACTCTCAGTTAATCCAGTATTCCATGATAGGTCCAAGAATATTGACATCTGATACCACCATCTCAGATATTATGTTCAGAAACACATTATGTTACTTTAGTACATTCCCACGGAGGATCAGGATGCAGATATTCTGACGAAGGCGCTCGCCAAGAGAAAATTCAAATACCATAGAGGAAGGATCTGTGTAGTTGATAATCCCTTTCTTTTTGAGAGGGAGTGTTGAAAACTCAACAGGAAATGTGTGTCTAATTTAATTTTCCCTTAATTAAATTGGGCAATAAATTGTAATCTTATCTCATAATCACTTGTAATAGTCAACTATGTGTGATAAACTCAGTTAGCTCATGGAATTCGAGTTGAGGGTGGTTGGTGAGGGATGTAGAGTGATTCTATTTGTTTTTTAGTCCAAGTTGCATTTAGTGCATTAGTTTAATGCATGAGAAATCAGTTAACTCAATTAATTGAGTTAAAACCAGTTTAACTAGTTGTAACTGATTGTAGCACTAGTGAGCAGTCAGGTGAATTAAATCAAATTTAATTCACATGCAGTGATCAATCAAGTGATTGATGATTTACTATTAATAGTTGCATGCATGCCAGTTCTGATGGAGACCCAGTTGATACAGAGGTTAAAGATATGTTAACTATCAATTGTATTATTATCAAACTACCCCATGTAGTAATACACCCATAGGATTTCCCATGAGCATTGTGCAATTTTGGAAGGCTTAAATTCCTAAATAAAATTGATTGCATTCTACATGAATTTCGTAAGCAAGGAAATTTGATCAAAGGCTGAAAATTGGCTAAGTGTTGGTTGATTTTGTATGGATTAGTGTGAGACAGTTAGCAGAGTGCCAAAAAACTCTTGTGAGAAGAGTGCATTGTCATTGTTTCATGATTCCTTGGTTGAATATACAATAGAAGATAGAGTGATTTTGAGCAGCAAGATTTCTCTAGGAAAATATTTGTGTTGTGGATTGATTTGCTTCTTTATTTTACTTGTTGTGATTGTCGATAATGTTAATTTTTAGAACATAGAGTGGTTTTGAGAAGCAAGCTTTCTCTGGGAAAATATTTGTGTTATGGGTTGATTTGCTTCTTTCTTTTACTTGTTGTGATTGTCGATCGTGTTGATTTCTGTAATTAATTTGTAGAAGGATTCAATATCTTTATTTATCATATCACATGATTGGATTAAATCCATTGGTATACATATTTCTTGTATAGTTTCTACATTAACCAATGCTCCAAAAACCTTCCCGGTTATCATGAATGAGGTATTTCATCCATATCTAAGGAAATTTGGGTTACTTTTCTTTGATGACATTATAAACTATATTAAAACGTGGAAAGAGCATCTACAACATCTCGAGCAAGTCCTTACTATATTAGAAGAACATCAATTTTATGAAAATATGTCTAAATGCACCTTTGGGAAGGAATAAATAGAGTACCTCAGACACATAATATCCAAGAAAGGAGTAAAAGTAGATCCTAACTATTAGCCACCTATAAATTTTTGTCAAGCAAACAGGTGGCTAAATATGTTTCTGAGTCCTCAAGAGATACATTTCCTTTGAAAACCTATCATTCTTGAAGCCTCCATGTGTCTTCTAGCCTTTGAAAAATCCTTCACTGTTGTTTACATTTAAAAGAACCCTGCTGTTTTGAGAAAAAGAATGCTTCAAAAGGCCTCTGTAATTGCCCATTTTCACTCATTTCCCTTCATTTTCATTAAGCCTCCTTTTCCTCTTTAGAACCTCCATATCCCTCGAAAAAGCCTCCAAAATATTTTTAAGCCACTAAAAATCCCTTTTACAGTTTTAAAACACCCTTTTCCCCTTTACCGAAAGCCAAGAAATCCCTTGAAAAACACTCATTTTGGCTTAAAAACACCATTTTTTCATTAAGGCCTTAAGTCCCTTTCGACCTAGCCCTTAGCCCCTTTTCCCGCATATGACCCGCACCCAGGACCAGGTGCTAAGCCCCGTCGCGCAATCGTAATCGGATCTTTCCTTTACTACCTTTTCCTTTGTTATCCCAAAATTTTCCGATGCGATGACATTTGTTCTATCGGCCTCCACTACAATATTGGTCATCGATCTTTACAGATCTAATGGCCAGCGCTAAAATCTCACAGCGCCCATCACCCCTTTTCATTAGCCCTCTGATGGTGTATGGACCATTGATCTCTTTCCTAATCCTACGGCTAACGCAAAATCGCATCGCGCTAACCCAGCGTCCCCACTTTTCTTTTTCCCTGATGGCTGACTCCTCGATTTAATCCTGGCCGTTGAATCCATAAGAACCAACGATCGGGATTCATTCACACCTTTGTTCACAGAGCCCATCATCGCTCCGCTGATTTAATCTGGACCGTTGAATCCACAAGAACCAATGGCCTAGATTTAATCATGCTCTACCTCTGTGCCCTCCATCATTTCCCCTCCAATCAAATCTCCACTGTTGATCTCTCAAACAATCCGATGGTCCACACTAAATCGAAAACTCAAAGAACCGTGGAGTTTTGGTCCCCTACCTTTCTCCGATGCGTTAAATCTCTACCGTCGATTATATAGGTCCAACGGTCAGGATTTAATCCGCCGTTAGCCCTTACCACCTTATCGCCCATGCACCTTTCCATATCGTGCTGTCATCCCCACCATTAGATCTCTCTGCCTTTCATCCAATGGCTGAGAATGCATATCGCGTGATTTCTGCGTCCGAGGTTTAATGTTCCAAATTTACGCGATGAAAGCAGTTTTGGGAGGACACGTGTCAGGTAGTGAGGTATATCGCATTTTTTTGGGAAATTTTTCAAACCGCTTTGGAGCTGCGCGAAACCAGCAGTTTCCATCTAAAAACCACCCCCCCCCCCACCCCGATATATTCCTACTTCAATCCTGACCGTCGATTGCTTTAATCGGACGGTTCATATCATATCGCGTCTTCATCCATATTTCTTCCATCAGACCTTCCAAAGACTTCATCAGAAGATCTCCACCATTGATCTCCTCCAGTGATCCAATGGTCCACGTTCAATCTCCCTTTGCCCTACCAGTCCCACCACCAAATGCCTCTGATCTCCTTCATTTTTTCCTTTTTTCCTTTGTATTCACCAAACATTAAACTTTTGTGTTTTAACACTAAAAGTTATTTCCTCCACCTAACCTTCTAAACAATCTCCACCAGTGAATCCTGACCGTAGATCACCATTATCTGATCTAATCCAACGATCCAGAACTGTCCTTGCACCAGACCTCCATCAGGCCAGTTTCCTTCCATTCCACCATGATTTTTACTTTTTCCTTCGCCAGCACCCACCATTTTCATTGATATGCCACCATCTCCATAGGCCTCCACAGCATCCTCCTCCACTCCCATGGATTTTTATAACATGTTTATTATGTTTTGCAGGGTTACAGATGGCGAAAAATCATTCTCTGTCTCACAATCACAAACAGGGAAATCTAGAGCACCGAACGCCATTTTCAGAGCCAAGGATTGCAAGGAAGGTGCCTGAGAAGGTTTAAATGTGATTTTTAGTAAATATCAGAGTTATTAATTTTGTTTCAAATCCTATGGTGCCTTTGCAGCCTATGTATCCACAGAAAAATAAAAAAGGAAGCGACAAAGTTTATCAGTGACAGTTTAAAGGGATTAAAAGCCCATTATTGAAGATTAAATGCTTTAATCTAGTGTTTAAAGGACGAAGATACAGATTGAAGACCTTATAAATGATCTAGAAGGCTAATAAAGCCTAAAGCACATGAAACAAGCCATATCAGTGTTTTTACATTAGCAGAATGTTCTTTCCCAAGAAAGGACAAGTTCCCATAATGTTTTTATTTTCCATCAAGTTCCTGAGAATATTATCACCCTGACAAAAGTCCTAAGATTGCCAGAGCATTAGTTACAAAGTATGGAAGGCCTGAAAGTCATTTATCCACCTTACTTGTCCCAGAGTACAAAACAACCAGAAAGTACCTCAGAAACATACCTCTGAAGTAATTATCAACATGTCGAAGACCCCTAGTTGATCCAAAGAAGTACTAAAAGTCAATACAGAGGTATTAAGACAGAATGGGCTGCAAAAAACACTTCTCCCTCTGTTTTAATGATGCATTCAAGTTCTATCTACCTCTACTACCACTCTTTTAGCTATAAGAACTCTTCATAAATACATAGTAAATGTTGTTTAACCATGGATTGTAAGTTGTTTCATTGAGATAGAGTTCTATGTATAAGTTGTAGATTAGGCTGGAAGATGATTTCTAGTTGATATCAAGCTACTGGAAAATGATATATGTGATTGGTGTTGTTCTTTAATATGACAAGCTGCTCATTGGATCCTGATCTAAATCAGTGGTGAAGTGTTCTATCTGTATTTTTTTCCCATCTGTTATGCATCACATTTCATTTCTCTGATAAGAATTAGTAATCTAGCTTAGGATATACTACTGTAAAGTACCCTAATGCTACCTGCTCTTCTTATCTTTGATGTTTTTTGCTAAGTGTGCAATCTAAGAATAAATTCAAGATAATTTAACCAGTATACTAGTTGGTTTTACCCATGCTTGCTGATGTATGAATTTAGAGTCTGTTCTTAGATGTTCTTGTCTGGTTTTAATAGAAAGAATTGGGAAACTGGGAGATTTAGAGTTTTTTTTGTCTCACTAGGGTCCTTTTCCAATAGTTTTCCTTTCTAAGATCCCTTAGGTTGAATGTCAAAAGCAGAGAAGGTTAAAATTCTTTCTCTGATATTAGGCTTCACCTTCTGTGCATCTTGAATGTTTTCTATTATCTGAAGAGTTAGCCTCATTAGGAGTTTGATCATAGACAGTTAAGGCATGTCCTGTCCCTATATTTTCTCCTAAGTGGTCACCTTGGATGGTTTCCTTGTCATTCACCTTCATTTCCTTATCATTTCATCCCATTACTATCATCTTAAGAGATCCTCTGATTTAGATGACTAGCCCATTTGAAAGCCTTGGATATTGAATTGCAAGTAAACCCTTTTATGACCCCATTGCCCAATGGACTTGTCTTGTATTTGAATTATCTCCCCATTGCTAGAATCCTTCTTTACTCACTTCTTTGCCTCACATTGAACCCTTCTTTCATGTTTCCCAACCAAACAACAAAACAAAACAAAACAAAAACCCTTGTGCCCTATAACTAGCCTAATACCTTAAATTGAACCTCAAAGATATATTATCCTTTAAATTTATAGAGAGATCCCTCTCTGGATCCAAGAAGGCTAGATCCTGAGATCCCAAAGCGGTTTGATGTTGTCTTATCATTTGGTATTGCCAACTCTGCCAAATCATAGGAACCACAACATAATGGCGACTCCGCTGGGGAGCTTTGAGTAAAACATCCCTTAAAACATTTCTAAGCACTCAAAGAAGACCAATAGCCTTGATTTGGTATTTAATCACTGTGGGGGACAATAAACCTTCTTGAAACACTTTAAACCCTCCACTTGGTGACTCCAAAGTTCCTAAATGACCAAAAGACTCCACTGGTGATCAGTAGGCCTGCTAATTATCTTTGTTTTCAAAAGACTCCACTGGGAGACCATCTTTATTACAACATCATCCATACCAAAGAAACATGTAGGATTAAGCTTCTTTGTTTGAAGATAGGTTTGCCACTCAAAGACTGTCATATCTGGCTTGCTTTCTTTGTTGAGTCTTGAGGGCCTAACATACTGTCTTCAAGAAAAATCCACACTAGAGCTTATCCTAATCCAAACCCACCTGAAATAATTGATAACCTAGAGAGTATTCTTAGGAAGTCTCTTACATCCAAAGAATCAACTATTTCCAGACACATTAATAGAGCCAATTCAGCACCTGAAAACTTTGCAGCTCTATTAGACACTCAAATTGACTTAGTTTTACCAAGTTATCTACAAGAACACAATCATTCAGTGCTATAGATCAGACTGACTTAGAGCCTCCAAGTTCACCACCACATAGTGGTCAGCACATTAGGGTCAGAGAAACCCTCTATCAAAACCTCCTGATATTCATTTCATTCAAAACTTGGGCCTCTCTCACCCTAAATCAGCTCAATAGTTTTTTGTTGGTCCTAGCATTTCTGTCATCCATATACCAGCTGCTCAAGCTAATCCTTTACCTCCACAAAACACTATCATGGCAGCATGTATGCTCCCTTGGTGTTACCACAGCCTTTGGCTCCACTACCCAATGATTATCAGTCAAAAATCTCTCATTTCACTGGGAAAGAATCTACTATAGCTCAACACCATGTAGATAGGATGGAAGATGCCTTTGACTATATGGAAATTGAGGATGAGAAAATTAAAATGAAAATCTTCGCCCAGAGCTTAGGAGGAGAGGTAAAGAAGTGGTTTAAAGTTTTACCTCCCAATAGCATCCATGACCTTCCCTCTTTACATAAAAATTTTATAAACAAATGGGAAGTAAAAATAAATCCTCTCCAAATCTTAGTAGAATATGAGAATCTCAAAAGAAATCAGGAAGAGATTGTCCATGACTACTCCACTAGATTCAAAAGTGTCTACAATGCTCTTCCACCACACATGAAACCTCCCCAAGGAATGGCCCTAGTGAAATACCCTAAAGGCTTTGATGCTGATATGGCCTATCAGCTTAGGGAGAGAGATTATGACACATTAGAAGACATGCAGAAAGGAGCAGTGAGTGTAGAGGCAAACCTAATTGAAAAAAGAGCTAGAATGAGGGATGAAAAGAAGGTAACCTATAGGGATGACAATATAGCTTCTTCATCTGATCCCAAATATGATAGTCTAGCCAAAAACATGGAGAGGATGGAAAGAGTGATGGAGAAAATGGTGATCCAAGTCAACAATCAGAATAGAAACCAAAACCAAAATTTTAGGAGAAACAACCCCCCAAATAGACAAAGGGACTCTGATCAACAAGTCATACCTCCATTCCAAGAGAATTTCCTTGATGAGGATGAGGGAATAATAGAAGAATTAGAGGGAACTACCATAAACATGGTGGAAGTAGATAACCAGGATCACACCTTTTCTACAGAGGATAATTAGACCTCATACTCACATTGGGATGAGGAAGGGTTAGAATATGAAAATTATAGGTTGGGATTCGAAAATGCCATCATGCAGGTCCGAGAAAAACATGATCTCAGAAGAAAGAAGAACATAGACACTCCCAAAACAAAATCCTCTAAAATCACCATTAAAAAGAGACCTCAAAAGACTCCTAAAGTGACTACTAAAAGTAACAAATCAGCAGCTGAGAGTTCTGGCAAAAACAAAGAAAAAGACATCCAAACTACTAATAAACCAAGTCAAGAAACTAGCAGCACTAGCATTGCAGCTAATGCTCCTGATAAAACAACTTCAAACATTGTACATAGTGAGAATCGACATGTTTATTCTGCCAATAAAATAGTGGCTAGTAAAACAGAATTGAACCTTTCAAAAATTCAGTCTCCTTTCAATTTGGAAAGTGAGATAGCCAAAATCAAAATTTATGTTCCACTCACTGAGTTGGCTACTCAGGATGTATATAAAGGCCAAATTTGAAAGCTTTAGACTTAGGAGAAAACAGTGACACTGTCAATTTGAATGATGATCAACCAACTCTTTTGTTTGGCCCAAAAATTGAAGGGAAATTTCAGGAAGGCGTAGTACCCCCTTTTTATGTTAGCCTCAATATCCATGAAAAAATCCTGCATAATGCTATGCATGACTCAGGGGCTTCACACAACCTTATGCCAAAAGTGATAATGGAAAATCTAGGCCTAGAGATAACCAGACCTTATAAGGATTTATATTCCTTTGACTCTAGCAGAGTGAAATGCCTTGGCCTAATCAAAGATCTTTGTGTGAATTTGACTCAAATCCCAGCCAAATGAATGGTTATGGATGTTGTAGTTGCAGATGTACCTCCTAAGTATGGCATGTTGTTGTCAAGATCATGGAGTGCCAAGCTGCAAGGTACAATGCAGATGGATGGGTCATATGCCACAATCCCTGTCTTTAGCTAGCTTAGAAGATTATATAGGGAGGCACACATGAAGTTTATGGTTAGCAGCCCTGAGAAACCTGAAAATTCACCTCTCTACTCTGTCCACAAAGATCTGGACTCTTTTATCCTCTACAACGATGAATTCATAGATGAGCCAGAGCTAGAAAACGGAAATGCAAATAACAGAGTAGAAGCCACAAATTCGAACATAATGGCAACTCTAGAAATAGAGGAAAATGAGAGAGAAGCCCTTGAACAGTGTTCTGAATCAAAAAATCAAAGTGAAAAAAACCAAGATTGCAAATAAAAAATTATTCATCACTCTGAACTCAATGAAAGTCCTAAAGAACAGAACATAACACTACAAAATGGTGAACATAGCATTAAGGATGAAACTGATAACAATTCTGCAAATAATCCCTTATGGAAAATGAACTTTGATGGATCTTGCACCAGAAAGAATGCAAGAGTTGGTGTATGGTTGCATAACACTGAAAGCAACTATACTGAGAGCCATGCCTTCAAACTGGACTTTAAACGCACAAACAACATTGCAGAGTTTGAGGCTCTCATCCTAGGATTGAATCTATTGAAAAAACTAGGAGCCCAAAGGATAGTTGTACATGGAGACTCTGATTTAGTTATCAAACAACTAAATGGAGAGTATAATGCAAAGCATCCTAGATTAAGGGCATATAGGAATGATGCTATGGATCTGTTGAAAAAATTTGTAGAGTGTGAGCCTGTATTTGTCCCTAGGAGTCAAAAAATTATTGCAAATGGATTAGTCTATGCTGCTAGTTCATATCAGAAATCACCTAGTGACAAACAGATCATTATTCAAACAAAATATAGACTTGCAGTGCCAGATAATGAGAAATATTGGCAGGTCTTTGAGGGTGACAAACAGATAGAGGATTTCTTTCTTTGCAGGAATGAGTTTGAAATACCTAATTCAGACTCTAAATCCAATGAAAAATGTTTAGGTAAAGAGCCCGCCGATGAAGAAAAACCATCCCCTAATGTAGAAATAAACATGTTGAAAAAAGAATTTGAAAATCAAACTGAAGAATACATGGAAACAGATAAGGAAGACATAGAGGTGTTGCAGTCCAAAGACAAGAACATACCCCGAGGATTAGCACCCCTAGAGGACCTTTTTTATTTTAATGACGTGGCAAAGAAACCCACTATAGAACACATTGAATCAGATGTTGAAGAATGCAATATAGGCAGCAAAGATAACCCTAAGATGATTAAATTGGCCAAAACTTTGCCAGCACACATAAAAAAGAAATACATTGATTTATTTAAAGAGTTTGTTGATGTGTTTGCTTGGACCTATGAGGACTTAAAAGCCTATGACACAAAGATTATCCAGCATAAGATCCCATTGAAAGAAAACCAAAAACCCTTTAGGCAAAAACTATGCAGAATTAACCCAGTATAACTGCCTCTAGTGGAAAAGGAAATCAATAAAATGTATGAGGAAGGAATCATAGTGTCTGTGAGGTTTTCTGATTGGGTTTCTAACCTAGTAGCTGTAAGGAAAAAGACAGGAGAAATTAGACTATGCATTGATTTTAGAAACCTTAACAGAGCCTCCCTGAAGGACAATTACCCGTTACCCAAAATGGAACACATCCTACAAAGGGTAGTTGGTGCAAAGAGGATTTCTCTGTCAGATGGTTTTTTAGGGTATAACCAGGTCTTAGTACTCTTAGAAGATCAACTAAAAATAGATTTCACCACTCCATGAGGCACTTTCATGTACGTGAAAATGCCCGTTGGACTAATGAACGCTGGTGCAACCTTCCAAAGAGCTATAGACATCTCATTTTTAGAGGAAATAGGGCACTTCATTGTAATTTATCTTGATGACATAACATTTTATTCAAAAACTGATGAAGAGCACCTTAAACATCTAAGAAAAGTCTTTGAAAAGTGTAGAAGGTTTGGACTATCCTTAAATCCAAAAAATATTGTATTTTTCCTCCAAGAAGGTAAGCTTCTGGGCCATATTATATCAGAAAAGGGGATTAAAATAGACCCAAAGAGAGTTGAGGGAATACTGCAGATTAGCCACCCAAGAAACATAAAGGAATTGCAGTCCTTTATTGGGAAAATTAACTTCTTGAGGAGTTTTATTCCCAACTTAGCAGAACTCCTGAGAAATATGACAAACATGCTTAAGAAAGGAGTAGCAATTAAATGGACTCTATAGACCAAAAAATCCTTTGAAATGGTAAAACTTGCCCTTACCCGAGCACTGGTTCTAATCAGCCCAGATTTCACAAAATATTTCTTTATATTCTCCTTTTCATCAAAACATACCGTGGCTACTGTCTTGTTGTAGAAAAACACAGAAGTCCAAGAGCAGCCAATTGCTTTCTTTAGCAAGGCGCTCAGAGATGCTCCGTTGAAATGTAATATAATGGAAAAACAGGCTTATGTTTTGGTAAAGGCCTTAAAAGACTTCAGGGTGTATATTATTCATTCTCACATCATTTCTTATGTGCCTAACATAGTGGTGAAAGATATTTTGTCACAAGATCCAGATGGAAAAAAAGGTAAATGGATTGTAGTGATACTAGAGTATGATCTGGAGATCAAACCCACAAAACTCATCAAGGGTCAAGGCTTGGCACAGTTAATGGCTGAATCTAACTTACAAGCCCTTGACATAAACATGGTATATGCCTTAGATGAACATGAAGGACTGCATGTTCCTACTGTTGAAGAACAATTCCAAAACTCACCTTGGTATGCTGGCATTTTGTATGTGCTTACAAATCTTAATGCTCCTCCTGATTTATCAAAGACAAAAGCAAGGTTTTTAAAGTTAAAGGCTAGAAATTATTGCATTTTAAATTAATTTTTATACTAGAAAAATGCAAATGGTTTGTTGCTTAAATGTTTGCTTGAAGTTGACGCAGAGAGGATCAAATATGAGTTCCATGAAGGAGAGTGTGGGGACCATTTATACTAGAAAACCACAGCCAAAAAAATCCTCAGAGATGGCTTTTACTGGCCCACACTTTTCCAAGATGCACATAAAATGATAGTTGCCTGCCATAAGTGCCAAATCTTTGAGGGCAAACGAAAACTCCTCCCTTTACCATTGCAACCCATCACTGTTGAAGCCCCTTTTCAACAGTGGGGCCTAGATTTTATAGGAGAAATCCATCCTGCTTCATCTACCTAGCACAAATGGATTGTCACAGCCACAGACTATTTCAAAAAATAGATAGAGGCCATACCTTCCAGGAATGCCACAGATTCTGTCATCATAAAATTCCTTGAAGACCATATCCTATCTAGATTTGGCTACCCTAGGAAGATTATTACTGATAATGCTGCTGCTTTTGGTTCAAAAAGGATGATTGATTTTTGTCACAGGTATCAGATTGAACTTGGTCATTCTACAGCTTATTACCCTCAGGGTAACATGCTAGCAGAATCATCAAATAAAAGTTTGATGACCATCATCAAGAAGTTGCTGGAAGAGAACAAAAAATCATGGCATAACAAGTTAGTGCATGCTTTGTGGGAAAACATATTGACTACAAAGAAATCCATTGGCATGTCACCATAATAGCTTGTTTATGGGGTTGATGCAGTTTTCCCTACTAGCCTAGGGGTACCAGTGATCAAATTAGTCCAAGAAATATAGTCATAAGAGGACAACATGGTAAGGAGGATCAATCAAACAATACATCTCCAGCAAACAAGGGAAGAAATCTACAACAGAGCTCAAAAAGTGCAAGAAAGCATCAAAAAATTGTTTGATAAGAGAAGAAAAGCTTGTGACTTCAAAATTGGAGACAAGGTGCTGAAGTGGGACTCTAGAAGGGAAGATAAGTGTAAGCATGGCAAATTTGACAGTTTATGGCAAGGCCCTTACATTATTCAGTCCACCATTGGTCCAAATGCATTCTTTCTGCAAGAATTAGATGGTACAGATCCGTTTGGGGGTCCTGTCAATGGCAGGATGCTCAAACATTACTACTGCTAAAGTTCAGAGTTTAAATTTTTCACTTCCAATGTAAATACCATTGCTTTGTTCAGTTTCAAAAAAAAAAAGAAAAAAAAAAGGAAAGGAAAAATACAAAAAAGGGAGAAAAGAAAAGGTTCAGACATGCTCAAAACTCAAACCTCTGAAGTTCCAATGAATGGCTCAAATCAGCTCAAAACCTGAGCCAAAGAAAGTGAAAAGTTGGTTCTAATATGCTCAAAACCTGAAGCATCAAAGAAAGAAGAAAGAATCGGCTCTAACAAGCTCAAAACCAGAGCTGAAATGAAGAAGAAAAGTGACTCTAACAAACTCAAAATCTGAGTCAAAAGAAAAAGAAGGATGCTCCAAAGTTTCACAATTTCAAGCCTTCACATTTTGGTTTCAATTTCCTGCAAATTTCAGTTCATGTGTAGTTGTATTTATGCCATGGACCCACAGCAAACCAGATAGTCTAATCCTGGTTTGACTGTTTTTCAATTTCTGTTGTAGAATGTAGAGAAATAAATCTGCTAGACAGTTTAATCCTAGCTGATATTAGTTTAGGTAGAGAAGCTATGAGGCCAACTGTCTAATCTGGTCTCATGGAGGAATAAGGGTAGAATTAGATTAGTTTTTTCTATTTTCAATAAAAAATGAATGATGAAGAAGGTCTGCAATTCTAAATGCACCTTGAAGAGAAAATGTTAGGACTGTAGGAAGGGTAGGTAGATTTTTTGGGAGAATATTTTCTTCTGACTTAATATCCATCATGTTTGCAGCAGCTGATCAAAGAAGAAAAGATGGTTGAAGATCAGGCATCAGGCCTACTTCCAAAAGATTATTTCTAAAAGTTGTTTACACTTTCAAGAAGATGCCATCCCCATGTGGAGCCACTGTTAGCCACCTATAAATTTTTGTCAAGCAAACAGGTGGCTAAATATGTTTCTGAGTCCTCAAGAGATACATTTCCTTTGAAAACCTATCATTCTTAAAGCCTCCATGTGTCTTCTAGCCTTTGAAAATACCTTCACTGATGTTTACATTGAAAAAAACCCTGCTGTTTTGAGAAAAAGAATGCTTCAAAAGGACTCTGTAATTGCCCATTTTCACTCATTTCCCTTCATTTTCATTAAGCCTCATTTTCCTCTTTAGAACCTCTATATCCCTCTAAAAATCCTACAAAATCCTTTTAAGCCACTAAAAATCCCTTTTACAGTTTTAAAACACCCTTTTCCCTTTTACCGAAAGCCAAGAAATCCCTTGAAAAACACTCATTTTGGCTTAAAAACACCTTTTTTTCATTGAGGCCTTAAGCCCCTTTCGACCTAGCCCTTAGCCCCTTTTCCCACATATGACCCACGCTGAGGACCAGGTGCTAAGCCTCATCGCACAATCGTAATCGAAGCTTTCCTTTACTACGTTTTCCTGCTGCAATATTGGTCGTCTATCTTTACAGATCTAACGGCCAGCGCTAAAATCTCACAGCGCCCATCACCGCTTTTCATTACCACTCCGATGGTGTATGAACCGTTGATCTCTTTCCTAATCCGATGGCTAATGCAAAGTTGCATCGCGCTAACCCAGCGTCCCCACTTTTCTTTTTCCCCGATGACCCACTCCCTGATTTAATCCTAGCTGTTGAATCCACAAGAACCAACGGTCGGGATTCGTTCGCGCCTTTATTCACAGAGCCCATCATTGCTCTGCCGATTTAATCTAGACTGTTGAATCCACAAGAACCAATGGCCCAGATTTAATCGCGCTCTACCCCTATGCCCTCCATCATTTCCCCCCCGATCAAATCTCCACCATTGATCTCTGAAATGATCCGACAGTCTGCGCTAAATCGTAAACTCAAAGAACCAAGGAGTTTTGGTCCCCTACCTTTCTCCAATGTTATTAAATCTCCGTCATCTATTCTACAGATCCAACGGTCAGGATTTAATCCGTTGTTAGCCCTTACCACCTTATCGCCCGTGCACCTTTCCATATCGTGCTCTCATCCCCACCGTCAGATCTCTCTGCCTTTCATCCAACAACTTAGAATGCATATCGCGTGATTTCTACGTCCGAGGTTTAATGTTCCAAATTTACGCGATGAAAGCGGTTTTGGGAGGACACGTGTCAAGCAGCGAGGTATACCGTGTTTTTTTGGGAAAATTTTCAAAATGCTTTGGAGTTGCATGAAACCAGCATTTTCCATCTAAAAACCACGCCCCCGATATAGTCCTACTTCAATCCTAACCATCGATTGCTTTAATTGGACGGTTCATATCATATCACTTCTTCATCAATATTTCTTCCATCAGACCTTCCAAAGACTTCATCGGAAGATCTCCACCGTTGATCTCCTCGAGTGATCCAACGGTCCGCATTCAATCTCCCTTCGCCCTGCCAATCCCACCACCAAATGCCTCCGATCTCCCTCATTTCTACCTTTCTTCCTTTGTATTCACCAAACATTAAACTTTTGTGTTTTAACACTAAAAGTTATTTCCTCCGCCTAACCTTCTAAACGATATCCACCGATGAATCCTGACCATAGATCATCACTGTCTGATCTAATCCAATGGTCCAGAACTATCCTCGCACCAGACCTCCATCAGGCCAGTTTCCTTCCATTCCACCATGATTTTTACTTGTTCCTTCGCCAACACCCACCATTTTCATTGATACACCACCATCTCCACAGGCCTCCACATCATCCTCCTCCACTCCCATGGATTTTTATAACATGTTTATTATGTTTTGCAGGGTTACAGATGGCGAAAAATCATTCTCTATCTCACAATCACAGATAGGGAAATCTAGAGCACAGAACGCCATTTTCAGAGCCAAAGATTGCAGGGAAGGTGCCTGAGAAGGTTTAAACGTGATTTCCAGTAAAGATCAGAGTTATTAATTTTGTTTCAAATCCTCTGACGCCTTTGCATCTTTTGTATCCACAGACAGATCAGAAAGGAAGCGGAAAAGTGTATCAGTGACAGTTTAAAGGGATTAAAAGCCCATTATTGAATATTAAATGCTTTAATCCAGTGTTTAAAGGACGAAGATACAGATTGAAGACCTTAAAAATGATCCAAAAGGCTAATAAGGCCTAAAGCGCATGAAACGAGCCATATCAGTGTTTCACATCAATAGAATGTTCTTTCCCAAGAAAGGACAAGTTCCCATAGCGTTTTTTATTCTCCATCAAGTTCCTGAGAAGATCATCACCTTGACAGAAGTCCTAAGATTTCCAGAGCATTAGTTACAAAGTATGGAAGGCCTGAAAGTCTTTTATCTGCCTTACTTGTCCCATAGTACAAACAGAGTACAAAACAGCCAGAAAGTACCTCAGAAACATACCTCTGAAGTAATTATCAGCATGTCGAAGACCCCTAGTTCATCCAAAGAAGTAATAAAGGTCAATACAGGGGTATTAAGACAGAATAGGCTGCCAAAACAATTTCTCCCTCTATTTTAATGATGCATTCAAGTTCTATCTACCTCTACTACCACTCTTTTAGCTATAAGAACTCTTCAGAAATACATTGTAAATGTTCGTTAATCGTGGATTGTAAGTTGTTTCATTGAGATAGAGTTCTATGTATAAGTTGTAAATTAGGTTGGGAGATGATTTCTAGTTGATATCAAGCTACTAGACAATGATGTATGTGATTAGTGTTGCTCTTTAATATGAAAAGAATGTTCATTGGATCCTGATCTAAATCGGCGGTGAAGTGTTCTATCTGTATTGTTTTCCCATCTGTTATGCATCACATTTCATTTCTCTGATAAGAATCAGTAATCTAGCTTAGCATATATTGTTGTAAAGTGCCCTAATGCTACCTTCTCTTCTTATCTTTGATGTTTTCTGCTAAGTGTCTAATCTAAGAACAAATTCAAGATAATTTAACCATTATAGTAGTTGGTTTTACCCATGCTTGCTGATGTATGAATTTAGAGTCTGTTCTTAGATGTTCTTGTCTGGTTTTAACAGAAAGAATTGGGAAACTGGGAGATTTAGAGTTATTTCTGTCTCACTATGGTCCTTTTCCAAGAGTTTGCCTTTCTAACATCCCTTAAGTTGAATGTCAAAAGAAGAGAAGGTTAAAAGTCTTTCTCTGATCTTAGGCTTCACCTTGTGTCCATCTTGAATGTTTTCTATTATCTGAAGAGTTAGCCTCATTAGGAGTTTGATCATAGATGGTTAAGGCATGTCCTATCCCTATATTTTCTCCTAAGTGGTCACCTTGGAAGGTTTCCTTGTCATTCACCTTCATTTCCTTATCATTTCATCCCATTACTATCATCTCAAGAGATCCTCTGATTTAGATGACTAGCCCATTTGAAAGCCTTGGATATTGAATTGCAAGTAAACCCTTTTATGACCCCATTGCCCAATGGACTTGTGTTTTCTTTGAATTATCTCCCCATTGCTAGAATCCCTCTTTACTCACTTCTTTGCCTCGCATTGAACCCTTCTTTCATGTTTCCAAACCAAACAACAAAACAAAACAAAACAACAACCCTTGTGCCCTATAACTAGCCTAATACCTTAAATTGAACCTCAAAGATATATTATCATTTACACTTATAGAGAGATCCCTCTCTGGATCCAATAGGGCTAGATCCTGAGATCCCAAAGTAGGTTGATGTTGTCTTATCATTTGGTATTGCCAAATTTTCCAAATCATAGGAACCACAACACTAACAATATCAAATATATAAAAGAATGGACCAAACTGACCAACGTCCCCAAATTAAGAGGATTCTTAGGATTGAATGGATACTATCAGAGGTTTATTCAAAACTATGCTCATGTAACCACAACCTTAACAAGCCTTCTAAATAAGAACTAATTTCGATGGGATGATAAGGTAGAATTTTTTTTTGAAAGATAAAGGAAATTATGTCTAATGCACCTATATTAGCAACTCCAGACATTTCCAAGCCATTTATAATTGAATGTGATGCTTAAGGTTTTGTAATTAGGGAAATGTTGATGCATGATGGTCATCCAATCACATTTGAAATTAGGAATCTCAAGATGCGAGAATGTCTCAAGTCTACTTACAACAAGGAAATGTGCGTCATTATGCATGCATTAGCCAAGTGCAAGCAATATATCTTGGGAAGAAAGTTTTTAATAAGAATAAACCATAATAGTGTTCAACACCTCCTACAATAGAAAACACTTTAAATATAACAAAAAAAATGGATCAAAAAATTTTCCACCTTCGACATGGGTATATTACATAAGAAAGGGAAAGACAACGTACTAGCAGATGCTATGTCCAAGAAAGACGAAGAATCATCATTACTTGCAATCTCAGTTGTAGTTCTAGAATGGCTTAATGTAATTCGAAGTGAGTATGCAAAAGATCCAGAAGCAAGTCCTATAATCAATTATCCCCCTCAAAATTCAAAATTTGAATGGAAAAACAATTTTCTTTAGTACAAGGGAAGAATTTCCTAAGCTCAAATTATGAATTTAAATCCAAATTTCTTAAGGAGTCCCATGATTCACTGTCAACAAGAAATGTGGGTTTCTTTAAAGCCTACTCTATTGCCTGCCAATAATTTTTTTGGAAGGGAATGAATAGTGAAATTCAAATATATGTATCAGAGTGTGATCAATGCCAAAGAGATAAGAATGAGGACATTATGACACCTGGTCTGCTCCATCCCTTAAATATTCCAAACCAAAAGTGTGAATAAAATATCAATGTATTTTATTGAAGGGTTACCCATGTCTAATGGTAAAGACAAAATTCTCCAGGTAGTCAACAAACTCACCAAGTATGCACACTACATAGGAATGGAGAAATCAAACTTAGAAAAACAAATTTTTGAGGTATTTTGTAAGAATGAATAAAAACTACATGGGTTTCCCAAAGTCATTGTTAGTGATGGAGACGCAAAATTCAAAGGAAATTTCTGGAAATAATTTTCAAAACATATATGAACCTACCTCAACATGAGTTCAACATACCATCCTCAAATAGACGGTCAAACAAAAGTTGTCAATAAATCTTTAGAAGCTTACCTACATTGTTATGCAACAAACAAACAAATAAGTGGACTCAATGGTTAAATTTCAACAAATGATGGTACAATTCCACTTACCACACTTCAGCAAAAATGACTCCATTTAGAGCTTTTTACAGTTATTAATCTCCCAAATGGAAGTACTTTGCCATTATCGAGACAAAACTTCCAACAATGAAAGATAAATTAGAAGAAACCCAAAAAGTATTACAAGCACTAAAGGAAAATATTAATATTTCAAGAGATCATATGAAGAAACAAGCTGACTGAAACATAACAAGTGTGAATTTGAATTTGGGGAATGGGTATTTTTTAAACTTAAACCTTACAAGCAATTGTGCTTAAAACAAAGGAGAAAAAATAAATTGGCACCAAGGTTCCTACTAGACTAACAAAAATATCAACCAAGTAGCATACAACTTAAGCCTTCATGATAAAAGTTGTGTGCACAATGTCTTCCATGTATCTTTCCATAAAAAGAAACTTGGAAAATGCTAAGTGGCACAGACAACACTTCTGACATTAGATGATAAAGCGAAGATCATTTTAGAACCATAAGGAGTCATCAACATCAAAGAAAAGAAGTTTTGATCACAAGTAATCAAAGAATACCCAATTTAGTGGAAGGACCTACCAGAAGAAGAATCCTCTTGGGATACCAAAGAATTTCGTGAGCAACATCCTTCGTTACCTATGATTTGATGACGAAGCATTATTTTGAAAGGAATACAATGTTATGTATGAATTTATTGTATAAATTTATTTAATTTATTTTCTAAACTAAGGGACATGATCAAAGATCATGCCCCCTCATGTAATGGCTCATTGGTTGTATTTAATCCAAGGCCTTCCATCATTGTAGTCATCATTCAATTTATTAATAAAAATATATCTATTTTTTTTCCCTGTCAATTACTGAGTGTTTACACTACACTCTATATTTATTTTAAATATGAAATCTATTAATAAAGTCTTTATTAAAACTATTTAAGCACGTGCACAATCTTTCAATTTCTCATTGAGGATGTTAAAACAAACATAATACAACTCTTGAAAATACACAACCATAAAAATATGTATATGATATAGAAACATAGTATTTATACAAAATAACTCATTTAAGTTTTAGATCCAAGTCCACTCTGATTACAACTAATTGTAAGAAATAAACTATTCCTTTTATTTGGCGCATTCAAACTATCAGTGGGTTTATTCAATAATGTGAATAGGGGTACCAACATAGGGATTGAAAAAGAGTATTGTGCTTAATACCACATGGGAGGCGTTAAGGAAATCATCGTGACTATAGAGAGAAAAAAATTCAAAGTGCTTGTGGGTGGCTAGTGATGATATGTTACACGAAAAAGGAGATTTCAACTTCTCCCCATATATTTTTTCGATACTTCTATTGAGATGGTTGTATATGATTCCACGATCATTCTGAAGATGTTTTTACTTTGGAATTACAAACATCAATTCATTATCTTGATGAAAATTTTTTTCTTAAAGTTTTTAAAATTTTCAGATAAATTTTACATTCTCACTTTGGTCAGATTAAACATTGGATTAAGCCTTTTCACTCAAATTCTGATGGCGATTCCTCTTGGACTCCATTTTTTTCTCCATTTTTATTTTTGTGATTTCCTTATTCTTCCTTGAGGACATGATTTTGCTTGAACTCCATTTGTTTCCCCTGCATATTTTCATTTTTGTGATTTCCTTATTCTCCCTCCAATTTATTTCCTAGAGGATCTAATTTTAACTGAACCTGTCACTAGGCCATCGACATGGATAATTATAGGGAACCTTCTGCAGTTCAGTTTTTCCATCCATGCATGTGAGAGCTCAGTGCTTCCCAAAGTTCGAAGCCCTATAAATTAATACAATGGCTTAGATATGCATTCCCTACATGCGACGACAATGTATTTGCTTCATATTGTCTACGTGTTGATAATATTCAATTTGGAATTTAGTGGTAAAGTGGATATTTGGAAAGGTGGTTCATTTATGTGTGATTTTAATGTTGTATGGTGAAGATTAAAAGGAAGGGCATGCATTCCCAATGTCTATTCAAAAAATCCCTTCCCATTATAAAATATGCATGCTTGTTTGACACAATTATGTTTTAAGACACCCATCTCGTCTAATATTACCATCGATGTGACAATTCAACCTAGCTATTAACTTTGGTCCTTGTCTAACAAGGCCACAATTTTGTGAGTTAAATTATTGTAGGAATCAAGTCAGATTTTATTCAAAAAATACAATTTTGAGAGTTTTTGACTTATTTTTAGAATTAAAATAGATTCAACACCATCAAAACCCCTTCGACACCCATCCTCAAGCTTGACATCTATAACTTGGATTTTTCAAAAATATCTACCAAATTTTCTTAAAATCATGATAGAATTGTGGTCGTAAGGCTAACCTTGTTATGACATCCATTTAATGCAATATTACTATTTATGTGACCATCCAACCTCACTGTTCCATCCAATTCGCACCAGACTTCAAGCATGGCATGGATGTAGGCATGTGTTTCACACCAATTCATACCAGACCTTCCATTCACACAAAACCTCAAGGATGGCATGGGTGTAAACATGGGATTCACAATAATTCATGCCAAACCTCATGCATGGTGTGGGTGTAGGAATGGGATTATGTGAAATAAAATATATGTTGTCATTCAAATTTTTCCTCTCAATCCCTAGGCTAAAACTATTTTTTCTGTCCACGATGATAGCAATGCATTGTTCAACAATGGTGTCACAAGCAGTGTACCTGCTCAACGACAAAAATGGTTGTCATGGTCAAACTTTTTTTCTAAGGAAAATTTGTGCGTAAATTCAAACTCGTGTGCTTCTGTTGTTATTCCTTATGTTCCTCACAATGATCAAGCCTCCAATTGCCTTCCCACAACCCCAACTAGTTGTTTCTCATTTGATTACAAAATCTTGTTAAGGTGATGGTGAAGATGGCATCCAAAATTTCCTATTTTTTTGTACTAGTTTCATAAATTAACATGGTGGGTCCTTTAGGCCAACTAAGACCTCAAACCAAAGTAGCAGCAGAAAATACATAAAATAAATACATCAAAGATCCCTTTGAATATAAGGACTAGTTCAAGACCTTCAAGGAGCACTTGTCCAACTAGGAGCTCATCTGTGCAAACTTTACCACCCCAAAATATTTGAAAATGTCAATGGAGAAGCTATATTATGATGTGAATTTTGGCAATGATTTTAGGACAAATAAGAAAAAGGGATAATAAATAGGCAAAGTTCAAGGAATAGGCCATGACAGAGTTGTTAAAATTAACAGGAACATATATGAATGAATAAAATGCAAAACACATTGGGATATAGCTTGCCTTTCTCGCCATAAATAGATTTTACAATGTATGGTTAAATTTATAAGATTATATAGCATTATGAGATTATAGATATATCTAGAATTAACTAGCTCTAAAAATATTATTTATTTGAAAATGACTTGGATTGAAAACTAATTGACAACTAAGTATCCTACTCAAGTTAACATGCAACTAATTGTTTAGCTTTAAACAACATGCAACTAATTGTTCACTTTAGTTAATAGGGGATATTACTATACTTTAAAAATCCTTATTAATCTCAACTGGTACATTTATCAACATCAACAATGCTTAGGTGCTACTTCTGAAACTAAAAAACATTTCTTCCCATTTTCTTGGTGAAGATATTTGCTAGCTTATCTCTAAATCCACAAAATTGAAGAAATATTAATTCCCATTGTTTACAAGTTTGCAAATGAAGTGATACTTAGTATAAATGTTTTTACTTTTGCATTGAAACAAATTATTTTTAGAAAGTGAAATAGTTGAATTGTTATCACAAAAAATAAGAGTTGGCTCCTTCTTCTCTACACGTTCAAGATCACCTATCAAAATTTTTAAACAAACCAATTGGCATGTATATCCTATTGATATTGCATACTCTGATTTTGTTGATGAAATTATGACAATGGGATGCTTCTTGGATTCCCATTAAATCAATCATGTACCTAAGTGAAATGCATAAATTGAGCTACTCTTTGGTCATCAATACTTCCTACAAAATCATTATATGTGTAACGAACAAGATCATTGTATTTGAAATCAATCTATGGGATGCTTCTTGTATGCCCATTAAATCAATGATGTACCTAAGTGAAATGCATAACATCAGGTACTCTTTTATCATCAACACTTCCTGCAAATCATTATATGGGTAACCAACAAGATCATTTTCTTTGAAATCAATGTACAAACATCCACACTATATTATTCCTATACCTTAAAATAATTTTCCATGCCTTCCAATAAGTTTCTTTTGGTGATTTCATGAAACTTGATTGCTAGATTGTTGTAATCTTTTCTTAGATTGGTTCCTGGAAAAAGTTGCTATGTGTTGGCTTGCATTCACTCATCCTCAATCTCATCCAAATGTATCTTTCATATTTTCTTTGAAAAATGAAGATTATGTTTTCAAATTTTTCAACTTCTATCCCAATAAAATATTTCATGTGACCAAGTTTGGTCATCTCAAATTCTTTCTACATGGTTGTTTGAAAATCTTCAAGCTACAAATTTCCTATGGAAATAAAATTATTTTTTGTATAGAAATTTAGTTCGTTCATATTGTGTTTGAATCATTTTTTGATCATATATGAATCAATTATGTTGTCTCATACTCTAGAGGCTTGTTTTAAAAAATACAAAGTATTATTTAACATGTAAACTTTCATCTCGTGACCCTTGATTTCACACCCTAATGGTTGATCTACATAAAAAAATTCCTTCAAGATCCCATTTAAATTTTTTTATTTGTATCCATTTGATAAAATAGCTAATTATTCTTTGTTTCTATTATTAATAATTTTCCAACATTATCCAATCTTGCTACCGAGGAGAAGGTTTCTTCGTCATCTATGAAAATTTACAAGTCTAATTGCAACATCTCAATATTTATTCTTCTAATCGTAAATTGATTATGTAATTCATTTTCTAGGACAAATAACAAATAAATCACATTGCAATTTTCTACCAATAAAAAAATTCTATGGAAAATAAAACACTACAAACTGAGAAATTCTAGCACACACACATAAAATGTGACATTGTTATTTTCGGACAATTGTCCCTGAAAAAACACAATGTGGGAAAATTAGTGCAGAAGTTGAGGATTTTATTATTATTATGTAGCAGAAAATATGAGTACAATAAAATTGACATAAAAATGATGTTTCTATTTGAGATAAATACTGTCAAAAAGAATTGAGGGAAATCACCCTCCTCCACAAGCAATCATGGCCTTAACTAGCCACAAAAACTACTTCGGTGAACCCCTGCATCAGCCTTCTATGCAGAACCTATGAAGACCAAACTCACAATCCTCTGAAGCTACCTCTAAATTATTCATTCTACCTATAGTGATCTTAAAATGGAGGAGGAGTTCTCTTTCCTCTTCCTTAGAATCACATAAACAAAACAAGGATCATCTAGACGCTTTGCAATGCAAAAATGGATCTTGTCTCAAACAATATTTTCAACATCTCTTCAAGTAATGAATTATTCTTCACATATAAACTTGACATAAGTAACATAAAAGCACATAAGTCATGCAGGCATAATGAAGAGCATAAAAAAATATTTGTTGGCGGATTTCACTCCACCTGGGCTACATCTTTGGGTCTGCCAACAAAGCTAGACCACTCATATATTCAGTAGTAAAATGAATTACATAAACATTTTTTGATGGAAAAATGTGGCTATTACCCCTACAAGGTAATTTTCTCCTACAAAGAACTCTCACAAACAACATCAACATAAAGCATATCCTACAAATATGTCATACTCCAATTGAAATGAGCTAAAATGAGCATGTGAGCACTTCAATTCCACATTGAAGCACATAAACAAAAATTCGCTCAACATAACACAATTAAAAAAGTGAAATTGAGTTGAACCCTACAAGTTACAATTGTTGCAATAGACTTTTGAAGGTGATAATACCCATGCAAGGTCTTCTCCATGCCCAAACACATTCCAGAAATACTTCCAAACCTTGATTGATCCATACACCTTTTGTATCAAACCTACAAAAAAGGCTCCTTATATGTGCTCAAATAAAAAATTAGAGGTCACCATTGAATTTAGAACATCCAAAAACCCCTGAGTGGTTTCTTTCTGAGCTCAATTTGGTCAAAAAATAAAAACGATATGAGCTCCAAAGCTCTCCTATGAATTTGACCATTAATCATCCTACAAATCTGACCATATGTTTAATGCTCCTATAATTCTGGCCCAAATTCCACTAATCAAGCGAAAAATTCACTTCCCAATGGTGCATTTTGTCGGATCATTAATTTTGCTTCTGACCCCTTAAATCTCAAAATCATCGCTATATGGGCCACATGGGCCCGAGGGCTAGGACTTAATGCCAAGCCCTATTGGCATAGCCCCTAAACGCAAGGTCATGGTCTTATTATGTGGCATGACCAACGGCTAGGGGCTTAGCCCAGACGCCTTCCCCCAAATGGGTGCGACTTAAACCTTAAATACAAGTTTGCGCCCATGATTTAATAAGAACAATATTATGACCCATTGGTAAGACGTTGGTATTGCAGGCACGAGATCCTATTTTTGAACCCTCAGAGGCTCGTTCGACCCATACAAAAAAAAATTCCTCTGTTGGTGTGCCATGTGGCATCCCATCACTAGGCCACGTGACACCACTTTATTGGTCCACATAAACCTTTACCAACCGATCAAAATTTCCCAGCTACCAATGAACTTAAGGATGCCAAGTTCCATCTTGTGATTTGGTCACACCAATATGGTCACCCTACTGACTCAGCAATACGGTCAACCTAGTTAACTGACCTGTTCAAATTTTAGTTGTTGGGAAAAAACGGCCACGACGCAATAACTTGAGCATCCAATGTCCGATTGAGGTGAAATGAACATCAATGGATTAAAAATGACAAGAAATTCGGTTTGGTGCTGGTTTCAAGACTTTTTGGGCATTTTCATTTTTGAGCTAAAATTTGATCACCTGATCATATAGTTGCTATTAGAAGTCACTAGCCTGACCTTTTGGAAATATTTCCATTTTGAGGCTCTGCACATCCCCTATGCAAGCTCTTGGAGAAATAATACAACCCCCTCTTCTAACTCTTATGGAATTGGAAACTCCTATGAAAATATTTTACTTTGCCCCTTTGTCACCCGCTACTCAATCACTGGATCGATCTCACTCTTGAATCAATAATACTAGGATATCAAACCACCTTCATCACTGAGTATCTGCATTGATTTGTTATCCATCTACCCATCGACCTCTTCTTATTATCTCCAGTTGAGACTTCAATGACCATGATTAAATCTTAATCGATGGTTGAGATAATCTCTAAGTCAATCCATCTGAGTTTATAGAGAATTGTCACCTTTCTCACTTATTTCCTATTAATTAACTAGTTTTCCTAAGTGAGACTTAAGAACAATTTAAATGATGGTCAACTAATTTAATTGAGCTATCTCTAGGTGTAATTTCTAGAAAGGATTTTTGGGTTTTGGAGATCTCTTGTGTTTTAGCCTCTCCACAAAGTTTAAGGCTATAACACCATATGATGCTACAAAAACTGACACTGCCTCTTAGCGAGGAGGCTTTTCTGGTGTTGCACTACTACAACACCCTATCTCTGCATCATCCTCCCGTCCATGTTGGTGTTGCACTAAAAACTATCACTCTGACATTCTGCTGACTGTATGAGCTCATTAACACTCATACATGCCTCCTCTGCAAGTCTTACAACCTTTGTTCCTCATTCCAAGCCCTAAAACTGGAGCAAAAACCCTAAAAACTCAAAAATCCTTGGGTATGCAGGTAACATGAAGCCTGCCTACGTTCCTAGCTTAGGTACACAGGTAATACATTTCTTACCTGCATTCTAGAATGCAGTTTTCCCTTGTAATGCCTACATACCCTTCTCAAAGTCAAAGAAGCGATAAATTATAGTTAAAAATCTGATTTGAGGTCAATTCTAGAAGGTTCTAGATGATATTTTTTGGGGATGAGTATGCTTTAGTAAGGTTAATTCATCCCTCACCTTAAGGAACTAATCCCTTGATGTGAGGAGCCTATCCCTTTGAAGGAGGATTCTATCCCTTCAAAGGTGGAACCCTAACCTCCTCATCCGCTCTATAAAAGGAGGCATTGGGTAGCCTCAAAAGAAATTTGAAGCTTTGGTGTAATTGAGTTGAAGTGCTGTTGAGATTTAGACTTCTTTCTGCTGAGCTTGTGAGAGGAAAGATCACATACCTCTATGTGCTCCTGGAGGAAGAGTGCAAGACTTATCAAAGTAGAGGAGACTCCTGCTTCAGACCCCGGGAAGGCCTGTTCAACATCAAGGCTAAGGTCGGCAAAAGACGACACTTTGTTGCGACGAAAGAACTCTTGTTGTGACGGAAGGATTATTGTTGCGATGAAAGAACTCTTGTTGCAACGGAAGAACTCTTGTTGCGACGGAAGGATTTTGATGCGACAGAAGCACTACGACCGCAAATAAGCATTTGGATCTAAGGTAGGATCAACACCTTCATAGCATTTATTTGTAAGACGAATATATTTAGAGAAAGACAAACTTAGTTGTTCATTTGTTGCTAGATTGTCTTTTGACACTAGGGAGATTGATCTTGTCCGCAAGATCGATTTATCCAGCCAAAAAATTGGCGACTCCACTGGGGAAAGAATTTGTTTTGATTTTCCTTTTTTTTTATTTGAGAAAATGATTTTTTCTGATTTTTGATTGATTTGTACGGGCTTGGGTAACTTAGATTTACTTTGCTTTGAAAAATTTTGAAGTCTATTTTGTTTTTCTTGAATTTTTCTGGGGACCGCACATCGTTTCAGACCCTGTTAAAAGTCTTGAAAAACTTAGATTTCTTCTTTCAGTTTTAGTTTAGATTTGATTTAGGATTCTTAGTGTCTGCCCAAATCTGTATGTTTTCTGTCGAAAATCTCTTGTGAATGAGTTTCTTTCAGCAATTTTTTCATCTCATCAATCTCTGTTAAGTTAATTAGGTGTTTTGAGTCTCTTTTTTTGAGAAATTATTAATTTGATTTCCTTTGGTCATTACTTGGAGGTTTGTCTCAGTCTTTTCACAATTTTCCATCTTTTTGCTTTTGTTTTTCCAAAAAAAATTCCCCCTCATTAGAATCATCTTGTGTTTGATAATTCTCTTGCATAGATCACATTTGCATAATTAGAATTCTCATTTTCAGAATATGAGTGAATTGTGCATAGATTACAATTGCATAGTTTACATTCTGAAAAAACAATCGTAGATTTAGATCAATTTTCTTTGATTTGAATTTAGATGTTTTTATGCTTGTTTTAAAAACACAAAAATAAAAAAAATTGTTTTGGAATTGATTTGCATTAGTTTTTCTTGATGAAATTAGTGCATTAGAGAATTTGTTATATTTTCTCTTAGTGATCAATTTTTTGCATTGTTGGAAGTGAATGGAAACTCTCTCCTTACTTTATTTAGGATTCATCGAATTGGAGAGATTACATTATCATATTCGATTGCATTTAGTTTTTGGTCGGGTCATAACACCATTGGTTTCATATCCATTTACCCTTTCGAGTAATAACAACCTAAATAACACAGCGCTTAATTAAAATTCATCTAGTAATTTTTACATTTTTAGGGCTGTTTCCACCAATCTAGCTCAGGATTAGTGCTTTGGAATAGATTGTAGTTAAATTTCCAAAGCAACTAAAACAAACAAGTAGATAACTCTTGCGGTAGGAAATAAATCCAATTGTAATTGGTACAATCTGGGAAGCTTCTCTTAAAGGAGTTAATCACGAGATCATGTCCGAACCTTTGAGACAATCAATTCTGTTTCATTGGGAAAGATAGAAGATCTGTGTGCATTACAAATGGTAAACCTCAGATTAACCATTGTCAAGGAGCCTAGGGTCACTTTTCGGTAAACCTCGGATTGACCATGTCAAGGAGCCTTCAAGGGGATTGAGCTTTGTTACTCTGCCCTTGTGCGTGGAATCGGATCGTAGACTGTTCCCCCAGTTGTATTTGTTACTGTTGGTAACCTTAGTGTCCATAAACTTAAGATTATTTCCTAAGGTGATGGTGAAGGAAAGATCTCACTCTACCTGGAGCAGACGTCGACTAGAATCACTTGGACTCTCTTGGGGGTTCTCTTCACTCAAGATGGTTTTGTGAAGAAAATTGTGCCAATCTGTTTCATTAAGAAAGTTGTCAGAGTAACTATTCCAACCACCCTTTCTGTATTAAATTTCTACTCAGTTGGATTTCATCACCAACTAGTGTTTCTAGTATGGGAAGTTATTGTTTGTGTGTGGTTTGACTCCTAGATTTGATAGCACTTGTTAATTTGTTTTTTTTTTTTAACTTTTAGAGACCATAGGTGTCAATTGTGAATTTTAATTATTAGGTGTGAATTGTGAATTGTTAATTTTAGTTTTAAATTGTTAATAAAATTCACTGAAGTTGAATATAATGGCAACTGTTCTGGAATTTACCAACCAAGGAACCCTAATGAGAATCCTAGTACTTTTCCTTGCTTTGGAAATGTTGGTCCTCCTTATATGGCTACATTTTCATTATCAGGATTTACAATAGGTTTACCAATATGGTTATTTTCAACTTATTTGGCCCCGAATACTCCAATTGTTCCACCTCAACTGAATGCTTTACCTCAACAGAGTTCACCATCTCAACATCACCAACCTTTTGTTGACCCTTTGCCTTCTTCACCTAATATTTCTTCCTCCATTTCTTCCTATTCACTTGGTAAAAGCCTTGATGCTAGTAACCAGGTGACTAAGAAGAAGAAGAAAGGGAATAAGAAGAAGAAGAAGAAGCAAGATAAGAAAGAAGTCAACCAACCAACCATGACTGTAAATGTTAGTAGTGTTGAGGAAACCTCCAACATGCATCGTAAACCCAAATACCCTTGCAGGCTTTGTAAGGGTGACCACTTCCTTATCAATTGTCCCGGTATTCCAAAGGTCTTGGAAGTATGGTCAGAAAAATCTCATAAAATTTCCATTGATCCATCAACCAGTGATAGTCAGGTTCCTGGGAAAAAGGGTAAAGTTAGGTTTCCTTGTAAGTTATGCAAAGGGAGTCATCAAACTCACATTTTCCTGCACATGGATGAAGCCTAAAAATTATTGGAAAACCTTACTGTTCCACAGCAAGAACTTCCAAATGGTTACCGTCAATTTTCTCCTAACCTACCGTCAACTGACGGAGTGACTGATCTAATTTCAGGTACAGTCGATCCCACTCTTCCATTGGAGAGTGAAATTCATATCACTCAGGTTTATGATCCGTTAGTTGATCAAGTGGTCAATTCGATTTCACATTTGGTTGATCCCATTCTCCCCATAGAGAGTGAACTTCATACCTCTCAGGTTCTTCTTATTACATCAGATTCTTCTACGCCAGGGGGCATTTCATTTGTTTCTACAAAACCCCCTCCAATTACTGAAGTCTTTTCCTTTTATTGGAATAGACTGACAGAACCTCGTCTTCCTTCCTCCATCCCTTTCCAAATCATTGTGAAGTTTGGTGGTAGGGACATACACCGCACATAGGTAGATGAAGGTGCTTATGTTAGTATTTTATCCTCAAATATTTGGAAAGCTTTGGGTTCCCCTTAGCTTGTGCCTATTACGTAGAATCTGAAAGCTTTTAACAGAACCATTAGTGAACCTTTAGTTATCCTTCCTAAGTTTTTTATTACTTTGGAAGGTAAAACTGTCTGTATTGATATTATGGTAGTTCGAGGCCCCTTGGATTTCAATTTACTCCTTGGGCGAGACTATGTCTATGCAATGAAAGTTGTAGTGTCGACACTCTTCCGCATGATGTCTTTCCCTCACAATGGGAATATTGTGACTTTAGACCAGCTTTCGTTCCCTAGTCTTTATTCGACTACCAATAATCCGACATCCCTGAATGTTCCTCATATGCAAGTGGTATCTAACCCGCCACGAGTTAATTATGTGGCAACTAGTCCCATGTTTTCAATTACCGATGTAAGTGAGCCTCTCACTGTTTGCTCGTATTCCTTTGACTTAGATCCGGTAATTGACATGGAAAACTCTATGGGATTATTTGAACGTGATGTTCTTATCCCTTTTGAGTCCCTTGACATGTGTTCCTTCCAAAGAATTATTCTTCCTTCTAATGAAGACCTCTTGGAAGCCATGATCAAGGTGTGTCCATTGACATGTGTTTCTTCCAGTTGGAAGAAATGATCAGTGGCCCGAGGATAGTTTCTTTTACTGTTTCAATGTCGTTAAAAAATGAATCAGTTGGCCCTGAGGAGAGTTCCTTTTACTGTGTCAACCTCGTTAAAAAATGAATCTGTGAGTCCGAGGATAGTTCTTTTTACTGTGTCAACCTCATTCAAAAATGAATCAGTTGCGCCGAGGATAGTTCCTTTTACTTTGTCAACCTCATTAAAAAATGAATCAGTGAGTGTGAGGATAGTTCCTTTTACTGTGTCAACCTCATTAAAAAATGAATCAGTTAGTCGAGAGCATAGTTCCTTTTCTTGTGTCAAGCTTGTTAAAAAAAATGAAACAAGCTTCCAAGAGGAAAGTTCTTTTCCTGTGTCAACCTCATTAAAAAATGAATCAGGTATGAGGACAGTTCTTTTCCTGTGTCAACCTCATTAAAAAATGAATTAGTAGGTAGATTTTAGAGATTAGATTAATATATTAGAAATAAGTAGTTTCTGAGGATGGTTCTTGTTACTGAGTCAACCTCGTAAAAAAAAAATGAATCAGGTATGAGGAAAGTTCCTTTTACTATGTCAACCTCGTTAAAAAATGAAACACGTTGCCATGAGCATAGTTCTTTTCCTGTGTCAAGCTCATTAAAAAATGAAACAAATCCTCCCCTAATTGAGTCGAGTCTTTGACTAGATCTCATAAATGTTAAGTCTTATATTTAGGTTAGTTATTTCAGTTTTTTTCATAATTTTCTTACAGTTTTAGGTCGGGTCTTTCATATGATCTCGTAAATGAACCTTCATTCCATCCAGCTATTAATTACCAGCAGTATACTTAGTTGAATGAAATGAAGCTGGGGGGGCATGCGCTCTAGCAGTTATGCTTAGGGGGCATCAACCACAGTTTTCTCTCTTTTTCAAGCTTGTGTAAAAATGAAACCACTGTGAAGCATAGCTTTTCTTTGTTTCAAGCTTTTGTAAAAATGAAACCTATCTTGAGTCAATTTCAGTTATTATTTTCAAGACTCGTTAAACTCCTGAAAATCCTGAGATTATTTTGCTATCTTTCATTCTCGTAAAACACATGAAAATTCCGAGTTCTTTCCGTCTTTTCCTGCTCGTAAATTAAATTGAAATTCAGCCACAAGAGTATATATTTATCCCTTTTTCGAACTCGTTAAAACTTACGAAAAAGTGAAAACCATGAGTACATTTTTATCCCTTTTTCGAACTCGTTAAAACTTACGAAAAAGAGAAAACTACAAAGCATACTTTTATCACTTTTTCGAACTCTTTCAAAAATTTACAAAAAAGCGAAACATTGGAGTTCTCTTTTCAGCTCTTTTCAGACTCTCAAAAATTGAAAATATTTCCGAGCACTTGATTATTCGAACTCGTTAAAATAAATGAATGATCTTCCTTTCAGTATAAGTTTACCACTTTTACGGACTGAAAATGGACTATTTACGAAAAAGGTATACGTTGACTAATTACGGTCAATAGAGTTCTCTCCTGCATTATTTTATCCTTTTTCGGGCTCGAGAGACTAAATTTTTGAAAAATTACACACACGGAGTTTTCTTAAGTTTTTTCTTCTGACTCCCTAAAATTGAAAAACACTGAGTTTCTCCTATACTGGACTCGTTAAAATTTAAAAGTAAAGGACCTGTTCAATTTCAAACAGGAACGAACCACTCCTTCTTAGGGTTCGAATCTTAAACTAAGTTGGACTCATCCGAAGGATGAGCTTATAAACAAGAAAATTTTATCCTCCTCAAGCTTGTCAAAAATAAAGAGGTACTTGCCAGAAATGGTGGGGGAAAAGAGAGAAAAATGGACTTGTTTGTTGTATTTTGATTTTTCGAAAATCCAGTTAACCACTCTTGAACACGACACTTTTTGTTCACCTAGGTTGGGAAATCCTTTTCCTAACATTTAATCAAACCACATTGAAAGTCTTCATCCAGTTTCTGGGTATTAGCTTTGGGTCAATTGTCACCAAGCCATATGTAGTGTCGTTATGTGTTCAAGAGGACAGTTCAAATAAACCATTCATTTGCAAAATATCTGTCATCCATTTTGAACATCCTTGAGTCAGTCTTGCCAATATATTTCTTCAAAAATTGATCTATGATTTCATGTTGTGGGCTTCCCTACGACGGATCACTTTCTATCGACGACAGCTCATTATCTAGGAAGTTGATCTAGAAATCTTCAGTACCTTGAAATCTACATGCCTCAATGGAAGGTTTCTCGCTTTCGACGACAAGTTACATCATTTACCTTCAATCGAATGATTCCGTGACATGTTTGACTTCAGCTCATTCATTTACATTTCATGGATTGTACTGAGTACTTTGAGAGCCATTGACATTACTGGTGGTTACTCTCACACTTTTTAACAGTTTACATTATTGACTGGTAATCAAGTGGTTTCTACCATGTTCAACTTCGACACATTTATTCACATGGATAGAATCGTACTGGTTCAAGAAATAGAAATCAAGACCCTGGATCTAGTTTCTACCATCCAGGCTGCGAGGAATTTTTGTTATTCATTTATACAGTGTAATATTCATAAACAGATGGCTGCGTCCATACTGTGTCTACACACGTCTATATTGTTGATGTATTGAAAATCATTCCTGTCTCAGAATAGATTAAATCAGTTTTGTAGTTAGTTTTGATCTGAGTATGGGAATGCCTACCTCAGCGATGATATGTTTACATATATATGTTTTGAATTGAATGTTTTTATAGGTTTCGACTGGGGTGTCCACAGGATGATCCTTGAAATGATAAAGAACTTCGCTCTTCATATATGACAGACTTAATTTTCATCTATTCCAGACTTCACACTTTAGGGGGAAATCTGTTGCACTAAAAACTGTCACTTTGACATTTTTCTGACTGTATGAGCTCATTAACACTCATACATGCCTCCTTTGCAAGTCTTACAACCTTTGTTCCTCATTCCAAGCCCTAAAACTGGAGCAAAAACCCTAAAAACTAAAAAATCCTTGGGTACGCAGGTAACATGAAGCCTTCCTGCGTTCCTAGCTTGGGTATGCAGGTAATACACTGCTTACCTGCGTTCCAGAACGCAGTTTTCCCTTGTAATGCCTGCATACCCTTCTCAAAGTCAAAGAATCAAGAAATTAAAGTTAAAAATATGATTTGAGGTCAATTCCAGAAGGTTCTAGATGAGATTTTTTGGGGATGAGTATGCTTTAGTAAGGTTCATCCATCCCTCACCTTAAGGAACTAATCCCTTGATGTGAGGAGCCTATCCCTTTGAAGGAGGATTCTATCCCTTCAAAGGTGGAACCCTAACCTCCTCATCTGCTCTATAAAAGGAGGCATTGGATATCCTCAAAAGAAAGTTGAAGCTTTGGTGTGATTGAGTTGAAGTGTTGTTGAGATTTAGACTTCTTTCTGCTGAGCTTGTGAGAAGAAAGATCACATACCTCTATGTGCTCCTGGAGGAAGAGTGCAAGACTTATCAAAGTAGAGGAGACTCCTGCTTCGGACCCTGGGAAGGCCTGTTCAACATCAAGGCTAAGGTCAGCAAAAGACGACACTTTGTTGCGACAAAAGAACTCTTGTTGTGACGGAAGGATTATTGTTGCGACGAAAGAACTCTTGCTGGGACGGAAGAAATCTTGTTGCGACCAAAGGATTTTGATGCGACAGAAGCACTACGACCGAAAATAAGAGTTTGGATCTAAGGTAGGATCGACACCTTCATAGCATTTATTTGTAAAATGAATATATTTAGAGAAAGACAAACATAGTTGTTTGTTGTTGCTAGATTGTCTTTTGACACAAGGGCGATGTCCAGCCAACAGTTGGTGATGTCTGACAGTTATATCTTCCTTCCACTATCCATAAACCAATTCACTAACTCAGATTCATCTGCTACTAGTTGTAGTTGAACCATGCTAAATATATGTTGCTATGGAAATTGCACTATACAACTTGTACTACTACCAACTATGCATCTGCACTACAACCCAAGTAACACTCCTTATCACTGTTTTTTCTACTACTATAATCGAGAAGTATCCAAAATATTGAATCAAATATGATCACATGTTGCAACTGTCTCTTGAGTCTCTGACTGCTACCGGCCTCTTCACTCTCCACTAGGAAACATGTGCTACTATTTATTCTACAATGTGCCTCCTCCACATTTATAAACACTGCTCTGAATCCCTTAACATCTGAGTGCAACTAGTTTGTAACTGTGTTTGAAGAACTGACTGTGCCATCTGACAATGATTCACCTGCTACTGAATACTTTGGGCCCCTATAGCAAGGGTAGTGATCCATGAGAAGAGTATACTACAACTATTTATGCTCTCCTATGGACCTTGCCTGGATCTATGTAACTTTGGGAATAAACATATACATCACCCCACCTCTCTTCTAGGAGCATAGCTACATACATGGAAAAATATTCCTCTAACCTAGAGAAAATATTAACGATATTTATGGGTGTTGCCTACTTGATCCTGCTTCTCCTTCTTTTCCTTCTTCCTTTGAGGACACTGAGTATTGTAGTGATCAAACTTGCCACACCTGAAGCACTTGATCTTATACAAATCCTTCTTCTTCTTCTTCTCTCTCTGTGAGCCTTGTCCCTGAATGGGACCTTTTTCTTTCCTTTTTGATGCAAGGACCACCTTTTCTTCCTCCTTCACATCATTTGATCCTTTTTTGTTACTGTCGCTAATAGAGCTCTTTACTAGAGCTCATCTCATCTCCTATTGTGTGAGATATTACCACATCTACTTAGACCCAAGCAACTGATCTCATCCTAGAATTTCCTAGATGAAGGTCTCCGATTCCTCAGTGACACAGTTGAGGGCCAAAAACAATTTTTGTAGGTGGAGGTGACTCTCCTAGAATTTCAAGATCATCTCGGATATCCTAATTTTGGTGAGATAGGAGGTGATGTCTTCACCCTTCTGCATTCAAACATTCCTCAAATTTTACTTCAAGAACATCTTCCACTGCTCGAAAGGATTCTAATATAGTCCTGTAAGATAATCCCACATCTCTTTAGCCATATTCTTGGCCACTAGGTCTGAGACTATATGATCTTGAACTCCATCTATAACCATCTACTTTTCCTTGGCAATTTCCATTATGAAATTCTCTAGCCGATTTTGGTATGTAGGTTTTGCTACAACATTATTTGCATAAGTCTTCATACCATGCTCTAGCATCAAGGAAATATTGGCCTTCCAAATGATATAGTTGAATGCACCATCCAATCTATCTTGATCTCTAAGCCTCTATGAGGCCATATTTTTAAAAACTCAACATGGGGCAAAAATCTCCCTCTTTCACTTGCTCGAATACTAGAACTGCTACTTGCACTCCTTTTGGGAGTGAGAAATCGTCCTGTCACTGCTTCTTACTGCAACTGGAACCCCTCTAAGAGAAACTCTCTCTATGTGTGCACTTTCTCTTCCACCCAACATTGAATCTGCTCTATAAAACTGCTACAAATCTTTTGTACCTAGACCAAGAGTCCACTCTGCAAAAATACCGAGTTGATGCTTTCTATATCTACTGGATTCACTTCCTCAGAAAATCGACCCTTCCTACATTTTGAAACTGGAAATTTGACCCCTTGTCCAGCAAATGGCACTGCCAAGCTAGGCATTCTGCAACCCCTGGTAAATTTGTGTTGTTTAAAAGTGAATTTACCCCTATTCATCTATGATACTATGATCTATCAAATAACCTCTATTACCATGTGAAAATTTACAAGTCTAATTGAAACAACTGGAAATTTATTCTGCTATTTGTAAACTAATTTTGCAGTTTGTTTGCTATGACAAATAATTAATAATTCACACTACAATTTTTCGCAAGTAAAACCGTTGTGGAAAATAAAACATTGGAAACTAAGAAATGCTAGTGCACACACACATAAAACATGACATTGTTATTTTTTACAATTGTCGCCCGAAAAAACCCAACGTGGGAAAACCAATGTAACAATTGAGGGTTGTATTATTATGCAAAAACATAAAATCTGAGTACAATAAAATGGAAGAAAAATTGGTGTTTCTATCTAAGAGAAATACTATAAAAATCAACTTAGGGAAATTAACCTCCTCCACTAGCAATCTTGGCCTCAACTGACCACAAAAAAATTCTCTTGTGAACCCTTGCGTAAGGTTTCTACGCAAACCCTTCAAAAACCACACTGGAAATCCTCTGAAACTTCCTCTGAATCAATCATTCTTCCTGTAGCTACTGCTGGAAGTCACTAGCCCAACCTTCTCGAAATATTCCTAGCCTATGGCACATAAAACCTCCTCTGGCTCAGCCAAATCAAATTTCCCTCTTGAGGTTTTGCACAGCCTCCTGGATAAATAATACGACTTCCTCTCTTGACTCTTCCGAAACTGGAAACTCCTCCAGAAATATGCTATTCTGCCCCTCAGGCACCTGCTACTCAATCATTGACTATATCTCACTATTGAATCACCTGCTACTAGGAAATCAAACCACCTTTATCACTAAGTATCTAAACTGGTGTGTTCTCCATCTACCCATAAACCTTTTCTTATAATATCTAGTTGAGACTTCAACGACCACGATTAAATCTTAATCAATAGTTGATATCATCTCTAAGTCAATTTGTGTGAGTTTCTAGAGAACTCTCACCTTTCTGAATTAAGTCCTACTAATTATCCAATTTTCAAGTTCGACTTAGGAATAATTTAAATAATGATCAATTAATTTAACTAAGATATCTTTAGGTGGAATTTCCAAAAACAATTTCTGGGTTTTGGAGATCTCATGTGATTTAGCATTTCCACAAAGTTTGAGATGAGAACACACCATCTGATGCTACAAAAACTAACATAATCCACTCTAGGTTATTGGGCAAAGATTTTGGTACTAATTTGTCTTTATAGTTTTCAATTTCCCCCTTTTCATTAAACTTAGTCTAATATACTCATTTGAATTCAATGCTTATGTTTTCCTTCTAGTAGATCTACAAGGCTCCATGTATCATTTGCTTCTGTGGATGCAATTTTTTCATTCATAGCTTCAACGTTCTTTTCTTTATGTGGAATTTCAGATTTAGATTCGCTACTTGAGGATGGACTATGCACATTTCGTCCACCTTGATTTGCACCTTTAGTTGGAACATGTAGGCATGACAATATTTTTCTTGGCTATTCTAATTATGTTGCATCATTTGGTTCAAACTCATGTGGAGAAATTTGATTCCTATTTGTCCCCTTAGCTTGATCATTCCATACTTGATCTTCAAAGAATTTAACATCTCTTGAAATAACTTATATCTTGGTGTTAGGATTGTACAATTTCTAAGCCTTTTATTCTTCACTATATCCAGCAAATATGCATTTTTCACTTTTTTCATCCAATTTTCTCCTCATTTCTTCTGGAACATGTGCATAAGATACAAAACCAAATATTCTCAAGTGTGGTATATTTGTCTTCACACCACTCTAAGCTTCCAATTTTTTTTTGTCTTAGACACTATTCAAATATAAATTGAACATGTTACTACTTTTTCCCAATAACCATTCTATTAATTATTTTCCTTCAACATGCTTCTTTCCATATTCATGATGATCTATTTTTTCTTATTGCTAATCTATTTTTTTGTGGATTCTACCTTGTTGTAAATTTTCTCTTGATACCTTCATCCTTGCAATAAATTATAATATGCTACAAACTCTTTCGAATAATATTGCATCAATTTCTCAAACATGTACCAAATTTTCTTTCTATAAATAATATCCATGTTATTCTCTTGAAATCATCAATCAAGGCTATAAAGTAAAAAATTCCTCTTATTGATTAGGTTTGCATTGGACGACAAAGGTTTGTGTGCACTAGTTCAAGTGGAATTTTGGCTCTATAACTCGAATCATTTGCAAAATTGTTTCTTTGGTGTTTGACAAATATATAACTTTCATATGGATTATGATGGACATATATCACAAGTAGACCTAGAACTATACTTCATTTTTTTGTGTGTATTAATCTGTCTTACGGACAAGACCGATCTCCCTAGTACTAAAAGTATCTAGCAACAAACAACCAAACATGCTAATCTTTCTCTAAGCATATAAGGTTTATAAAAAGCTCTATAGAGGTGTAAAGAACTTACTGTTTGTCCAGCGCTTGTTTGAAGTTGTTGTTATCCTTCGCACGCTTGAAGGAGTTTTCCTCGTAAACCTGCAGTCACAAACAAGCAAAATATTACATAGCACCTGTATAGAAATTATCATAAACCATGCTTATCATAGTGATCAAGGAATCTATGAAATAGACCATTGATTGAAACCTTATTGAGAATAATGAGTATATTTGTATTAATTTCAAAAGAAGAAAATCCTTACAACCTGAGCCTTGATGTTGCACAGGACTTTCCAGGGTCCGAAGCAGGAGTCTCCTTTACTTTGATAAGCTCTGCACTCCTCCAATCAAGACGAATAGAGGTATGTAATCTCTCCTCACAAAATTCTTAATTAACTGAGTCTAAATCTCAACAACACTTAACTTCAAAATATTCTAAAGCTTGAACTCCCCTTGAGGCTACCTAATACCTCCTTTTATAGTAGAGAAGAGGAGGTTTTCAGTTCGAAGTATGAAGGGATAAAGACCTTTTTCAAAGGGATAAGCTCCTTACATCAAGGGGTTAGCTCCATAAGGTAAGGGATTCATGCACCTCACAAGACCGGTTCTGCCACCGCAAGTTCCATTCTAGAAGCTTCCAGAATTCACTTTAATTGAGCTTTTTGGAATTTACTTGTGCCTTTTTTATCTTACAGGGATCCGCACCTTTAACAAAGATAAAGTGTGTTTAGGTACGCAGGAGAGTTGAACATTGGGTGCGGGACCACAGGCAAGATAGCCAGAAAGTGCGATACCAAAGTTTAGGAGACTTTTTAGGAGTTTTTCCTGATTTCAAGGCTTCACATGAGGAACTTGATATGTTAGACTTGCAAAAGGGGGAAGTATGAGTAGTAATGAGCTCATACACATAGCAGAATGTCAGGATGACAATTTTTAGTGTAACAGATTGCCCCCTAAAGTACAAAGTCTAGAATAGATGAAACTGAAGTTTGTCATTTATGAAGAGTGCAGTACTTTATCATTTCAAGGATCATCCCGCGGACACCCCAGTCGGTACCTGTAAAAACATTCAATGCAAAATATATATATATACATATCATCACTGAGGTAGGCATTCCCATACTTAGATTAAAAACTAACTAGAAATTGATTCAACTGTTCTCATACAAGAATGATTTTGAGTACATCACAGTATAGACATGTGTGAACACAGTATGGACGCAGCCATTTGTTTATAAATAGTCCACTGTATAAATTATAACAAAATTCCTCGCATCCTGGATGGTAGAAACTAGATCCAGGGTCTTGATTTCCACATCTCGAACTAGTACGATTCTATCCATGTGAATAAATGTGTTGAAGTCGAACATGGTAGAAACCACTTGATTACCATTCAATGATGTAAACTGTTAACAAGTGTGAGAGTAGCCACCAGTAATGTCAATGGCTCTCAAAGTACCCAGTACAATCCATGAAATGTGAATGAATGAGCTGAAGTCGAACATCTCACGGAATCATTCGATCGAAGGTCGATGATGTAACCTGTCGTCGAAAGCGAGAAACCTGCCATTAAGGCATGCAGATTTCAAGGTACTGACGATTTCTAGATCAACTTCCCAGATAATGAGTTGTCGTCGATAGAAAGCGATCCGTCGTAGGCAAGCCCACAACACGAAATCATAGATCAAGTTTTGAAAATATATTGGCAAGGACTGACTCAGGGATGGTCAAAATGGATGACATATATTTTACAGATGAATGGTTTATTTGAACTGTCCTCTTGAACACATAACGACACTGCAGATGGCTTGGCGACAATTGACCCAAAGCTAATACCCAGAAACCGGATGAAAACTTTCAATGAGGTTTGATTAACTGTTAGGCAAAGGATTTCCCAACCCAGGTGAATGAAAGTGTCGTGTTCAAGAGTGGTCGACTGAATTTTCGAAGAATCAAAATACAACAAACATGCCCATTTTCCTCTCTTTTCCCCCACCATTTCTGGCAAGTACCTCTTTATTTTTGACAAGCTTGAGGAGGATAACATTTGCTTGTTTATAAGCTCATCCTTCGGATGAGTCCAACTTAGTTTAAGATTTGAACCCTAAGAAGGAGTGGTCCGTTCCTGTTTGAAATTAAACAGGTCCTTTATTGTTAAATTTTAATGAGTCCAGTATAGGAGAAACTCGGTGTTTTTCAAATTTAGGGAGTCAGAAAAAAAAACTTAAGAAAAATCCATGGGTGTATTTTTTTCGTAAATTTAGTCTCTCAGGCCTGAAAAAGGATAAAATAATGCGGGAGAGAACTCTATTGACCGTAATTAGTCAACGTATACCTTTTTCGTAAATAGTCCATTTCAGTCCGTAAAAGGGGTAAACTTATACTGAAGGGACGATTATTCATTTACTTTAACGAGTTTGAATAATCAAGTACTCGGCAATCTTTTCATATTTAGAGAGTATGAAAAGGGCTTAAAAGAGGACTCCAATGTTTCGCTTTTTCGTAAATTTTTTAAAGAGTCCGAAAAAGTGATAAAAGTATGCTCTTTGTTGAAAAATGATCAGTTTTCCTGAAAAATCCAATTTCTGCACAAAAACTTGAAACATTACACATACCTGTTTAAGATAAGTAAAAAATGCTTTCAAAAATACCCTTTTTAAAGTGAAAAATAAACAAATTAAAAATTCATCTATTCGAAAAAACTTATAAAAAGGACTTTTTCAATTTCATTTTTACCGTTCAAGTTCAGAGTGAAAAGTAGAAGCTTTTGGGTAAAAAAGTTCCTGTGAAGATTCTGGAAAATCTGTCCATCGAAATCGAGAATCGTCAGCCCCAGGTAATCCATGACCTCCTAATCTTGCATTTAATCAATTTACAATTCATTTTTAGGCTTTATATTTTATTTCTAAGGGAGAAATATAGTTTGAAAATCCCCCGCGGGGGTTCGCATGTGACACACATGGTACCTGCGGACCCTGACTTTTTTCTACAAAGAAAAAAGTCGTGGGTCCGCACTTTCCCCATAGAGTGTGTGCATTCCTACGCACTGTGTACAAAGGTAAAGAGCAGTCCCCACACGTTTGAATTCAAAAATCAAATTTCTCTCTTGCCACCCAAAAATTTTCAAATTAGATTGTTCTAATCTATCTTTTTATGCATTGTAGGATTAACAAGATGTTGATTTGGAGAGAACGTGAGCATGAGGACGTGGACGAAGCCGCAATGCTCCATTTTCCCACAATGCAAGCATTAAGAGCATGCAGTCTGTATAAATTTTGGGCCATCCAAGGCATGAGGGCACATGTAGACCTCCTGACATGGCTGGTAAACAGGTGGAACATGCAGGAACAGTGTTTCATTATTGGTGGCCATCGGCTTGAAATTGAGCTGGAGGATATTTATTTTCTGACTGGTTTTTCCAAGAGGGGCGAACAACTTTCCTTGTTTGGGACTAGGCCAGGTGGCCAAACTGTCGCTAGCCTTCGACAAGAGTTCTGTAATGATGAATCAGACCCCAGGGACAAACGGATTGATATAAAAACTATTATCCGTCCCGAGCTGAAAGTGATTGCATTTACTGTTACCAGACTGTGTGGGAGTTCTGCACTGCATGTGGCTACCGGTTCCCAGATGCGCATTGCTGTGGACTGTTTTCGTGGCACCATTTTCAACTGGTGCGAAGCTGTGTTGGCTAATATAAAAGGCCAACTAACTAGAGCGAAGAATGGAAAACTAAATAAATTTGGATATGGATCCATAGTTGTCACCTTTGCTCTAGAGAGGATCCCTATGCTAGCTCCATAGCTGTTGATGCCGGTCGTCTTCGAGAACCTAGGATGATTCGTTGGTCCGCACTGATGGCCCGTCATGGCGTTGAAGGCGCTGATATTGTTTGATTTCCTTCTTCATATTTTCGTTGGCTAGATCACCAAATTTTTGTCATAGAGGATTTTCCATATGCCGAGATAGATTTCCGCGGCGATCGAGAGATGACTCTCCCAGCAGGGGAATAGTGGGATGACTTAGGTAAAATCATTTTTTCAACAGTTTCTAAGTTCTAATTTTTTTTTTGTTTTAATCGTCTTTGAAAATTAATAACCAAAAGTTTTTTTATACAGATGTGGGTCCACAGCGACCAACCCATCTCCAACCTTATGAAAGAAGACAACCAGTTGCAGCTGCACCAGCTCCAGTAGGCCAGTCAGCAGAAATCCTGACTGATTTAGAGCATCATCTAGAGCGTTTGACTCTAGATATTCCAGAGAAAAACATAGATGACATTCCACTCAGATTGCAGAGATACGTGATTGGTGTTACAGGACCTTTTAGAAGGTTCCTGTGTAGGGTGGCACGGGCAGTGGTTTCTTATCATGATCACCATCAGTGATGGGATGATCTTGTTGTAGACTCATATTTTTGACTTTTTGTGTTACCATTTTACCGATCATAAGGTGTTTCCAACCTATGATCGAAGACGATGTATATATTTTTTGAAAACACTTCTATACTATCATATATATCACTTTTTACCGGCTATCTGCGTACATGTTATGAATGTTATTTGTTTTACTATTTTTATTATTGCAAATGTCGATTTATCATACTAGAAGCAACTGCATCTGCTAATGTATTCAAATGTCTTGGAATATGTTGATATTCAATGTAATCAAATTCACGTTCCAAGAGATGAACTCTCAAAAATAACCATAATAACACTAGATTTATAATGGCACAAACCCTGTTAAGCTGTAATACAACAATTTCAGAATCCAACCTGACAATCAAACTCCGAATCCCAAATGATATGGACTCAGACAATAACTCAATCACTGAACTATACTCGGCAATGTTATTTGTTGTTTGACCAAGGCTTACCCCATGCATGGAAACTAACTCGTCAGAAGGTGAATAGATAATCCAAGCTGCGGAAGAAATATTTCGTGTAATACGACAAGCACCATTATCAAAACCAATGTAGGTTTGAAGAGACGTCGACATCTGCAATATCAAGAGTAAAACTCAGATAAGAAGGAATACTGATAAAACACACTTCTAAACTAGGCACGCTTTTCTAAGCTAAGACACACCAGCAGTAAAGAAATCTAATATAAAAAAATAAAAAATCTCCATACCAAATTTAAGCATAATATCGCTTCAGATATAGCCTATCTAAAGGGATACCATCAAAATCTATCAGCTCATAGGCCCCTTTTGCCAGCTTTCGCTTAACAATGAAAGGACCGTGCCACATGGGCACGAATTTCCAAGCTCCTATCTTATTGTTGGCTTGATCATAAACTAAGACTAGGTCTCCTTCTGAAAAATTCCGAGGGGTAACACTTCTATCATACTGAGCTTTTGTTCTTTTAGGATGAGCCTCGTTTGCTATTGCAGCGTTTCTCCAATTCTCATCCAATTGAGCTAAGTATGAAAAACGTTTCTCCTCTTCAGACGTAGCTGGGATTAACTCTATGGCTACTTTCAAAGATGTAATTTCACATTCAAATGGTAACACAACTTCCAAACCGTAAATGAGCTGAAAGGGAGTGAAACCAGTCGATGTTTTGACTGAGGTTCGATATGCCCAAAGTGCTGAAAATAACATGGAATGCCAATTCGTTTTTTGAATACCAATAATTCGTCTGATCATGGTGACTAAAACTTTATTTATGGCTTCAACCAGACCATTGGCTTGCGGATAATATGGAGTAGAACTATCGTGGTGCAGGCCAAGCTGTTCTGTCAGTTCAGTCATCATGACATTCCGAAAATGGCTTCCATGATCATTAATAATGGCTTGAGGAACACCCAACCTAGAAATTATGTGATTAAATATGAAATTTGCAGCAGTCTTGCCATCAGCCGAAAATGTAGGCATCGCCTCGGCCCACTTAGTAAAATAATCTACTACTAAGATAATATATGCATGCCCCCCGGCCGAGTGAGGGTTACATGTAATAAAATCGATACCCCATTTTGCAAAAGGACCAACAACAATTATGGGATGAAGAGGAGCGGGTGGCGCGCACATCTTGCGATCAAAAAGTTGACAATTGTGGCATTTTCGAACTGCAAAAATACAATCTTTAAATAATGACGGCCATAAATAACCAGCACGCAAGATCTTTTGGGCTGTGGCATACCCATACATATGACCGCCACATGCTCCAGAATGGCAGTCATTTAAAACCTTTTCAGCTTCTTCATGAATAAGACAGCGTCGGAAAACAGAATCCGCTCCACGACGATAAAGAGTATCACCAATAATATTGTACTGTTGGGATTGGAAGCGTATTTTCCGTCGTTGAGGTCACGAGATTTCAGGCCAAAAATATTGGGTTTGGAGATAAACGATAATAACTCCATACCATGGATCAAGAGTACTAATAAGAAACAGAGATTCGTCCGCAATGGGCTCTTCTGCCACAATTTCAGTATCAGTAGAGGGGAAATCACACATTAGTTCCGCAAAGACCAAAGATTTCTTCGCCTTGGATTTTTCAAATTCCAAGTCGAATTCCTGTAGGATGACTATCCATTTGGAATATTTGCCCCCTAGCAACTGTAAGGTCAAAATGTACATCATAGGGTTGCAATCAGAAATTACTGTAGTTTTGCGTAACAATATGTAATGTCTAAATCGTTGGACAACTTGAACAGCTACCAAGGCCAATTTCTCCACATGCGTATACTTAATCTCAGTCAGATGTAGATTTCGACTAAGATAGTAAATCACATGTTCATCGTGAGATTCATCTTCCTGAACTAACACCATCCCAATAGTGGAATGTGAAGCGGCGAGATACAAAATGTAATCCTAGTTGTAGTTGGGAGGATGCAATAACAGTGCATGGGTTAACACGTGTTTAAGTGCATCAAAAGATCGATCAGCGATCTCATCCCAAAAGAATGGAATGTTTTGTTTCAGCAACCGGGTAAAACCTTTCGTAAGCTCAGCGTAGTTAGGAATAAATCGACGTAAAAAGTTTGCTTTCCCCTGCAAACTTGGGAGTTGGCGTAAAGTCGAAGGAGGAGGCAAATTGATAATAGCTGCAACCTTTGACGGATCGACGCGAATGCTTGCTTTTGAGACAACAAATCCCAGTAAACGACCCGACTCGACACAAAAAAAAAAATTGTGTGGATTCAGCCGAATTCGATAATGCCGACATCTCATAAAGATGGCTCATAAATGTGTGAGATGGTCAACCCTGCGCGATGAATGAGCAGGTAAATCATCGAGATATGGTTGCACAATGTGCTTAATGTCATGAAATGCATAAGACATTTCCCTCTGAAAATTTGCTCCAGCGTTCTTTAATCCAAAAGGTAGTTTGCAATAAGAAAATGTCCCCCATGGACAAATAAAAGCGGTTTTGGGCTGATTAGCAGGGAGTATGTTTATTTGATTATACCCCGAAAAGCCGTCCATAAAGGAAAACATTTCACTGCCGGCACAATCATCGATTATTTGATCGATATAGGGAGTTGGATAATTGTCTTTAGGACAAGCTCGATTGATATCCCTATAATCGATACATACTCATATCGTTCCTTGTTTTTTAGTCACGGGAACAATATTAGATACCCAATCCGTTAAGGGAATTGGATAAATAAAACCTTCATGAAGTAATTTTTCAACCTTTGCTTTAATAGTAGCAGCTTTTCTAGGATGTATCTGACGTAGACGTTGACGGACAGGTTTGGCATCCGGGTAAGTCTTGATTTCATGTACGACAATTGACGGATCAATTCCTAGCATTTCTTCATAGGACCAGGCAAACACATCACGAAATTCTTGAAACAGGGTTTTATAAGTTTGAATATCATCTTCAGTACAAGAAGCACCTATATGAATGTTTTCAATTATTACAGGTTTTACTGAAATGTCAATTGGAATCGTTCGAGAAATATTTTCCAAATTTAACTCAGAATCAGGATTTTTCAATGGATTCTATGGTTCCTTGACATATTCAGCAGCAAAAATTGAAGCGAAATCATCTTCAAAATGATCTAGTTCAGGTAAAAACGAAGATCAATGATGTAGATCTTCCCATGGTACATCGTCAACAGACAAGAACTCACGAATCTGCTCATCAGTATGAACAAGTTCAGGAAATGCCATTGTGGCTGAACTAGATATAGAAAGTGATTCCTCATGGATCCCATTCATTGGATCAATTTTGGTGGAAGAGGGGTCGGAAAATGACTGTACAGCCTGATATGCAAGTTCAAATGGACTCAAAGTCATCATGGCATCAATTGAATCTAACTCAGATTTGGAAGGTACGATCCAAGGATCATCAAACATAACAAAGTCTGACGAAATCATATGAATATTTGCAACAGAAGGCGATACGTTAGGAGGAGGAATGGAAAAAGTTCCTAGCAAACCTGAATCTTTAACCAAACCTACTCCAACATCCTTAAAAGGGATAGCCATTTTACCAACATGCTGGATTGTTTCTGTAGAGGTTGGGTCGGAAGAAAAATAAGTTAACTGATCTATTGTAATGATCCTTCCTTGATATGGAAACTTTATGAGTCGGAAGACCGAAGAAACAACAGCAGTCATAGCGTAAGACCAACTACGACCCAAAAGAAGATTGTAATCAAGAGGGGCATCAACCACTTCCACATCTAGATTTACAATTTTACCTTCAACCCCTATGGGTAAATCCTGCAAAATACCAAAAGGGTGGAAACCTCGACCATCAAAAGCCTTAAGAATCATCGGATATTTGTTCAGCGTAGGAGAACCAAGTGATTTCGAATACTGAATCGACATAATACACGTTGAATCTCTCTTATCAATCATAGTCCGATAGATGGATCTTTTTTTGACTATCACTGGAATTTGGAAAGCCATTTGGTGAGGTAAGCGAGGTGTAATATTTTCTACATCAAAGATTATAAGATTAGAATCCTGAATATCGACAGCTCCTATGGCAGACAAAAGCAGTTTACGCTGTGCTGGGCATGATTGCAGCACTTCCAAAGCCGACATTGCTGAAGGAGAAACAGCTAAGTCTTCAACAATGTTGTAATTCTGAGCAGCTCTCGCATGTGGATTGAAAGCTGATTTATGAAGAACGCCTTTAGCAGGCGGTTTGATTATTAAGTCTGGATTCAGTTTCTCGATCTGTAGTGGACCAGAAACAGGAGTAGGTGTAGTTGATGTATTTTCACTAGAAGATTCTGCTTCTTTACCATCAACAGGATTCTTAGTACCATAATCTTCGATCACATCGCAATCCTTACATGAGACATCATCAAAATAGGTTCTTCTGAAGTAGTCGAGGAAGAACCAACTATCTTACTATCTTGAGTCAGAAAAGGATCCTTCAAGACAGTAGGCTGTTGTGAACCTTTAACAAATTTCGCAACCTCGGCCCCATGTGGGCATTCCTTAGTAAAATGATCTTCGTCACAAATGAAACAAGGATAACGTGGTTTACATTTTTCATCGTTGGATTCATTTTTATCAGTTTTTTTCTTTCGAATTCTTTTTGTTTTTATTCTTCCCTTTCTTTTTACCACCAGATTTAGACTTAGCCGTAGATGTCTCCACAACATGAATATCGATAGAAATTTCAGGGGAAGATTCTCCTTTCGGGGAATCAGGTAAAGTTATAATTGGAGAAGAATTCTTTGAATATTTCTTCTTACTTTTAGTATTGACCGTACCAATCATACCGTCAGCGGCATGAGACCCTGAAGGAGCAGCAACTATTTCACCTTGTTTTGGAAGGTCTGGGATTTTTTCATGAAAAGTACCTGACTGCGTATAAACGAGGTCAAGGTATTGAGCTTGAGAAATTACTTGCTCTTCAGTAACAAAACTGGCCTTGGCTACATCTTCAGTGATTTTGGGTAACAATGATTTGACAAACCATTCTGCCAAAATTTGATTTGGAATGTAAACTTTCACCAAACGTCTCCTACGTCACCATTCGTGAATATGATCAGAAATATACATGGACGTGGATTGTTTTAGCGAAGTTAGTAATTCCGTGCTATTGTCATATCTGACAGGCAACTGAAAATGAGTCAAGAAGGTAGTTGCTAACTGACTGAAATTGTTAAACGAGCCGCGTGGTAACTCAATGTACCATTTGGTAGCAAGACCAATAAGAGTTCTTTGGAAAAGAAGTAAGCAAATGGAATCATCAATGATTGAATTAGATGCACACCAGAGGTGATAAGTCATGACGTGATTTGATGGATCCTCTCCTGACTTACCTTCAAATTTCGGAATGTCACTGGGCAACTTATGCGGCATCGGCGGCCAATACGGAAAATAGAAAATTGGATCATTCGTAAGGCGTGTCAAATCAGGTAAATCCAAAGTTGCAATAAATGGTAACTGACGGTTAGGGTCACGAAAACCTTGAGTAGCCAAAGCAGTTCCAGGAGGCGGATATCCAGGATAACTTGGAATTGTATTTGCATTAGGTATTGTGAAACCTCCTGGAAAAATAGGATTAACCGGACCAAAGTGGGGTTGTTGAGGCTGTTGATAAGTGTAGCTAGGGTACGGTTGATACTGATAGTTTAGGTTTTGTGAATAGGGACCGAATTGCGGTTTTCCCTGGTATGGTTGGTACGTGAATTGTGGTTGAATTATGATAAATGTACTTGTACCAGCTTGTCCTGCAGGCATCTGAACCGAAGTCTGAACTGAAGGTCCTGACAAGGGTACAAAGACTTGAGGAATTTGCACAGACGCAGGGATAGATGAACTCGGGGTTACAGATACTCCAGAAATAGGTGTTACAGGTTGAACAGATGTAGCAGCAGTTACAGCAGTTTGAGCCAGAGTCTTAGGTGAACTAAGACTAGCCTGCTGAATAGGACTAGGTGCAGGAGTTTGAATAGTAGGCTGAACAGGTTGCTGAGTTGGACCAGAAATTAAAGGCTGTCCAGGTTCATAAGGCAGCTGCACATTAGGCTGCATAGGCTGTTTATACTGGGACAAATCCCACGCCATATTCATTCCGGGGTATTGTCCCGCAGAAGGTTGAACATAAGGACCTTAACCTGGTTGGACGTAGGGTTGATAAGTAAGTGGTACATTTCCAGCTCCTTGAATAGATGACTGACCAGAAGGCTGTTGGAAACCTTGAATTCGGTACTGACCTTGAGGTTGATAACCCTGAGGCGCGTACTGAAGCTGGGGTTGATAAGGACCCTGAGGAGAATATTGAGTTTGGGGTTGACCTTGATGCATGTACTGTCCTGAAGGTTGATATCCTTGAGGTGTGTACTGTCCTTGGGGTTTTCCCCCAAAATAATATGATTCCACAGTTTGTCCTGGGAAAAATTTACCTTGAGGTTGCCCCCCAGGTGGTAACTGACTTCCTGAAGGTTGCCCCCCGAGCGGTAACGGACTACCTTGAGGTTGCCCCCCAGGCGGTAACGGATTTCCCTGTGTTGGCCCCCCCAGGCGGTAACTGACTGCCTTGAGGTTGAGGATTCGGAATATTACCAGACATCATAAAGATTTGCGCTGCATTCGACATTTCAGTTTTAACACCATGAAAACCAGATGACAACACTTGTTCGATTGGTTGAGGAGCTGCTCCTGAGAAAGTACCAGATAGAGCCTGATATCCCGAAGGAACAGAAGGACCACCGTGTAAAAATGATTCTGGTGTCTAAGAAAACATGGATGACTCTCCTGCCATAATGGATGGTGGATAGTAACCTCTGGGTGTAGGATGAAATGGAACTCAAGGTGGATAAAAAGCGAGACCCGGATTCTCTAAAAAATTTGTTAAGGATAAATACCAAGCACTAGTTTGAATAGGGCTGTAGAAAATAGATTCACGCTCCCTAATATTTAAAGATTGAGGGGAGTCGGAAAGAGATATATCTTCGTCCAGATTAGTAAGTTCTTCAATGGAAATAAGACCGGCTGGAAGATCTTCAGTAATGATATTTATTACCCTAGGTGAACCAAGATCGCTAGAAGTTGGTAAAATAAATCCTGAGGATGTTTCCAAAACAGAAGATTCAGTTTCAGGTTCAGAGATTTCAGGTTTTTCGACTAGCTCACTGGAAGCAGGAATATTACCACTAACTTCAGAAACTGAAATCGGTTCTTGAATATATTCTGTTGTGGGTATTTGATGATCAGGATGAACAGCTATAGATGAACTTCCAACTTCTGTTGATCTAATCCTACCACTACTGTATGGTACCAGAGCACGAAGCCCTTCAAGCTGACTTGGTGTATATTCGAGAGGTTTCCCTTGTAGTCTCCGGGATTTTCTTAGCAATTCCGCCACGATTAAATATTAACTAATCACACGCAAACAAAGAAAATTTCAATGAAAACACCTAAAGTCTCTAAATAAACAAACAGTGGAATCACATGCTTAAAAATCTAAGAGTTCAAACCACACACAAACAGTAACTTCCCGTACTAAAAACACTAGTTGGTGATGAAATCCAACTTAGTAGAAATTTAATACAGAAAGGGCGGTTGGAATAGTTACCCCAACAACCTGCTTAATGAAACAGACTGGCACAAGTTTCCTCACATAACCATCTCATGTGAAGAGAACCCCCCAGAGAGTCCAAGTGAGTCTAGTCGACGTCTGCTCTAGGTACAGTGAGATCTTTCCTTCCCCGTCACCTTAGGAAATAATCTTAAGATAATGGACACTAAGGTTACCAACAGTAACAAATATAACTGGGGGAGCAGTCTACGATCTGATCCCACACACAAGGGTAGAGTAACAAAGCTCAATCCCCTTGATGGCTCCTCGACATGGTTAATCGGAGGTTTACCGACAAGTGACCCCAGGCTCCTCGACAATGATTAATCCGAGGTTTACCATTTGTAATGTGCGCAAAATCTTCTATCTTCCCCAATGAAACAGAATTGATTGTCCCAAAGGTTCAGATATGATCTCGTGATTGACTTCTTTAAGAGAAGCTTCCCATATTATACAAATTACAATTGGATTTATTTCCTACCACAAGATTTGTCTACTTGTTTGTTTTTGCTATCTTGGAGAGTTAATTACTCCCTACTCCAAGATACTAGCCTAAGCTATGTTGGTGATAAGAGCCCTAGAAAATAAAAAGATTGCTAGATGAATTTTAATTAAGCGTTAATTTTAAGAGCTATTTCTTAAGTCAATGGGTGCGCAAATGAAACTTTGATGGTGTGAAGACTCAACTTCCAAAAGAAACACTAAAAATGCACCTAAAAATGATAACCAAATTGTTTTCTTTCAATGAAATTCTAATTAAGGAAAAGTTAGAGAATGAAATTATTTTAATAAACAATTCCTTCTTTAAACATAAAGAACAATTGAAAGAAACTATTTTTGTCTTTTCCAACAAATTATCAAAGCTCACAATAAAAATCCTTTCACTTTCCAAAAAATCGAAGCTACAAAACAATTTTCCTTCAAAAGAAAGCTAGAAATTTTAAAAGCACTCAAAACTACAAACTAATTTCGAGATCTACAAAGTTTAATAGCACTCAAAACTACAAACTTTAATAATCTAAATGAATAAAAGCTTTAAGATTTTTTTGAAGAATGTTTTTACTTAGTTGTTCAGCAAACTAAGGATCTATTCGTCCAGAATAACAAACAGATCGAAAACACTCAATTATGTTTTTATTAAAAATGAAATTCAAAAACCAATAACAAAGTTTCTTTTCGAAGATTTGCAAAGAAACAGGTAACTCTATTTCTCAATAAAGGATGATTTCACAATCAGGTCAGATCCAGCAAAAAGACCAAAAATACCAAGGTAATCTGAGGTACTTCTAAGTGTCAAATGCTTCAAATCGCTACAAAGACCAAGTGAAATGCAATCCAAAATGCAAAACTTCTAGAAAATCATCAAAACACCAATACTGTTGAGATTTATTAACAGAAAGCTTTTGACAGAAACAATCATCAATCTGGGCAGAAAAAAAAAAAAATCAAAATCAAGATAAACTAAAGAAAGAAATCTGAAGTTTTTCAAAACTTTAACAGGGTCTGCAAGCTCCAAGATGTCACAGGTGCGGTCCTGCACTGTTTACATAGGAAAAGTGCGAAACTGCCGCACAGTGAAAACAAGGCAAAGTGTGGTCCCAGGAAAATCTAGAGAAAAACCCAAAGGATTTCAAAATTTTCAAAACAGATAAAACCTAAGCTACCTAGGCAGATGTCAATCAATCAAAAACCAAGAAAAACGTTTCCTCAAATCAAAATAAAAGAGAACAAAAAACAACAAGTTCTTTCCCCAGTGGAGTCGCCAATTTGTTGTATGGATTAATCCGTCTTGCGGACAAGACCGATCTCCCTAGTACTAAAAGTATCTAGCAACAAACAGCCAAATATACTAATCTTTCTCTAAGCATATACGATCTATGAAAAGCTCTATAGAGGTGTTAAGGACTTACCGTTTGTCCAGTGCTTGTTTGAAGTCGTTATTGTCCCTCGCGCGCTTGAAGGAGTTTTCCTCGTAAACCTGCGGTCACAAACAAGAAAAATATTACATAGCACCTGTATAGAAATCATCATAAACCATGCTTATCATAGTGATCAAGGAATCTATGAAATAAACCATTGATTGAAAGCTTATTGAGAAAAATGAGTATATTTTTATTAATTTCAAAAGAAGAAAATCCTTACAACCTGAGCCTTGATGTTGCACAGGACTTTCCGGGGTCCGAAGCAGGAATCTCCTTTACTTTGATAAGCTCTACACTCCTCAATCAAGATGAATAGAGGTATGTAATCTTTCCTCACAAAAGTCTTAATTAACTGAGTCTGAATCTCAACAACACTTAACTTCAAATATTCTAAAGCTTCAACTCCCTTTGAGGCTACCCAATGCCTCTTTTTATAGTAGAATAGAGAAGGTTTTCTGTTCCAACTATGAAGGGATAGAATCCTCCTTCAAAGGGATAAGCTCCTCACATCAAGGGGTTAGCTCCATAAGGTAAGGGATTCATGCACCTCACAAGAGCGGTTCTGCCACCGCAAGTTCCATTCTAGAAGCTTCCAGAATTCACTTTAATTGAGCTTTTTGGAATTTACTTGCGCCTTTTTGATCTTACAGGGGTCCGCACCTTTAACAAAGATAAAGTGCGTTTAGGTACGCAGGAGAGCTGAACATTGGGTGTGGGACCGCAGGCAAGATAGCCAGAAAGTGGGATACCAAAGTTTAGGAGACTTTTTAGGAGTTTTTCCTGATTTCAAGGCTTGACATGAGGAACTTGATATGTTAGACTTGCAAAAGGGGGAAGTATGAGTAGTAATGAGCTCATACACATAGCAGAATGTCAGGATGACAATTTTTAGTGTAACACATTTGCGAAAGATAAATATCGTTAAAAGCTAGATGGACATATCTAACATGTCATAACCAAGTTTCAACATAAATTGTTATAAATTGAGCATATGATAATGAAGGCTTGGAATTTCTCATGACTAGAGGAAACATCCTATTTTTGGTCATTTGGATCCTTTTTATGACTCTTTGAATGGGTGGCCTATAAAGATTTATGCAAGTGGGGCCTTTAAACTTGACTTCAAAACCATTTTGACTTATTTATTCTACACTTAACAAATTATATTTTAGACTTTGTACATAATAGACACCATGAATGCTTTTCTTTTCATTCTGGTTAGTTACAATTGTAGCAATACCTTTTCCTAAGGCATTAAAAAGATGATCATCACCTAAATTAATATGAGTTTTAATTGTTTTATCAAAAGTTGAAAAAATATCTTTGTTACTTTCCATATGGTTACAACAACCATTGTCTACTAATGTTGTTTTTTTTGAGTTGTTGAAAAAGAAAGAAACATAGAAGATTTTATTCCTTCGTTAATGCTTGAAAGATTTACATTGCCTCTATTCCAATTTGTCTGTTTCTTCCTGCATTCACTTTCAAAGTGGCCATACTTCTTATAGTAGTAGCATTGTACATTTGACTTGTGCATTCTTCCTCTTCCTCTATTGTTTTTTCTTATTTCTTTCTTATTCTAAGGTTGATCCTATGGTTTTTTAAGTTGACTTGATGCAATATTTTTGCTACTAGAATATCCTCTTCCTCTTCTGCCTCTAGTTCTATTTCTTATGCCTCTTCCTCTACCAATTATGTGTTGATATTGAAATGCATTTTATAAGGAGTCATTTCTACCTTTAATTCCTGAATCAAGATTCAACATTGAACCTATCAGTTATTCAATTGAAAATTGGGTCAAGACTTTACTTTCTTATATGATTGTCACAAGAATGTCAAATGAAGGTGCTATGCTTCAGAGAATTTTACCAACCACCTTTTGATATGTGACACTAAATCCACGAGCTCTAAGTTGATTTACTACCTCCATGACCCAAGTCATAAACTAATCTAGTGATTCAACATCTCTCATTTGTAAAGTTTGAATTTTCTACCTGAGAATTTGAAGCTTCGCATTCTTGACCGTGTTTGTTCCTTGGTATTCCTTTTCCAAAATCTACCAAGTTTGATTGGCATCACTTGTTGCAGAAATATTAGGAAATATGGGGTCTTCAACTTCATTGTGTAGATTCCATAGTGCTCTTGAATCATTTATTTTTCCCTTTATTATTGCATCTCTTTAGGCTTTTTTCATTATTGGGAAATCTTCAACATCTAGTTTTTCATATTTTGACAGAGTACTACTTCGTAACAGTCCATTTTTTTCAAAAAATTATTTATCTTTTTTTCCCATATTAGATATTTGACACCATACAATATGGGACCCTTGTGAGTTCCTCTTGTTGGTGGAAGCCGTGATTGAGTTCTATAATATCCCCCTCATTATAAATTGGAGAGATTTTATTTTATTTTGAAATCTTAACAAATGTCTCACTAGTTCACTTCCGAAATAATAATAATAATAATAATATGCTCAAAACACCCAAATATAATAACCAAAACACTTTAGCTCAAAATTAACCATTGTCATATTATGAAGTATTGTATAAACCTTGAAATTTAAAATTCAAATCTCTAGTAATCAAACCAAAAAAAATAAATAACTAAAATACTTTTCACCAATTCTCTTTTATTTGTAATAACCCAAATTTCAAGAAGGAAAATAGATCCACAAAAACTTCATGGTTCAACAAATTCTACTATGTGGTTGCTCCTCTTGACAATGGCAGGATCGAGCTATGGCTCTCCCTATGCTTCCACGGCCCCTGAAAACCTTTTCCTCAAAATATTTTATTACCAACTGGGTAGATTTACGGATTGGATCTGAAAAATTCCAAAAAAGATAAAATAAATCCAATATACAATTATTTTCCTGAAATCTCCCCATAAAAAGAATCAACTTGATGAATCTAGAATAATTATACCATGTTAAAATTAATGGGCATGTTTTGCATTGGGAAACTGTCTGCTTAGAAATTTCTAAATTTCTAAAAATATCTAGCATGATGAGAATCGAGATATTTAGAATTAACTGACTCTAATTTTCTAAAAATGACTTCAAACTAACCAAAAAAAGTCTCACTAAAATTAACATGCAACATGCAACTATAAGTAATTAAACAACATGTAATTAATTACTCACTTTAACTAATTACTCATTTTAATTAACAAAAGAGAGTGCTATACTTCAACAAGAGTAAGAGAAACAATATTTGATCGAGTCTAAAATACCTAGATGGCTAGGATACAACCCCATGTAGATGGATGAGAAATCAACATCTAAGGTTCAAAGAAGCATCATTGAGCATAAATTCTAGTCAATTTCATCGTTTGGATTTTAGGAAGTTTTGATTAAGTTTCACAAATGTATTGGGAAAAGGTGTTAGGGAGAAAGAAAAAGTATTATATTGAAGAGTTTAATCCCTCTCATAATCATCACAAAAAGTGTGCATAGAGGCCAATATTTTTTGGAGAGCCAAAATTCTTAAAGAGTATATTTTTTTTGCTCTTCTGGAATAGTGGAAACAGAAAAGCATTTCATTTTAGACTGTGAGGCCTTCAAAGACAATAGGGAAAGTTGTGCAGATATTTTGCTAGCTAGATCTTGGGATATTCTATTCAGTAAGGGCTTTGTCAAGAAACTGGCAGATTTTATTGTGAAACTTCACAAGAAAATGGTAGAATACAAAAGAAACTAGGAGAGTTTATTGTGAAACTTCCTATGAAAATGGTAAAATACAAGAGCCAGATAGAGAAGCAGTATGTCTCATAGGCTATCTTTAACCTCGTGGACGTTAAAATAACTTCTTCTTCTTTTTTATTGCGGTCTTGTAAAATAAGTGATGAAAAAGGGACAATTCATGGAATTTGAAGAAAAAATGTAAGAGGTGCACCATGGACCTTTTGAATAATCTCCAAGTTTTTTATATTTTGTAAGGCAATATATTTTAGGATAGTTTATTAGAATCTACAACTATATATATATATATATATATATATATATATATATATATATATATATATATATATATATATATATATATATATATATATATATATATATATATATATATATATATATATATATATATCAAAGTGGCTCTTTGATAACCCTTTTGCATATTTTGTTTATTTTTATTTTAACTTCAAAGTTATACATATTTTATAGGGTTATATTAAAATACTGTAGACTGAGGTTCAAAATTTTTTATAGTATAATTTTTATTAGCTTTAATGAAAAAATAATAAAATAAAATAAATCTACACAAATCCATCTTTATATATATATATATATATATATATATATATATATATGCCATTTGGATTTGGTTTTTATCTTGCTTGATACTTAATAGATCGTAACTTGAAATGAATTTAACGGTTGTTGTATTTTTACATATGTCTAGAAAATTGTGTTTTTTTTCATAATAATTTTTGGTCTCTATCTATTATGCTACATTGTTATGTTATGAGAGATTAACAATTTTTCAATTTACTATAAAAAATTTTTTTTTCAATTTCTTCTATTTTATCAAGTGTATGGCATACTAAATCCTTTCCAATTTACTGTAGGAGATTGTTTCTTCCTTTTTTACTGAACTAAAAATAAAAATTCCCTATATGGGTGTACATCTTTCCTTGCATAAGTGCTATCGCAATTGCATCATTTCCAACCTCCCAGACCTCTCTTTGATGGTAAACAAATGGTGCATCATCATCAAGCCCCTAACATATAGTCAATGAAATTTTGGGTAATGGGCATTCCATTGCCATGCGATTTTCTCAAGTGATGTTTCCCTCCAATTTAGACCATAATGTTTGGTTTCCCTCCCATTATTAATTTCCCGTGATCACTATGGACATAAAAATTAGAATATGTAGTAGTCCATTTCTAGAAAGTACTACCCTATTCCCTCGTTGCTGTAGGTAAGATTGTTATTTTATTTGGTTTTAATGAAATTCGATGTGTATATTTTATTTCAAGGGGTTCCTTTTATTCACAAGTTGCGACGAAACCCTCTCATTGTCCATCTAGTTCCCTTATCTCTTCATTCTCTCCTCCTTTGTCCATCACTCCCCCTCTCTCTGTGTTTTATTCACCCTATTACTTATGGTTTTTGGTGATTCCCTATTTATTGGTGGTTTTGTCTACTTTATTTGCATGATCAACCTTTGTTGATTTTCCTTCTATCTTACACTATGCCCCGTCTAAGTTCTCATCATAGTTGACACAATCATTGAGAGCATCAAGGCCCCTACTACAACCTATTGGGAACACGCTGCCTTGGTAGCTCACATGGAGAAAAATATGGCAAAATTCAAGGCCAAAGCAAAGTAGAACTACGTCCAAGATAATGAGGTTAAGGAAGATGTGGGACATCGGGTCATGGACAAGGGTAACACTTATACTTGAAACACTAGATATTTTTAGACAATGAATTTGTACTAGAAAATCAAGACAATAATGAGAAATGTGTTTGCGTAGAGAAGTGAACATAAACAAGAGATTCTCCTTAGCATTGATGCTCTCCAATTGTAGGTTAAGAAATTGGATCACAAAGTTTCTCTCCTTACCAAGAAGATTACATCTTTGTACTTCTTAACTTCATAGGAGGAGAATGACAATCTTAAATTATTATTATCAACTTTCCCATTGTCTAATATAATTAGGTTCATTTTGTTTTATTTATTTGTCCATGAAAAACATCTTTCTCCTCTAACAATTCTCTATACAATCCAACTTAGTTTTTTTTTACTTTATTATATACTATTCTCATCACTATAATAATTTGGACAAAAAATTTATAATTTTGCAACTAGTTTGATTTTTCTAATAAAAAAACATGAATCAATTATGTTTATTTATTACTTGAATAAATTTAAAAAAAAAAAAAACTTATTTATTTTATTAAAAAAATTAAAAACTTATAACTTTTAAAAATAAAATGAAAATTTAGATATATCCATTATTTTACTCTCTCAAAACTTTTGTACCCCACTCTTAAATGCATATGTGATAAAAGATGTCAATTATGTTTATTTATTACTGGAATACATTTAAAAAAAAACGTTATTTATTTTATTTAAAAAATTAAAAACCTGTAATTTTTAAATATAAAATGAGAATTTAGATGTATCTATTAATTTTACTTTCTCAAAACTTTTGTATTTCACTTTTAAATGCATTAAATGCATATGCGATGAAAGATTGATTTTTTTTACCTTCTTTTTTTAATATATAGTGGTGTAGAATATAAAATTATAAGAATTGTTGTAATGTCTTTTTTTATCTTGTAAACATTTGGTCTTAGTCAGAATACAACAAAATAAAAACAAAAATATTAATGTAATGTAATTGCAGTGTTCTCTAGCCCAGTATGATAGATATGTTGTAAATAAAATTTTGTCATGTCTTGTAAACATTTTGACTTAATTAATAGTAAAAATGAAAATAAAATAAAAATGAGCAAAATCATCAATTTACCTTTAGTGGGTTTTGGCTCCAAGTTTTGACAACCCATACTTTTTCCCGTAGAATTTTTACACAAGAAAGAATATATATATAACATTTTGACTCGGGATTTTGAAAACTCATGGTTTTTTTCCATGGTATTCTTCTTTAATGTAAACTATTTATATGTAGTTTCCATTTAAAAAAATACCTCGGGAAAAAATCATAGATTCCCAAAATCCGGAGTCAAAATGTTATATATATATATATATATATATATATATATATATATATATATATATATATATATATATATATATATATATATAACATTTTGACCTCATACTATCCTTTTTTTACTATAGATTATTTAAAGGTCAAATTACCTAAAATAAAAATAATTATAAATTCAAAATAAATAGTGAAGGAAGGCATCGCATCTCTAATCCAAGTTGAATAAAGAGTTTCAAGAGATAAGTATTATTACCTTTCTTTTCTTGAAACAATAGTTATTGCATTTATGGAAAATAAAATGCTTACAAAGTAAATAGCAATGAAGTTAGAGTTTCTTTAAAAAGGATATATCTTTTCCATGTACGTAAGACAAACTTACAATGTAAGTTCTTGAAAATATTTCTATTATGTTAATGTTTTAGAAATATATTATTCCTAGAGATATACCATGGTAAAAGACCAAACTACTATGCTAGTTTTGCTGAGAAGAACCCATGTGAGTTCTTGCAAAGATTACTAGTATGTATCTTGAAAGGTGTGAGCAGTAGTAAAACATAAATAAGTAAACTTTCTTGCCTTTATATATATCTTATTTAAGAAAAGATGGGAAGCTTGTTTTCTTTTAAAACATATTTCCTACCGGTGTGTTAAATGATAAGGAATCCAAGTCCTTTTCTTGAAAATAAATATAAGCTAAAGAGAATAAACTCTTGAATATACTACATTACTAGATGAATTACATGTACAAAAACTAAAGTAATTTTTTGGTTTCCTTGAAATATATACATGGCTAATGTGGGTATAATATTTCGAGAGTAAGGCATGTGTTCTTATGTTTTATTCCATTAGTTTAATGGAAAATAAAACCATGTTTTGCATGCCTATTATGTTATATGTCCTCGAAGAGGAATCATGAGTTTGCCTACTCGATTATGTTAAATACTCTGTTGGGAAATTAAGATTAGAATATTTATGCATTGTATGCATAGGAACTACAACCAATGTGTTAGCTTTATTATATTTGCATGCTCAAAAGGCAAAATCTGAAGTGGTGGGTCTTTTGTAAAAGTTTAAGTAAAGCGAATGCACACTGTGTCATTTTCCATTAAAGGAATTTCTGAACAGATATAGTGATTTTTCTTGTACGAATGTGTGCGTGTGAGAAAAAAAAAGTCATAATAATGTGGGAGTTATTTGACATGAATTGATAATTACTTACTCACACTAATGTAGAGATGTTAGAAGAAAGCATGTTGTGACATTGTATTCACATCTCATATATGCACATGAATAGGTGTTAAAGGATCACTCAAAGATTGATTATTTATTGATTAAGACTTTATCTAATCATGCTATAAAATCTTGTCGATGCTGCTAAAAGAAAACATTGTTGTAGAGGAGAAATGTGAATTTCCTGATGGGGATGAGTACTACAGTAGGGAGAGAAGGTCTTCAAATGAAATAAAGATAATTATTTTATTTTATTTTATTTTAAGAAGTCTATGCATATGCATGTTGATTTCCTTTAAAAATGAATTGTTATATACATGGCATTGCATGAGATTAACTTCCATTTAAGAGAATTCTTAACAAAGTACATGCTATTATAATATACTTTTTCTGCATAAGAATATGCATATGAGATTAATATGTGTATTATGATTTATTTCTTTAGGAAAGAAAGTATAAAAAGCATGAAAGAAAAATAATTACCTTTCATTTGAGTTTGAAAAGAAGTAATTGTTTTTGCATGCAATAAAATTTCTAAAGTTACCATGCACTACTTTAAAAAGATGAATGTGTATAGTGATGGTGTGTGAAACTAATGCATGAATGCAAAAGATGAGGAAAGCCCTTATATAAGATGATAGAGTGTTAAAATTAAATTGAATAAAGCCTCTTAATGGGTCAAGTTGTGAGACTTAACTAATTGACTAGTTGACTGACTGGTTTTTGCATGAGTCGTCATGAATGCATTAAGATTATTAGTGGCATGGAATGGCTAGTTTTAGAGTGACTCATGTCATGGATGCATTAAAATTATTAATGGCATTGATTAGCTATGAATGAATAACTAATGAAATTTATATGCACGAATCGATTTTGACTAAAGCTAATTGAAAGTTGTGAACAAGTGATTATGATAATTACTTCGTGTGTCAGTCTATTGAAACATAACATTATGGGAAGTGGAAATGTTTGCACTCATACCCTAATCGTTATTGACACATACGCATTAATGAATATTTGTATATAATTTTATGCATGACGACATTGTATGCATGACAACATTTTATGCAGGAACTTAAAATGATTGCGCAAGATAATATGTGCTTGGGAAATGCATATTTATGATTAGCATTGTTTCTTATAGTAAGCATGGGTAGCTTAATGGAAACATAAAATCTGTGAAAATAAAACATCGCAAACATTGCAATGTGAATTGCAACAGTAAATGTTAAAGTATCATGTTTTAATGTGCAAGATTTTGTTATTTCAGAAATAATACTGTACAACACATGTATGTTACTTCTAGGGGGGGAAGTTGTGACAGCTTCATTAAAGTTAACTGGTATTAACTAGTTAAAGACAATTTGTTTAATTTTCTTTTATATGGCAAGAAAAACTTAAATCATCGTTGTTGATAAAGCAAATTATTTAATTTGCTGAAATTAATTAATGAAAAGAAAATCTTTTTAAGCTGATGGTAAAAATGCTTCCAAGAATAGGAGGTGGTTGGGGACAGCTGGAAAGACAGTTACCTACTCCTCTGAGGATAAAGTTGAATCCTAGAGGAGTAGGAATTCTGTGAAATTGGTAAAGGGGGAGTATTTTCTAGAGTTGGTTGGGACTAGTTGAAAATAACTTACAGCAACCCCTTTAAAACCAGAATTTCTGAGTGTGACTGGATTGGCCATCCAGAGGTCATAGCAGAAAGATCCACTGTTAACCCGTGGCACCGTCCAGATTCTAGAGCTAGGGGCAAGTGGAGGATGTAATAGCCTCCCTTGATGGTTGGGAGGACCATAGCTTGAAAGACTAAATTTCCAGATAAGTATAAAGACCTTTTAGTGTGCTGTGTTATTTTGAATTAATATGGAAAGATTGATTGTATGGATGTTAAAATGACTCGAATTGGTTGTAGAAACCAACTCCCATGGGTTGGGAGGAGCATTTTGTTTACCATGACGGTTCTCATATTGGAACAAGTTAAGTAAAAAGTTATGTGTTGTATTAAAATGAAGTTTTATAAGATTGTGTAAATATCCTATGTAGATATTAAGAGAAAAGGAGCTTAGTGCTCGGAAAATTAATTAATGAATGTATAAGTTCATTTATTTTATTACTAATTTGTTTGAATGTCTTAGCAGATTCTAGGATATGACCATGGTGCATTGATTGACCAATGGTACGATTAGAGAGCTAGTTGCTCTCTGAGTACTTTTTGAAGTACTGTGTGGATGTCTTTAGTAGGAGCTAAGACAGTGTGCACGTGATGCATTGATGAGAGGGTTGGTTCTCTTTGAGTACTTATGGAAGTACTTTGATTAAAACATATCTTTATATTGCAATAATGTTTGATGGTTGCAAGAATTTTCATTTGATTGAAACTATGTGACTAATGTGATTGAATTGTTAGTCATACATTATAGGCTGTTTCCAGGAAGTGTTGATGGGTGTTCAACCATTCTCAGAGAGCTTGCGTAAAAGCCATCATTTCTTCCATTAGTAATTGGTAAATAATTGTAAGTTCATATAGAGATTTTTCTATATTTTTATGAATTGAATAAGGGATAAGCAGTTAGAAATGGAAATGAAATTTTCTTTGCGCTATACATGCTTATGAATATGGATAAAAAAATTATTGTTTCAATTAATGGCATTTAAGGAAACGAAAGTGTTTGATTGTGAGGGGAAGGACCCCTTTGGGTTGTTTATATTATTATATTATGAGTATAAGTTTAAGTTTCAGTGAGAGAAGCACACCGAGGACGGTGTTCTCTTAAGGGGGGGAGTATGTAACAAACCTCTCCCGTAAATAGTCATGGTAAATAAATTTTACTCTAACTGTTAATCAAGAATCGGTTGAAAGTTAAAACGACTTCTTCATAACAAACTTACATTATTAATATGAAAGTAAAATGACGAGTCCAACAGTTTTTGGGGAGTATTCATTTGGGTTTTGTACTGGGAAAACTGCCCTGCCGAGCCCCATGGATTTGAAATTGGTTTTGCGCTACAGTCTTGCGTGGGACTTCTTAGGGAATCATCATCAGAATGAAAATTTGCGAATGATGAATAATGAGATGGGATTGGCGTTTTTCTTTAGGTTTGGTTTCACGACTTTCCAAAAATCGTCGAGCTTTGCAAAGTATTTGATTGGGAATTTTAATGGGTGATTCCATGGCTAAAAAGGACAAATGAGGTACTCAGGCCATTTTTAAGAATATGCAGAAAGAATGACAGGTATTTTCAAGTCTATTCTTGTTATTGATGATTGCAACCTGCACTATATTTCTGCCTGCCACTATATTTCTACGCAAATATTACTACGTGAGAATTGTGAAAGGTATGGTCGTCTGTCTTATTTTTTATTTAAAATGATTTCTTTGTAATACCCTGTTCTGGTGCATAAAGAAATAGTTAACATTGTAATTTTTCAGAGTTGATAAGAATTATTGTAATTTCTTTGGAAAATAATTCTGACTTTTTTTATAGAAAAAATATGTTATCTTTCTTAGTAAAGAAAGATATTTTGCTGAGTGTAGATAAGGATAATAATTATGTTAAATTTTGGAAAGAAAATATAACTTGGCTTGTCTATATATATATATATATGGAAAGTTACTATGTTAAATTCCTTAAAAATACACAATTCGTGTATTTCTAGAAAAGATTAGTATTATGTCAATCTTTTAGAAAGATAATGTTATTAGAAATATAACATGGTAAAAGGAAAACTTATTTTGCGGGTTTTTCAGAAAAGAATCCATGTTGTATTTTCTTGAGAAGATTTCTATATGTTATTCTTTGCTATTATGCCAATCTTTTACATAATAGTTAAGAGTGGTAGTATTCTAAGAAGTTTTTTGTAAAAATAATCCATGTTGTCTTAAAGATTGCTATTATGTTAATCTTTTTTACATGAAAATAGTATTTCATGATGATAGAAATATAAGAAGGGAATATGTGTTTCCTACAGTAAAGGAAGAGCTATCTCTCTTGCATGCACAAAGAGGGAGAGTTATCTCTCTTGCATGCACAAAGAATAGCCATTATGTTATAGAGGCATGTTCTTTGCATGTATAAAGAAATGTTGAGCTATCTTAATATTTAGGAGAATATGTGAGTGCCTTTATGATATCAAAACTAATATGTTAGTTTATGTTAGTTCTTTTGGAATAAGGTCATGCATAGGCATGCAACATATGTAATAAATATCATTGGAAAAGAATATAAATATTTGTATGTGGGAAAGATAGCATGTTGTGCTAAACTACATTGGAAATGATTGTTAGTATAATCTTTGAAAAATAAGACATGTATTTGTATTCCTAACTGCATAGTTTTATAGAAAAGAAAACATATGTTTACATGCTCACTAGCGTTGAGATTCCCTTTGGTAAGAATCATAAAGGAAGCTATGTGCTTTGTTGGAGACTCTTTTGGAATCTATATGCATTTGCATGCATGGGAGCAACATTTGATATGTTAGATTGCACTCCATGTACTAAAAGTAATAGCTCAAGGGTTAGCTATTTTGATTAAATTATGTAAATTGCATGCACGAGTATCATAACTAAGTATCAGTTTATTTTAAATGTATGCTGGGGAGATGTAGTTATTATCTTGCAGTGCTTATGCGACGGAAACATTAGTTAATGTGATGACTTATAACCAGCACATATGAGGTATGTGTTGTTAAAGGGATAATTTCAAGGTACTTTACTTGCATGTCATGAATATACATGAGTAGATGGAGAAACTACTATAGTATAGATTTATGAAATGATTTATTATACTTTATGAATCTTGACATCAATGTACGTTGAAGGTAACATTAGCAGGGTATGATGGTGATATGTATAAAGGAAATATTATGCTTAACCTGGTGGCAGGTCAATGATTATGGTTCGTGCAGATGAGTGCAAACTACCGGATGATCCAGTGTACGATGGACCACTGTAGGTACATCCATGCCATCGAGATATGAAGATATGAAGACCAGAGGGTAAATGGTATCATATTTATTGTAATGGCTTTAAGCTAGATATTTGTATATTTCCTTGTAATATTTATAAATGATGGTTAAGGGATGGTCTCCCTTATAAGCCATTGAGTGAGGGCTGATCACCCTCACGAGCGTTTAATAATAAAATTAAACGTTTGCTGGTTTTCACCCTACGGGGTTTCCAGGGTATATTGGTGTTCAATGATGTGATTGATTATTGTGTCAAGTTGATGATGTTGATTCCTTTCTTGTTATGATGTTCATAATGGCAAGTATGTGATGATTATATGAGTAAAGAAATGAATGGAAGGTTACATCATACAGTGTTATGCTAATGTACTGTAATGGAGGATTGTTAATGGTTAAGGAGCTTACTATTCTTATTCTAAAGTTACACTATGATCTGGTAAACATTCTATGTAATGATGAGTAACTTCTATACAAAATTTTAACTCCTTACATTTACCTATGAAGTTAATGGTGTATGTTACACCCTAACCCTTCACCTGACAGTTTTCTGCTATTATTGTTGGTTTCTACCATTATATAGTTAACTATAATAGTCTTGCAGCTTTGAAATAATTGTAAACATTACTATTTTATCTTTCACATTCATTAGCAGGAATTATTGACATAGTGTAACTTATCTGTAAAATGATAAGGGTTTGAACAGTAAATGTTTTCTTTCTGCAATATATAGTACTCTGTTTTTCTTAAGATTGAATTGATTCTTCTTGGTAGGTCGAATTACTTCTAAAAGTACATATAATCTCAAAATCTATGCTTAGCTTCACTTTTCTATTTTCTGATATTTAATTCCTGTTTCATGAAATACTGCTAATGTTTTCTAGAATTCCTGCATTCTTTTATAGAAGAGCTTTTTAGGAAAGAAACATCACAGTAATCTAACTCTGAATGTAATTCTTCTACTAATAGTGAAGAATATTGTTACTAGTGTATAAACAATTGAAAATACAACAGCTTATACATTACTGTACCTACCATTCTGATAAAATATTTCTAACAAATAAGAATCACATGAAACTATCAGGTTTAGTTCTACACGTATACTTATCTGAATTAAACTATTCAGCTGTGGTCCTCCGAACCATCAAGTAAGGCTATTATGTCCTCCTTGCCCCCGTGTTCCAAACTCAATGGTTCGGGTTAACAGTGGAAATAATCTTTCTGTTGTGACCCCAGGACACCCAATCCAGTCAGAACCAGAAGTTTCAGGAAATTTCTGAGTGTAATTCCACTAGTTAATACCACCTCAAGAATTTTTCACTCTTTCCTTTTTTTTCCATTCATGGAACCCCTAATCCTCTCTGGAATCAGTCCTTTATCCTAGAGGAGTACGTAACTATTTCTAACTGTTCCCCAACCTCTTTTCAGTTCTTGGAAACATTTATCATAAGCTTTTTACTTTTCTTATCGAGTTATTTTTCATAAAAAAAATAAAAAAAAAAAAAAAAATATATATATATATATATATATATATTATTAAAATAACATTAATTGTCTCAGTTTTTCATTTAAAAACAACAATAAAATTACTTAACTAGTAATTCAACTAGTTAGCAATAATGTAGTTGTCACAACTTCCCCCCCTGGAAGTAACACCGTCCTCAGTGTTTCACTTTAACTCTGAAAAGAGTTCTGGGTAAGCCTTCCATATGAAACTTTCATCCTCCCAAGTAGCTTCATCCAGGCTGAAGTGCTTCCATTGCACTTTCACCTGGGTGATAGCTCGCTTTCGGAGCACGATTTCCCTTTGGTCAAGTATGCGTTGCGTCTCGACCAAGAATTATTCGTCTGGTTCTACCTGAAAAAATAACAATTTTCAGGTCAGTTTCTTGCAAAGGAAATCACATTACAAGTTAGGATTCCATTACTATCCTACCTCTATATGCTTCAAATGAATTACATGCTTCGAATCATGTACATAACGCTTCAATAGAAACACATGAAATACATTGTGTACTCGAATATGACTGGGTAATGCTAGCCGATAGGCTACAGGTCCTACCCTCTCCAAAATCTCAAATGGTCCACAAAATCTGGGAGCCAATTTGGCACAAGAGGCCCACTGTAAGGTACTCCTTTTTGGCTTGATCCTTACGTACACATGATCTCCTATTGTGAACTCACGATAATACCTTTTCTTATCTGCATAGATCTTCTGTCGATCTTGTGTAGCCTTTAAATTTTGTATTATTTTCCTCACCTCTGCTTCCATTTCTGCAAGCATTTCAGGTCCTAACATTAGCTTTGTCTCCGAGCTGCTCCAATTTATGGGTGTGCAGCACTGTCTTCCATATAAGGCCTCGAAAGGACTCATTTTAAGAGATTCTTGATAACCGTTGTTATAAGCAAATTCAACAAGGTGCAGATAATTTTCCCACTTAGTTGGCTCCCTCATCACATACATGGGAACATGTTTTCCATAACTTGGTTCACTCACTCCGTTTGACCATCGTTCTGGGGGTGATAAGCAGTACTGAAGTTTATCTGTGTACCCAATCCTAAAAACAAGGTTTTGCAAAAAGCAGAAGTAAACTTAACATCTCGATCTGAAATGATAGTATTTGGAATTCCATGCAATCTAAAAATTTCCTTCATGAAAATGTCAGCTATTTGTAAAGTCTTGTAAGTAGACTGTATGGGTATAAAATGTGCAGATTTACTCAATCTATCAACCACAACCATTATAGAATCATTTTGTCTTTTTGTCCTTGGTAAGCCTATGATGAAGTCTAGAGATACGACCTCCCACTTCCATTCAGGTATAGGTATGGGTTGCAACAATCTTGCAAGATGTTGGTGCTCTACCTTCACCTATTGACATTCCAAACACTTACTTAGATATTCATCAATGTTCTTTCGCATACCAATCTAGAAAAATACCTTTCTAATTGCGGTCAACATCTTCTGGTAACTCGGGTGACCTGCATAATTGTTGTGATGATATTCATTCATTATGATCTCTTTCAGGTCCAACCGATTAGGCACATATACCTTACCCTTGAAGGTTAACATTTCATCTTCATTTATCCCATACTCGAATGTGCCTCCATGCTTTTTTATTTCTTCCATTTGATGCCACAAAAATTGGTACTCAGGATCTTTTTGTGCTTCTTTCTTTACTTGCTCTAAAAATCTATTTTCCAGCTAATTGTAATATAGTTCATATATACCATGTAATTTTCTACTTAATGCATTAGCTAATCTATTTTCTTTTCCTTTGAGATGTTGAATATCCATGTCGAACTCACTCAGGAAAGCATTCCATCTTGCCTATCTTGAGTTCAAATCTGCTTGCTTAAAGTAACTCGTCAAGCTGCTATGATATGTTTTTAATATAAACGTTTTTCCTAGCAAGTAGTGTCTCCATACCCAGACCGCATGAACTACTACTGTCAATTCCAAATCATATGCAGAGTATATTTGCTCATGATCCTTCAACTTTATAGATTCATAAGCTACTACTTTGTCTTCCTGAGACAGGACTGCCCCAACACCTTCTTTACTTGCATCCGTACATACTTTGAATTCTTTGTTGGGGTCAACTACCCTTAACAAAGGAGCTATAGTTAATAGTTGTTTTAGCCTTTAAAAACTCCTTTGGCATTTTATGGTCCATTTGAAAACTTTTCCTTTCTTCTGCAAGGAAGTAATAGGGAAAGCAATTCTGGAAAAACCTTCAATGAATCTTCGATAGTATCCAGCTAGCCCCATAAAGGATCTAATATCTGCCACATTCTGGGGTACTCACCATTCCATAATTGTTTTGATCTTTTTAGGATCAACAAAATTTCCCTCAGCGGAAATAATGTGTCCCAAATACTGGATTTTTTATTTAAACAAATCACACTTACTGAACTTTGCATACAACCGATGTTTTCTTAGAAATTCTAACACAATCCTCAAATGTTATTTATTCTCTTCCTGGTTCTTGGAATAGATCAAGATATCATCTATAAAGATAAGCACAAATTTATCCAGAAAAGGATGGAAGAACCCATGCATTAACCTCATAAAGGTTGTTGGTGCATTTGTTAATCCAAATGGTAACACCACAAATTCGTAGTGACCATACCTTGTACGAAATGTTGTCTTGCAAATGTCTTCTTCCTTGATTCAAATCTGGTGATAGCTCGATCTCAAATCTATCTTGGAAAACACCGTGGCCCCTTTCACTTGATCGAATAGATCATCAATTCTTGGTAAAGGGTACTTATTCTTGATTGTTAATTTGTTGAGCTGCCTGTAATCCATGCACATCCGCATGGTCCCATCTTTCTTTTTCACGAACAAAAATGGGTGCTCCCCAAGGTGACACACTTGGGCAATTATAACCTTTATCCAGCAGTTCCTGCAACTGCATCTTCAGCTCTGTTAATTCCGGCACACTCATTCTATAAGGATCCCTTGACACAGGAGAAGATCCAGGCATTAATTCTATAGTAAAATCAATGTCTCTTTTTGGTGGTAATCTAGGTATGTTTTCTGGAAAAACATCCAGGAATTCTTGCACCACCGGAATATTGTCTATCGCAGGGGATTTCTCCTTAGAATCTACATACCCCACCTAAATTGCATATAACTGGCATCCCTTCCTTATACATTTATTCATTTGGGATGCTATTATTAGGCGTAGCTGTAATGGTTTTCTGATTCCTTGAATTTCCTTCCGGGTTCCATCATGCATTCTGTAATAAATAAAATTTTCCTTACAGTCTACTAGGGTAAAATGATTTTCTAGCCAGTCCATGCCTAACAACACATCGTAGGATCCTAATGGTATAATATTCAAATCTACTTGTAACTGCTAATTCAAAATTTCTAATATATAGTCTGCAATTTTAGCAGTCACTTTACGCTCTGCCCCTGTGGCTAGCTGCACTAGCCAAGAACTTGTAAATTTCTGTTCTTATCAATTTACACAACTCTACCATTCATGGACTAATATAGCTTAGACTTGTGTTGGGATCTACTAAAATAGAAACAGAGTGAGTTAGTATTTTACCTTCCAGCTCAATCATCATGGGCTGATAATCCGCTTGTCGGTCCTCCAATGCCACATTAATACGAGGAATGTTTCTTGCTACATCACCCACAATAGAAGCTTCCTACAAGTTTGCTACAACATCATTTCTTGCTCGCTGTGGGCATTTTTTGTAGTAATGTGCTTCACCACAACCCCAACATTGTAAAGATGGTTTTGTCACTTGCCCTTGATCAGGCTTGCTTGATGCTTTTGTAGGCTTTTGGTCTACTGGCCATCTAGTCCTCTAATGATTTCTGCCAAATTGTTTGCTACCAGGATTATGTGCAGAATTCTTAAAGTTGCCACTTTTGGTACCCTTGAAATTCGAATTACTTTTTTGTCCTTTTTTTGGCTACCAAGTCTTGCCAACCTCCCCTTTCGCCTTGGACTTTTGATAGCACATTTTAGCTTTAGGAATGGCTTCATCCATAGTACAAGGATTTATAAATTCTATTCTTTCTTTCATGTGTATTGACAAACTGCTCAGAAATCTCTGCACCTAGCCTTCTCCTCTTGAAGATATGGAACATAGCGTAATAGGGAGGTAAACTTAGTAATATAATCATCCATGGTCATCTGTCCCAGCTTTAGATCATGAAATTCTTTAGCTTTCTCATCATAAAATCTTTCAGTCATGTACTTGTCCTTGAAGTATTGATGGAATGATTCCCAAGTGACGTCTTGTTCTTCAATACTACGTACATTCTTCACCTCCTTCCACCACAGAGTGGCTTTCTCTCTTAGCTGGTATATTTCTAACCTAGCCTTTAGGTTGCTATTATATTCACACCCCTGAAAATACTTATTCATATTTATTAACCATGCTTTTGCCACCTCCTCAGCCTCACCATTAAATGTTGGTGGTTTTATTTTACAAAATTCTCCTTGAAGTTCTACTTTCTGTCTCTTGACTTCTTGCGGATCAGACAAGTTACCAGATTCTACTGCATTAAAATTTTTATTCTTACTTCGCTAAGAGGGGCTCTTTTCCACCCTTTCTGTAGTGTTATTTCCTGTTTGCTGCTCATTTTCTTCCTACACACCTCTATCAGTACTGGGATGTTTCACCTCATGGTGTTGTTTATCTGACAGACTTTTTAAAATATTTTCCTGGTCATGCAGTAATCACTCATTATCTTTTCAAACGTGCACCATCTCCTCCTACAGCTGTTGAATAGTATTTAACAGGAAACTGGTTTGGTGTTGTTGCTCTTCTAACAACCTTTTAGTTTTTTATTGCTGTTTGACACTTAGTTGGACCCAAATCTCTAGGTTCATCACTGATTGTACGTGGGGTTCCCCTGTGTCTTGAGGGGGCTACATCGGGGTTCCTCTTCTCATAGTGTTTTCTACTAGATGGCTAAATTATTTTCTCTTTCTCTTTGTGCATCATTTACACACATCTTCATCGTTATTTGACCCTTAGGGTCCCCGTGTATGAACCTGGCTCTGATACCACTTGTCACATACACTCACACTTCATAAAAAAAAAAAATATCCTTCATAACTTTATCGTATAGTAAATATTCAAAACTCTGCAATGTATCTCTATAAGAAAAGATTGCAAATCTGATATAACAGATTTTTATTAATTTTATTCGTTCTGCAACATATTGAATTTGGAATTTCAATAGTTCATATATATATAATCAACAGAAATATATATATATTAATCAACAATAATATTGGAAAATAAATATCAACCACAATCGGTTTAATGCTCCTCCGCCATACCTGTCATTTCGTTTTAATGCAATCATGGCTGTTATAGTACTGGCATTTATACATATTGATATACATTCGGATTTCTCTATGACACCTGTGCGATGTACACAGCCTGTGATGATCACAAGGTAACTAAACCCGATCTACGCTGTTGATTGCTTGTATTGGTTCGATGACATCTGGCTGAGGCGGGAACTGGGCCAAGGCAATCCCGCCAAGCCCTAGTTATACGCATTGGGTTTACTCTATGGTGAAGTGCTGGTTCACTGGGGATTTTCCAGCACTGTGCCGATTATCTGTTTCAATGGTCGATTTGGCTACCCATGGCAACACCGAGCCCGACTCAGGATTTGGAGGAGACTTTATAAACTAGCTTGCAAATGAAAATTTTCTCCATGCTCTGTTTCGTCTGGTCGTCCATTTAGCTATGTCTTCAGGTTACTCACTCCTTCCCTATAATATTTGTTTTCGATTGCAACCCCTCTATTTACTGTTTTACTTATTCAACTTATAGTTTAATTGCTAAGTCAGTTATGGATATTTATCCCTTTTTCTTCTCTGTGATGCAAGGTTACGAGAGTAATGGCAGCCATAATTTTTTCAGCGCTCTTCTCAGGTAATCTGTTCGAATGTAAGGTTTACTATTTTATCAATTTCAAAACTATGTTATCCATATTACATCCTTCCAGTTCAAAAAAAATCATTTCGCTTATCCTTTTTATTTTGGCAGGTAAGGCTTTCGAAGCCTCGTAGCAATTTCTCTTCTGCGGAAAGTTTTCGGTTACAAATTTCGGAATTCCACTTATCCTATTCAGGATTTCTTTAGGTATGCTTGAGGGTTTTATCGTCTTGCCCAAATGGCCCTTAGGATGCTTTATGCATACAAGCTCTCTTGTTTGATCTTGGCAGTTCGATTAATCCTTTCGGAAAAATTATGGTTCTTCACGAAAACATTGCTGTAATATATTCTAATGGAAATAGACGGAACATTTAGCAGGTTTTCATTTTGTTTTAATTTGGACTGATACCACAGTGCAGAACTTTTGGTTTTACCCCGAGTGTTTTTAAGATCAGAAGAACTGATGAATTTTAACTCAGTTTTCTCCTTTCTGAAATATAAAACTTCGTTTAATAGAATCTGTGTATAATATCTTGAAATTTTGACCGTGTTCTTCGATGCGTTTACTGGGTTGTCTATTTGGTTTCAACGCTGAATTATGAAATGCTTTCTCAACTATTTTCTATGGCTTACTTTTACGAAGCTATCTCATGCAACTTTACTTGAATGAACCCTAGTTCAATGCTTCTCTTACATGCATATATTGCTTATACTGAATATGTATATTTTGTATGAAAAATACCATATAAATTTCTCTATTGTTTCTCCCAGGTGTCTGAACCACCATTCTTTTCAATGCCCGAGTATTTCTATTTTATATAGGTGAAAGACAACTAGGTTTTGGGATTGGGTTGCTTACCCTAACCCCTCACCTGACAGTCTTCCGCTGTTATTGCTGGTTTCTACCATTATATAGTTAACTATAATAGTCTTGCAGCTTTGAAATAATTGTAAATATTACTATTTTATCTTTCTCATTCAATAGCAGGAATTATTGACATAGTGTAACTTATCTGTAAAATGATAAGGGTTTGAACAGTAAATGTTTTCTTTCTGCAATATATAGTACTCTGTTTTTCTTAAGATTGAATTGATTCTTCTTGGTAGGTAGAATTAATTTGAAAAGTACATATAATCCGAAAATCTATGCTTAGCTTCACTTTTCTATTTTCTGATATTTAATTCCTGTTTCATGAAATACTGCTAATTTTTTCTAGAATTCCTACTTTCTTTTATAGCAGAGCTTTTTAGGAAAGAAACATCACAGTAATCTAACTCGGAATGTAAGTCATCTACTAATAGTGAAGAATATTGTTACTGGTGTATAAACAATTGAAAATACAGTAGCTTATACATTAATGTACCTACCATTCTGATAAAATGTTTCTAACAAATAAGAATCACATGAAACTCTCAGGTTTAGTTCCGCATGTATACTTATCTGAATGTAAATTATTCAGCTGTGGTCTTCCCAACCATCAAGTAAGGCTATTACGTCCTCCTTGCCCCCGTGCTCCAGACTGAATGGTTCGGGTTAACAGTGGAAATAATATTTCTGTTGTGACCTCAAGACACCCAGTCCAGTCAGAACTAGAAGATTCAGGAAATTTCTGTGTAACTCCACTGGTTAATACCAGCTCAAGGATTTTTCACTCTTTCCTTTTTTTTCCATTCACAGAACCCCTACTCCTCTCTGGAATCAGTCCTTTATCCTAGAGGAGTAGGTAACTGTTTCTAACTGTTCCCCAACCTCTTTTCAGTTCTTGGAAACATTTACCATCATCTTTTTACTTTTCTTATCCAGATTCCAATTATTTTTCATAACATTTTTTTTTTATATTAAAATAACATTAATTGTTTCAGTTTTTCATTTAAAAACAACAATAAAATTACTTCACTAGTAATTCAGCTAGTTAGCAATAATGTAGCTGTCAGAACTCCCCCCCCTAGAAGTAACACCATCCTCAGTGTTTCACTTTGACTCCGAAAAGAGTTTTGGGTAAGCCTTCCGTATGAAACCTGTGTCCTCCCAAGTAGCTTCATCTAGGCTGAAGTGCTTCCATTGCACTTTCACCGAGGTGATAGCTCACTTTCGGAGCATGATTTCCATTTGGTTAAGTATGCGTTGCGGCTCGACCGGGAATTCTCCATCCGGTTCTACCTTAAACAATAACAATTTTCAGGTCAATTTCTTGCAAATGAAATCAAATTACAACTTAGGATTCCATTACTATCCTACCTCTATATGTTGCCAATGAATTGCATGCTTCGAATCATGTACATAACGCTTCAACAGAGACACATGAAATACATTGTGTACTCGGATATGATTGGGTAATGCTAGCCGATAGGCTACAGGTCCTACCCTCTCCAAAATCTCAAAGGGTCCACAAAATCTGGGAGCCAATTTGGCACAAGAGGCCCACTGTAAGGTACTCCTTTTTGGCTTGATCCTTATGTACATATGATCTCCTATTGTGAACTCACGATAAGACCTTTTCTTATCTGCATAGATCTTCTGTCGATCTTGTGCAGCCTTTAAATTTTGTCTTATTTTCCTGACCTCTGCTTCGATTTCTGCAAGAATTTTAGGTCCTAACATTAGCTTTGTCTCTAGGCTGCTCCAATTTATGGGCGTGCGACACTGTCTTCCATACAAGGCCTCGAAAGAACTCATTTGAGAGATTCCTGATAACCTTTGCTGTAAGAAAATTCAACAAGGTGCAGGTAATCTTCCCACTTAGTTGGATGCTTCATCACATACATGCGCAACATGTCTTCCAGAACATGGTTCACTCGCTCTGTTCGACCATCGGTTTGGGGATGATAAGCAGTACTGAAGTTTATCTGCGTACCCAATCCTGAAAACAAGGTTTTCCAAAAAGTAGAAGTAAACTTAACATCTCGATCTGAAATGACAGTCTTTGGAATTCCATGCAATCTAAAAATTTCCTTCATGAAAATGTCAACTATTTGTACAGTCTTGTAAGTAGACTGTACGGGTATAAAATCTGCAGATTTTCTCAATCTGTCCACCACAACCATTATAGAATCATTTTGTCTTTTCGTCCTTGGTAAGCCTATGATGAAGTCTAGAGATATGACCTCCCACTTCCATTCAGGTATAGGTATGGGCTGCAAAAATCCTGCAGGATGTTGGTGCTCTACCTTCACCTATTGACATTCCAAACACATACTTAGATATTCAGCAATTTTCTTTCACATACCAAGCCAAAAAAATACCTTTCTAATTGCGGTCAATATCTTCTGGTAACCCGAGTGACCTGCATAATTGCTGCGATGATATTCAATCATTATCAGCTCTTTCAGGTCCAACCGATTAGGCACATATACCTTACCCTTGAAGGTTAACATTTGATCTTCATTTATCCCATATTCAAATGTGCCTCCATGCTTTTTTGCCTTCTTCCATTTGATGCCACAAAAAATGGTACTCGATATCTTTTTGTGCTTCTTTCTTTACTTGCTCTGAAAATCTATTTTCCAACTGATTGTAATATAGTTCATATATACCATGTAATTTTCTACTTAATGCATCAGCTACTCGATCTTATTTTACTTTGACATGCTGAATACCCATGTCAAACTCACTCAGGAAAGCATTCCATCTTGCCTATCTTGAGTTCAAATCTGCTTGCTTGAAGTAACTCGTCAAGCTGCTATGATATGTTTTTAATACAAACTTTTTGCCCAACAAGTAGTGTCTTCATAAGTGGAGTGCATGAACTACTGCTATCAATTCCAAATCATATGTAGAGTATCTTCGCTCATGATCCTTCAACTTTCTAGATTCGTAAGCTACTACTTTGCCTTCCTGAGACAGGACTTCCCCAACACCTTCTTTACTTTTGTCCATACATACTTCGAATTTTTTGTTGGGGTCGGCTACCCTTAACATAGGAGCTATAGTCAATAGCTATTTTAGCCTTTCAAAACTCCTATCACATTCTGTGGTCCATTTGAAAACTTTTCCTTTCTTCTGCAAAAAAGTAATAGGGAAAGCAATTCTAGAAAAACCTTCAATGAATCATTGATAGTATCCAGCTAGCCCGATAAAGGATATAATATCTTCCACGTTCCGGGGTACTCGCCATTCCATAATGTTTTTGATATTTTCAGGATCAACAGCAATTCCCTTAGTGGAAATAACGTGTCCCAAATACTGGATTTCTAATTTAAACAAATCACACTTACTGAACTTTGCGTACAGTCGATGTTTTCTTAGCAATTCTAACACAATCCTCAAATGTTATTTATTCTCTTCCTGGTTCTTGGAATAGGTCAAGATATCATTTATAAATATAAGCACAACGTTATCCAAAAAATGATGGAAGACCCAATGCATTAACCTCATAAAGGTTGCTGGTGCATTTGTTAATCCAAAGGGTAACACCACAAATTCGTAGTGACCATACCTTGTACAAAATGTTGTCTTGCAAATTTATTCCTCCTTGATTCGAATCTGGTGATAGCTCAATCTCAAATCTATCTTGGAAAATACCGGGCCCCTTTCACTTGATCAAATAGATCATCAATTCTTGGTAAAGGGTACTTATTCTTGATTGTTAATTTTCTGAGTTGCCTGTAATCCATGCACATACGCATGGTCCCATCTTTATTTTTCACGAAAAAAACGGGTGATCCCCAAGGTGACACACTTGGGCGAATATAACCTTTATCCAGTAGTTCCTACAACTTTATCTTCAACTCTGTTAATTCTGGCACACTCATTATATAAGGATCCCTTGACACAGGAGAAGCTCCAAGAATTAATTCTATAGTAAAATCAATGTCTCTTCTTGGTGGTAATCAAAGTATGTTTTCTGGAAAAACATCCAGGAATTCTTGCACCACCGGAATACTGTCTATCGCAGGGGATTTATCCTTAGAATCTGCATACCCCACCTGAATCGCATATAACTGGCATCCCTTCCTTATACATTTATTCATTTGGGATGTTGTTATTGGGCATAGCTATAATGGTTTTCTGATTCCTTGAATTTCCTTCTGGGTTCCGTCATGCATTCTATAATAAATAAATTTTTCCTTACAGTCTACTAGGGTCCAATGCATTTCTAGCCAGTCCATGCCTAACAACACATCGTAGGATCCTAATGGTATAATACTCAGATCTACTTGTAACTGCTAATTCAAAATTTCTAATATACAGTCCAGAATTTTAGCAGTCACTTTATGCTTTTCCCCTGTGGCTAGCTGCACTAGTCAGGAACTTTTAAATTTCTATTCTTTCAATTTACACAACTCTACCATTCTGGGACTAATATAGCTTAGACTTGCACTGGGATCTACTAAAATAGAAACAAACTGATTTAGTATTTTACCTTCCAGCTCAATCATCGTGGGCTAATAATCCGCTTGTCGGTCCTCCAATGCCGCATTAATACAAAGAATGTTTCTTGCTACATCACCCACAATAGAAGCTTCCTGCAAGTTTGCTACAACATCATTTCTTTCTCGTTGTGGGCAGTTTTTGTAGTAATGCGCTTCACCACAACCCCAGCATTGTAAAGGTGGTTTTGTTACTTGCCCTTGATCAGGCTTGCTTGATGCTTCTGTAGGCTTTTCGTTTGCTGGCCATCTAGTCCTCTGATGATTTCTGCCAAATTGTTTGCTACCAGGATTACGTGCAGAATTATTAAAGTTGCCGCTTTTGGCACCCTTGAAATTCGAACTAGTTTTTTATCCTTTTTTTGGTTGCCAAGTCTTGCCAACCTCCCCTTTCGCCTTGGACTGTTGATAGAACATTTGAGCTTTACAAATGGCTTCATCCATAGTTCGAGGATTTACAAATTCTATTCTTTCTTTCATGTGTGTTGGCAAACTGCTCAGAAATCTCTGCACCTTAGCCTTCTCCTCTCAAAGATATGGAACATAGCATAATAGGGAGGTAAACTTAGTAATATAATCATCCATGGTCATCTCTCCCAGCTTTAGATCATGAAATTCTTTAGCTTTTTCATCATAAAATCTTTCAGTCAGGTACTTGTCCTTGAAGTATTGTTGGAATGATTCCCAGGTGACGTCTTGTTCTTCAATACTACGTACATTCTTTACCTCCTCCCACCACAGAGTGGCTTTCTCTTAGCTAGTATATTGCTAACCTGGCTTTCAGGTTGCTGTTATATTCATACACCTGAAAATACTTATTCATATTTATTAACCACGCTTCTGCCACCTCCTCAACCTCACCATCAAATGTTGGTGGTTTTATGTTACGAAATTCTCCTTGAAGTTCTACTTTCTGTACCTTGACTTCTTGTAGATCAGACAAGTTACCAGATTCTACCTCGTTAAAACTTTTATTCTTACTTCGCTGAGAGGGGCTCTTTTCCACCCTTTATGTCGTGTTATTTCCTGTTTGCTGCTCATTTTCTTCCTGCACACCTCTATCAGTACCAAATGTTCCACCTCCTGGTTTTGTTTATCTGACAGACTTTTTAAATTATTTTCTTGGTTATGTAGTAATCGCCCATTATCTTTTCGAATGCGCACCATCTCCTCCTGCATCTGTTGAACAGTATTTAACAGGAAACTGGTTTGGTGTTGTTGCTCTTCTAACAACCTACTATTTTTCTATTGATGTTCGACACTTAGTTGGACCCACATCTCTGGGTTCATCACTGGTTGTACTTGGGGTTCCCCTGTGTCTTGAGGGGGCTGCATCGGGGTTCCTCTTCTCATAGTGTTTTCTGCTAGATGGCTAAATTCTTTTCTCTTTCTCTCTGTGCATCATTTACACACAGCTTCATCATTAGTTGACCCTTAGGGTCCCAGTGTATGAACCTGGCTCTGATACCCCTTGTCACATACACTCACACTTCATAAAAAAATAAAAAATTATCCTTCATAACTTTATCATATAGTAAATATTAAAAACTATGCAATGTATCTCTATAAGAAAAGATTGCAAATCTGATATAACAGATTTGTATTAATTTTATTCGTTCTGCAACATATTGACTTTGGAATTTCAATAGTTCATATATATATATATATATAATCTACAGAAATATATGTATATTAATCAACAATAATATCGGAAAATAAATATCAACCACAATGGGTTTAATGCTCCTCCGCCATACTTGTCATTTCATTTTAATGCAATCATAGCTGTTATAGTACTAGAATTTATACATATTGATATACATTCATATTTCTCTGTGACACCTGTGCGGTGTACATAGCCTGTGATGATCATGAGGTGACTAAACCCAATCTACGTTGTTTATTTCTTGTACTGGTTCGATGAAATCTAACTGAGGTGGGAACTGGGCCTAGGAAATCCTGCCAAGCCCTAGTTATATGCATTGGGTTTACTCTGCATGTCATTCTCTATGGCGAAGTGGTGAAGTGCTAGTTCACTGGGGTTTTTCCGCCACCGTGCCGATTATCTGTTTCAATGGTCGATGTTGCTGCCCATGGCAACACCGAGCCCAACTTAGGATTTGGAGGAGACTTACCTCTTATAAACTGGCTTGCAAATAAAGATTTTCTCCATGCTCTGTTTCGTCCAGTCGTCCATTTAGCTATGTCTTCAGGTTACTCACTCCTTCCCTGTAATATTTTTTTTCGATTGCAAACCCTCTGTTTTTCTTTTTACTCATTCAACTTATAGTTTAATTGCTAATTCGGTTATGGATCTTTATCCCTTTTTCTTCTCTGTGATGCAGGGCTATGAGAGCAATGGCAGCCATAATTTCTTCAACGCTCTTCTCAGGTAAGCTATTCGAATGTAGGTTTTACTATTTTATCATTTTCAAAACTATGTTATCCATATTAGATCCTTCCAGGTCAAAAAAAATCATTTCGCTTATCCTTTTTATTTTGGCAGGTAAGGCTTTTGAAGCCTCGTAGTAATTTCTCTTCTGTGGAAAGTTTTTGGTTACAAAGTTTAACATTCCACTTATCCTATTCAAGATTTCTTCAGGTATGCTTGAGGGTTTTATCATCTTGCCCAAACAGCCCTTAGGATGATTTATGCATATAAGCTTTCTTGTTTGGTCTTGGCAGTTCGATTAATCCTTTCGGAAAAATTATGGTTCCTCACGGAAACATTGCTGTAATATATTTTGATGGAAATAGATGGAACATTTAGCTATGGGAATTGTAAATGTTTAAAAGGGTTTTAATTTTGTTTTAATTCGGACTAATACCACAGTGTGGAACTTCTGTATTTATCCCGAATGTTTTTAAGATCAGAAGAACTGATGAATTTTAGCTTGGTTTTCTCCTTTCTGAAATATAAAAATTCTTTTAATAGAATCTGTGTATAATCTCTTGAAACTTTGACCGTGTTCTTCGATGCATTTACTAGGTTGTCTATTTGGTTTCAAGGCCAAATTATGAAATGCTTTCTCAGCTATTTGCTATGGCTTACTTTTACGAAGCTATCTCATGCAACCTTACTTGAATGAACCCTAGTTTAATGCTGCTCTTACATGCATATATTGCTTATACTGAATATGTATATTTTGTATGAAAAATACTGTATAAATTTCTCTATTGTTTCTCCCAGGTGTCCGAACCACCATTCTTTTCAATGTCCGAGTATTTCTAATTTATATAGGTTAAAGACAACTAGGTTTTGGGATTGGGTTGCTTACCCACATCCTTCACCTGATAGTCTTCTGTTGTTATTGTTGGTTTCTACCACTATATAGTTAACTATAATAGTCTTGCATCCTTGAAATAATTGTAAACATTACTATTTTATCTTTCTCATTCATTAGCATGAATTATTGACATAGTGTAACATATCCGTAAAATGATAAGGGTTTGAACAGTAAATGTTTTCTTTCTGCAATATATAGTACTCTGTTTTTCTTAAGATTGAATTGATTCTTCTTGGTAGGTTGAATTACTTTGAAAAGTACATACAATCCGAAAATCTATGCTTAGCTTCACTTTTCTATCTTTTGATATTTAATTCTTGTTTCATGAAATAATGCTAATGTTTTCTAGAATTCCTACATTCTTTTATAGCAGGGCTTTTTAGGAAAGAAACAGCACATTAATCTAACTCTGAATGTAATTCGTCTACTAACAGTGAATAATATTGTTACTAGTGTATAAAAAATTGAAAATACAGCAGCTTATACATTGTTGTACCTACCATTCTGATAAAATATTCCTAACAAATAAGAATCACATGAAACTATCAGGTTTAGTTCTGCATGTATACTTATCTGAATGTAAGTTATTCAGCTGGCATCCTCACAACCATCAAGTAAGGCTATTACGTCCTCCTTGCCCCCATGCTCCAAACATAATGGTTCGGGTTAACAGTGGAAATAACCTTTCTATTGTGACCTCAGGACACCCAGTCGAGTCAGAACCAGAAGTTTCAGGAATTTTCTCAGTGTAATTCCACTGGTTAATACCAGCTCAAGAATTTTTCACTCTTTCCTTTCTTTTTTCTATTCACGGAACCCCTACTCCTCTATGGAATCAGTCCTTTATCCTAGAGGAGTAGGTAACTATTTCTAACTGTTCCCCAACCTCTTTTCAGTTCTTGGAAACATTTACCATCAAATTTTTACTTTTCTTATCCAGTTATTTTTCATAACAATTTTTTTTTATTAAAATAACATTAATTGTCTCAGTTTTTCATTTAACAACAACAATAAAATTACTTATCTAGTAATTCATCTAGTTAGCAATAATGTAGCTGTCACAACTTTCCCCCTTGGAAGTAACACCATCCTCGGTGTTTCACTTTGACTCTGAAAAGAGTTCTGGGTAAGCCTTCCATATGAAATATTCATCCTCCCAAGTACCTTCATCCGGGCTAAAGTGCTTCCATTGCACTTTCACCTGGGTGATAGCTCGCTTTCAGAGCATGATTTCCCTTTGGTCAAGTATGCATTGCGGCTCGACCAGGAATTCTCCGTCTGGTTCTACCTGAAAAAATAACAATTTTTAGGTCAATTTCTTGCAAAGGAAATCACATTACAAGTTAGGATTTCATTACTATCCTACCTCTATATGCTTCCAATGAATTACATGCTTCGAATCATGTACATAACGCTTCAACAGAGACACATGAAATAAATTGTGTACTCGGATATGACTGGGTAATGCTAGCCAATAGGCTACAAGTCCTACCCTCTCCAAAATCTCAAAGGGTCCACAAAATCTGAGAGAAAATTTGGCACAAGAGGCCCACTGTAAGGTACTCCTTTTTGGCTTGATCCTTACGTACACATGATATGCTATTGTGAAGTCATGATAATACCTTTTCTTATCTGCATAGATCTTCTATTGATCTTGTGCAGCCTTTAAAATTTGTCTTATTTTCCTCACCTCTGCTTCCATTTCTGCAAGCATTTCAGGTCCTAACATTAGCTTTGTCTCCGGGCTGCTCCAATTTATGGGCATGCGGCACTGTCTTCCATACAAAGCCTCGAAAGGACTCATTTAAGATATTCCTGATAACCGTTGCTGTAAGAAAATTCAACAAGGTGCAGGTAATCTTCCCACTTAGTTGGATGCTTCATCACATACATGCGCAACATGTCTTCCAGAACTTGTTTCACTCGCTCTGTTTGACCATCGGTCTGGGGGTGATAAGTAGTACTGAAGTTTATCTACATACCCAATCCTGAAAACAAGGTTTTCAAAAAAGCAGAAGTAAACTTAACATCTCAATCTGAAATGACAGTCTTTGGAATTCCATGCAATCTAAAAATTTCCTTTATGAAAATGGCAGCTATTTGTACAGTCTTGTAAGTAGACTGTAAAGGTATAAAATGTGCAGATTTACTCAATCTGTCCACCACAAACATTATAGAATCATTTTATCTTTTCTTCCTTGGTAAGCCTATGATGAAGTCTAGAGATATGACCTCCCACTTCCATTCAGGTATAGGTATGGGCTGCAACAATCCTACAGGATTTTAGTGCTCTACCTTCACCTATTGACATTCCAAACACTTACTTAGATATTCAGCAATGTTCTTTTGCACACCAGGCCAAAAAAATACCTTTCTAATTACGGTCAACATCTTCTGGTAACTCGGGTGACCTGCATAATTACTACGATGATATTCATTCATTATCAGCTCTTTCAGGTCCAACCGATTAGGCACATATACCTTACCCTTGAAGGTTAACATTTGATCTTCATTTATCCCATACTCAGATGTGCCTCCATGCTTTTTTCTTTCTTCCATTTGATGCCACAAAAACTAGTACTCGAGATATTTTTGTGCTTCTTTCTTTACTTGCTCTAAAAATCTATTTTCCGGTTGATTGTTATATAGTTCATATATACCATGTAATTTTCTACTTAATGCATTAGCTACTCGATTTTATTTTCCTTTGACATGCTGAATATCCATGTCGAACTCACTCAGGAAAGCATTCCATCTTACCTGTCTTGAGTTCAAATCTGCTTGCTTGAAGTAACTCGTCAAGCTGCTATGATCTGTTTTTAATACAAAATTTGTGCCCAGCAAGTAATGTCACCATACCCGGAGTGCATGAACTACTACAGTCAAATCCAAATCATATGCAGAGTATCTTTTCTCATGATCCTTCAACTTTCTAGATTCATAAGCTACTACTTTGCCTTCCTGAGACAGGACTGCCCCAACACCTTCTTTACTTGCATCCGTACATACTTTGAATTCTTTGTTGGGGTCAACTACCCTTAACACAGAAGCTATAGTCAACAACTGTTTTAGCCTTTCAAAACTCCTTTGGCATTCCATGGTCCATTTGAAAACTTTTCCTTTCTTCTGCAAGGAAGTAATAGGGAAAGCAATTCTAGAAAAACCTTCAATGAATCTTTGATAGTATCCAGCTAGCCCCATAAAGGATATAATATCTGCCATGTTCTAGGGTAATTGCCATTCCATAATTGTTTTGATATTTTCAGGATCAACAGCAATTCCCTCAGTAGAAATAATGAGTCCCAAATACTGGATTTCTGATTTAAACAAATCACACTTACTAAACTTTGCGTACAGCCGATGTTTTCTTAGAAATTCTAACACAATCCTCAAATGTTATTTATGCTGTTCCTGGTTCTTGGAATAGATCAAGATGTCATCTATAAATATAAGCACAAAGTTATCCAGAAAAGGATGGAAGACCCCATGCATTAACCTCATAAACGTTGCTGGTGCGTTTGTTAATCCAAAGGGTAACACCACAAATTCGTAATGACCATACCTTGTACGAAATGTTGTCTTGCAAATGTCTTCTTCCTTGATTCGAATATGGTGATAGCCCTATCTCAAATCTATCTTGGAAAAGATTGTGGCCCCTTTCACTTGATCGAATAGATCATCAATTCCTTGTAAATGGTACTTATTCTTGATTGTTAATTTGTTGAGCTACCTGTAATCCATGCACATCCGCATGGTCCCATCTTTCTTTTTCATGAACAAAACGGGTGCTCCCCAAGGTGACACACTTGGGAAAATATAACATTATCCAGCAGTTCCTACAACTGCATCTTCAACTCTGTTAATTCCGGCACACTCATTATATAAGGATCCCTTGACACAGGAGAAGCTCCAGGCATTAATTCTATAGTAAAATCAATGTCTCTTTGTGGTGATAATCTAGTTATGTTTTCTGAAAAAACATCCAGGAATTCTTGCACCACTGGAATCTTTCTATCGCAGGTGAGTTCTCCTTAGAATCTTCATACCCCACCTGAAGCACATATAATTGGCATCCCTTCCTTATACATTTATTCATTTGGGATGATTTTATTGTGCGTATTTGTAATGGTTTTCTGATTCCTTGAATTTCCTTCCGGGTTCCGTCATGCATTCTGTAATAAATAACTTTTTCCTTACAGTCTACTAGGGTCCAATGCTTTTCTAGCCAGTCCATGCCTAACAACACATCATAGGATCATAATTGTAGAATATTCAAATCTACTTGTAACTGTCGATTCGAAATTTATAATATACAGTCTGGAATTTTAGCAGTCACTTTACGCTTTGCCCCTGTGGCTAGCTGCACTAGCCAGGAACTTTTAAATTTATGTTCTTTCAATTTACACAACTCTACCATTCTAGGACTAATATAGCTTAGAATTGCGCCGGGATGTACTAAAATAGAAACAAACTGAGTTAGTATTTTACCTTCCAGCTCAATCATCGTGGGTTGATAATCCGCTTGCCGGTCCTCCAATGCCACATTAATATGGGGAATGTTTCTTGCTACATCACCCACAGTAGAAGCTTCCTACAATTTTGCTACAACATCATTTCTTGCTCACTATGGGCAGTTTTTGTAGTAATGTGCTTCACCACAACCCCAACATTGTAAAGGTGGTTTTTTCACTTGCCCTTGATCAGGCTTGCTTGATGCTTCTATAGGCTTTTCGTCTGCTGGCCATCTAGTCCTCTGATGATTTTTTCCAAATTGTTTGCTGCCAGGATTACGTGCAGAATTATTAAAGTTGTCGTTTTTAGCACCCTTGAAATTCAAATTACTTTTTTGTCCTTTCTTTGGCTGCCAAGTCTTGCCAACCTCCCCTTTCGCCTTGGACGATTGATAGCACATTCGAGCTTTATGAATGGATTCATCCATAGTTCGAGGATTTACAAATTCGATTCTTTCTTTCATGTGTGTTGGCAAACTGCTCAGAAATATTTGCACCTTAGCCTTCTCCCCTCGAAGATATGGAACATAGCATAATAGGGAGGTAAACTTAGTAATAGAATCATCCATGGTCATCCGTCCCAGCCTTAGATCATGAAATTCTTTAGCTTTTTCATCATAAAATCTTTCAGTCAGGTACTTGTCTTTGAAGTATTGTTTGAATGATTCCCAGGTGACGTATTGTTCTTCAATACTACGTACATTCTTTACCTCCTGCCACCACAGAGTGGCTTTCTCTCTAAGATCTTATATTGCTAACCTCGCCTTCAGGTTGTTGTTATATTCATACACTTGAAAATACTTATTCATATTTATTAACCACGCTTCTGCCACCTCCTCAGCCTCACCATCAAATGTTGGTGGTTTTATTTTACGAAATTCTCCTTGAAGTTCTACTTTTTGTCTCTTGACTTCTTGCGGATCAAAGAAACTACCAGATTCTGCCTCATTAAAATTTTTATTCTTACTTCGCTGAGAGGGGCTCTTTTCCACCCTTTTTGTAGTGTTATTTCCTGTTTTCTGCTCATTTTATTCCTGCACACCTATATGAGTACCGGGATGTTCCACCTCCTGGTTTTTTTTATCTAACAGACTTTTTAAAATATTTTCCTGGTCATGCAGTAATCGCTCATTATCTTTTCAAATGTGCACCATATCCTCCTACAGCTGTTGAACAGTATTTAACAGGAAACTGGTTTGGTGTTGTTGCTCTTCTAACAACCTACTAGTTTTCTGCTGTTGTTCGACACTTAGTTGGACCCACATCTCTGGGTTCATCACTGGTTGTACTTGGGGTTCCCTGTGTCTTGAGAGGGCTGCATCGGGGTTCCTCTTCTCATGGTGTTTTCTGCTAGATGGTTAAATTCTTTTCTCTTTCTCTCTGTGCATCATTTACACACAGCTTCATTGTTAGTTGACCCTTAGGGTCCCAGCGTATGAACCTAGCTATGATACCACTTGTCACATACACTCACACTTCATAAAAAATAAATAAAAATTATCCTTCATAACTTTATCATATAGTAAATATTCAAAACTATGCAATGTATCTCTATAAGAAAAGATTGCAAATCTGATATAACAGATTTGTATTAATTTTATTCATTTTAAAACATTATGACTTTGGAATTTCAATAGATCATATATATATAATCAATAGAAATATATATATATATATATATATATTAATCAACAATAATATCAGAAAATAAATATCAACCACAATGGGTTTAATGCTCCTCCGCCATACTTGTCATTTCGTTTTAATGCAATCATAGCTATTATAGTATTGGAATGTATACATATTGATATACATTCAGATTTCTCCGTGACACCTATGCAGTGTACACAACCTGCGATGATCAGGAGATAACTAAACCCAATCTACATCGTTGATTTCTTGTATTGGTTCGATGACATCTGGCTGAGGCAGGAACTCAGCCTAGGTAATCCTACCAAGCCCTAGTTCTACACATTGGGTTTACTCTGCATGTCATTCTCTATGGCGAAGTACTAGTTCATTGGTGTTTTTCCGCCATCGTGCTGATTATCTGTTTCAATGTTCGATTTCGTTGCCATGGCCCAACTCAAGATTTGGAGGAGATTTACCTCTTATAAACTGGCTTGCAAATGAAGATGTTCTCCATGCTCTATTTCATTCGATTATCCATTTAGCTATGTCTTCAAGTTACTCACTCCTTCCCCGTAATATTTGTTTTCGATTGAAAACCCTCTGTTTGTCATTTTACTCATTCAACTTATAGTTTAATTGCTAAGTCGGTTATGCATATTTATCCCTTTTTCTTCTTTGTGATGCAGGGCTATGAGAGCAATGGCAGCCATAATTTCTTCAGCGCTCTTCTCAGGTAATCTGTTCGAATGTAAGTTTACTATTTTATCAATTTCAAAACTATGTTATCCATATTACATCCTTCCAGTTCAAAAAAAAAATCATTTCGCTTATCCTTTTTATTTTGGCAGGTAAGGCTTTCGAAGCCTCGTAGCAATTTCTCTTATGTGGAAAGTTTTCGGTTACAAAGTTCGGCATTCCACTTATCCTATTCAGAATTTCAACTTGGTTTTCTCCTTTCTGAAATATAAAACTTCGTTTAATAGAATCTGTGTATAATCTCTTGAAATTTTGACTGTGTTCTTCGACGCGTTTACTGGGTTGTCTATTTGGTTTCAAGGCCAAATTATGAAATGTTTTCTCGGCTGTTTTCTATGGCTTACTTTTACGAAGCTATCTCATGCAACCTTACTTGAATGAACCCTATTTTAACGCTGCTCTTACATGCATATATTGCTTACACTGAATATGTATATTTTGTATGAAAAATACCGTATAAATTTCTCTATTGTTTCTCCCAGGTGTTTGAACCACCATTCTTTTCAATGTCCGAGTATTTCTAATTTATATAGGTGAAAGACAACTAGGTTTTGGGATTGGGTTGCTTACCCTAACCCTTCACCTATCAGTCTTCCGCTGTTATTGCTAGTTTCTACCATTATATAGTTAACTATAATAGTCTTGCAACTTCGAAATAATTGTAACCATTACTATTTTATCTTTCTCATTCATTAGCAGGAATTATTGACATAGTGTAACTTATCTGTAAAATGATAAGGTTTGAACAGTAATTTTTTTCTTTCTGCAATATATAGTACTCTGTTTTTCTTAAGATTGAATTGATTCTTCTTGGTAGGTAGAATTACTTTGAAAAGTACATATAATGCTTAGCTTCACTTTCTATTTTCTAATATTTAATTCCTATTTCAGGAAATACTGCTAATGTTTTCTAGAATTCCTACATTCTTTTATAGAAGAGCTTTTTAGTAAAGAAACATCACAGTAATCTAACTCTGAATGTAATTCGTCTACTAATAGTGAAGAATATTGTTACTAGTGTATAAACAATTGAAAATACAACATCTTATACATTACTGTACCTACCATTCTGATAAAATATTTCTAACAAATCAGAATCACATGAAACTATCAGGTTTAGTTCTGCATGTATACTTATCTGAATGTAAATTATTCAGCTGTGGTCCTCCCAACCATCAAGTAAGGCTATTACATCCTCCTTGCCCCTGTGCTCCAAACTGAATGGTTCAGGTTAACAGTGGAAATAATATTTCTGCTATGACCTCAGGACACCCAGTCGAGTTAGAACCAGAAGTTTCAAGAAATTTCTGAGTGTAATTCCACTGGTTAATACCAGCTCAAGAATTTTTCACTCTTTCCTTTTTTTTTCCATTCACAGAACCCCTACTCCTCTCTGGAATCAGTCCTTTATCCTAGAGGATTAGGTAGTTGTTTCTAACTGTTCCCCATCCTCTTTTCGGTTCTTGGAAGCATTTACCATCAGCTTTTTATTTTTCTTATCCAATTATTTTTCATAACAGTTTTTTTTTTATTAAAATAACATTAATTGTCTCAGTTTTTCATTTAACAACAACAATAAATCATGGGTTCCCAAAATTATCTGCTCCACCTAAGAATATTATGGGAAAAAGTATGAGTTGTTAACACTTTGAGCCAAAACCCCACCAAAGATAAATTGACTATTTTAATCATTTTTATTTTAATTATTATTTTATTTTATTTTATTTTTATTTTTATTTTTATGTAATTTGACTAATTTAAAATGTTTATAGGACATGACTAGATTTTGTTTACAACATCTCTACCATACTGAGTTAGAGATCGCCCAAAAATAACCTTCTGTTAAAATAAAAATTCTACTTTATTATTATTTTTATTAGTTGTTGAGTAGTTAAGGTAGAATTGACTTAGTCAAGTAACTAGTGATTTTTTATATTTTTGAGCTCCATGTTTATGAGAACCTATGATATTCATGTGGAAAATAAACTATTTAAGGGTGGAATTAAACCAAGCTAAACTCATTTTAAATCTGGATCAAGAGGTATCAAATCTCTTGAGATGGAAATATCTTAAGATACAAATATGTGAAGAGATTTGATCCATCTCGACCCTTGGTAAATCAAGAGCTAATATGAATCTACACTGATGATGCAGAGTGATATATTCAAATACCATAAATAAAATGTACGCGGTATTCCAAATGTAAATGAGGTGGGTAGGCGCTTGATAAATTAAAAGCTAAAATAAATCTAGACTCGTGACATAAATTAGTGCTATATTGAAATACTATTAATAAAGTATACAAGATATACCACATGTAAATGAGAATGGGATGAAGAGATCAAACACAAAAGAAGGATCAAAATTCTTACCATTAATCACTAAGATCCAACTCTCATAATGATGCTACATCATTAATTCAACCAAAAACTCTATATAGCATCTCTTCCTTACAGGGGCCATTTGTATCCTGGTTTGCTCCATTCTGGAAAATGTGAGCTCCTCTCAAAATTATTTTATTCCTGGGATAACCTTTGTAAAATAGGTTTCACGGGCCTTGGCATCTACTCTTTATGTGGTAAGGATGTTGAATATGTTCCTCATTTATTTCTTACATGCTCGTTTATTATGCTGGTATGGAATTTAATATTTTTGTTGGAATATTTAAAATTCCAAACAAACAGTGGAGAGAATAAACTCCCCTCTACAACACAGAGAGGTTTAAAATTCTTTTGACAGGAGACAGAGTTCTCAAACTGTAAAACAAACTTTCTATTTCTTTTCAAAACTGTTACAAATCTTCCTCTTCACACACAGGGATAACACAAAGTAGTGACTGCACAAAGTAGTGACTGCTTCAAAACGCAGTGCACAGAACAACTCTATTCTCTGTCTTAATGTGAAGACAACACTGCTGTGTATTTTTTTTCGTTTCTGCGCTGCTGTGCAAAAAAAGACCAACAAAGTAATAATCCAATACAGTCTCGCGGGCCTTTTCTTTTATATGCCGCACATATTAAAACATTACATAAGAACTATATGAAAATTTAAAACAAAACTATTAAAACAAATATGATACAGGACCCACAATACAAACAACAAACCAAAAACTCCGATTGCAATTAAAAATCGGATGCGATGACCAAATATAAACTCCAGCCTATACTTGGATCGGACCCGCCACTTCAATCGCAGGATATGACAAAAGGCGTGCGATCAATCGGAAAGTTCCAATTGCGATTAAGATCCCGGACGTGATTGGCACTTCATTAACTCCATCGTATAACGCCATCGGGTCCGCCAATTTCAAATTGCAATCGGGCCCAACACTTAAGAGCTTCCGATTGCGATTGAGAACCCGGATGCGATTGGCAATAAACTGTGGCATATAACTCGATCGGGTCCAGCCTTCGATCGGAGCATATTACAAAACCGCTCCGATTGAACCCTTGCGATTGAACTCTTGCGATTGCATCATATAGTGCCACGTGGTCTTGTGGACCCACGAGCCTCGGCTGTGGTGGGGGAGATTTATATATATATGTTTCGGTTGTATTATGTACAACTATTCCACTGCGGAACTCTACCACATCAACAAGACACTCGGTCCTTGTATTATTTGTATGTTGCAATTTGCGATTGCAATTGGATCGCATCGCATCGCAGAACTCCATATCAACAAGACACTTCGAAAACTTTGGCTGTTTTATTCATTTTGGTTGTTGAGGGCTTTAAACACCCGAGATGACTGTTTTAATAAGTCTGCTCCTCCGTAGACCAGATCTACGGGAAAAAATCTTCGTTCCTCTGTAGAACGGCTCTGCCCATAACAAAATAAAATCTCCTCTGCAATTGTGGCTGCTGCCCATCACAATTTAATTATTCCTTACAGTTTCCCATTCTTCTTAAATACAGAGTGTTGTGCACTCAACATTCCGCTCCTACTGCCTTTGTACTCTTTTCTTCTTGCCCAAGGCTGGCAGGTGACTTTAATATTTTCAACACTCCCCCTTAAAGTCAACTGCTAGGTTATCAAACATACCCAAGCACTTTCTTAAAAATTCAAAGGTCTTTTTCTCCAATGGCTTTGTCAATATATCTGCATATTGCTCCTCTGTTTTACAATGCTGTAAAACAATTTCTCCATTGTTTACCAATTCTCTGATATAATGAAACTTTGTATCTATGTGTTTTGTTCTTTTATGAAACACAGAATTCTTTGACAATGCAATAGCTGAGCTATTGTCACAATAAATCACTGTCCCTTTTACCTATTCTTGGCACAAACTTCTCAGCATTCTTCTCATCCAAATTGCTTGGCATGCTGCTGCTGTAGCTGCCACATACTCTGCCTCTGCTGTAGATAGTGCTACAATCGGCTATTTCTTAGAAGCCCATGAAATGGCTCCTGAACCCATATGAAAAAGATAACCAGAAGTGCTCTTCCGATCATCTATACTTCAAGCCCAATCACTGTCAGTGTATCCCACTAATTCTGAATTTTCTGAAGCTGTATATAAAATACCAAATCTTTTTGTTCCTTTCACATACCTCAGAATTCTCTTTGCTACTTGCCAATGTGCTTTTTTTGGCTTCTCCATAAATCTGAAAATTAAGCTAACAGCATGCATAATATCCGGCCTTGTTGCAGTCAAATACATGAGGCTGCCAACTATGCTTTTATACAAGCTTGGATCAACATCCTTGCTGCTTTCATCTTTACTCAACTTCAATCCCATTACTGTGGGAGTAATTGCAGCTTTGCACTCCTGCATATTAAATCTTTCTAAAACTTGATTCACATACTTTGCTTGAGATATAAAAATCCCTTTCTCATTTTGTTCCACTTCTATTCCCAAGAAGTATCTTAATAAATCCATATCAGTCATTTCAAATTCATCTTGCATGACTGTTTTAAAATTTTCAACAAGGTAATCATCATTACCTGTAAAAATTAGATCATCAACATATAAAACCACAATGAGCATTTTACCATCCTTTTCTTTGATGTAGAGCGTGGGTTCTCCCTCACACTTTTCAAATCTATTTTCCAGTAGATAGGAGTCTATCCTACTGTACCATGCTCTTGGTGCTTGCTTCAGCCCATAAAGAGCTTTCTTCAATTTGTAGACCTTATGCTCTTGGCCTTTCTTCTCATATCCGAGAGGTTGTTCCACATATATCTCTTCCATTAAGACTCCATTTAAGAATGCAGATTTTACATCCATTTGGTATCATTTCCATTTGTTTTGTGCTGCTATGGACAGCACTGCTCTTACTGTCTCCATTCTTGCAACTGGTGCAAAAGTTTCTTCATAATCAATCTCTTGCTTCTGCTTGTATCCCTTGACAACAAGTCTAGCCTTGTGTCCTTCTATTTTTCCTTCAGCATTGCTTTTGGTATTATAGACCCATTTAACTCCAATATCTTCTTTACCTTCTGGGAGATCAACTAACTCCCATGTTTTGTTCTTCTCTATGGCTTTAATTTCTTCCTCCATAGCTTCTATCCATTTTCTGTCTTTAATTGCTTCTTCAAAATGAATAGGATCATCAACTTGACAATACAAAGAAAATAGAGAATTCATACCTTCATTCGTTGCTCCTTGCTCATAAATTTCTCTAATGCTTCTGAATCTTGTTCCGCTTTCACTTGGTGTAGTCGTGCTTGATGAAGCACTCGATCCTACTCCGTGTGGTGTGCTTGGTGAACCACTGCCGCTTCTTCGCAAGGGTGTTCTTGCTGCCACTTGAGGCGTCCCTTGCTGTCCTTGCATTTGAGGAGGTTGTGCTGTGGATGGATTGCCAATTTCAACCACATCTCCCTCATCTTCATCATGAGATAAACAATTTTTAACATTGACTGTTTTCTCAATGCTTCCATCCCATGCTTCCTCTTCAATGAATTTCACATCTCTGCTTATTACAAACTTCTTTGTGGATGGGTTATACATTCTGTATCCTTTGGAATCTTCACAATATCCAAGGAAAATGCACTTCTCCCCCTTACTATCCAACTTCTTCCTCAACTTGTTTGGAATGTGTACATATGCCACACATCCAAACTCTCATGTGGGTGACTCCTTGTTTTCTTCCACTCCACGCTTCTTCCGGAACTTTGTTCATCACAGCTTTTGTAAGGCATCTATTTAAAATATACACAAAGACAAGCGCATCGCTTCTCCGCCAATATTCATTCTAAGAAGTGCTTTTCCCCTTCTTCAAAGATGCTTCTCACCATCTCCATCGTGGTTCTACGTTCTTCCTTTCAACAACTCCATTCTCGTTGTGGCGTGTACCTTGTAGTAAATTGCTTGTGTATGTCAGTCTCCGCAGAAATCTGGTGTTCCTTGATATGTATTCTCCTTTTTCATTTTTCCGAGAACTTTACCGTGTAGCCTGCTTCATTTTTCTACGAGAGCTTTAAAATGGCGAAATTTCTGAAATACTTCACTCTTATATTTCAGAAAATAAACCCACACTTTTCTTGTGAAATCATCTATGAAGTTCAGCATGTAATTGCTGCCTGAAACTGATGATGTTTGCATCGGCCCACACAAATCTGAGTGAATGATTTCTAAGGGTGCTTTCGCCCTTATGCTTTTCCCTGATGGAAAATTTTCTCTGTGTTGCTTTCCCAAGATGCAGCCTTCACATAGGCTATCAGGCTTCTCAATCAATGGCAAACCTCTTACCATTCCTTTTCTGTGCAACAAATTTAATCCTCCGAAATTGAGATGTCCAAATATCAGGTGCCATAACCAATTTTCATCTTTCTCTTCCTTCTGAAAGGCTTCTTGTGTTACAGCTGCTATGCTTTTTCCTTTTCCCTTCAAGTCAATGTTGAGCTTGAGTGGAAACATTCTATTTCTAGTCATTTGTATTTCAGCAATAATTTTCTTGCTTGGAGGTATATCTTTTATTGTGCACACATCATCTTTGAAAATCACATTGTAACCTTTTTTTATGAGCTACCCAACGCTTAAAAGATTACATTTCAGACCTGGAACATAATACACATCAGGGACAAATTTATGCTCACCATTTCTTGCTCGAATACTAACTCTGCCCTTTCCTTTTACAGAGATCTTAGTATCAGTCCCTGTGGTCACTTCAGATTTAATCTCCTCATCTAGATTGGCAAACATTGCTCTATTTCCAGTCATGCGATTACTACATCCTGAATCTAAGAACCAAACATCATCTTCTCTATCTTGTGCTACATTACAAGCTAATAGCACATTACTTAGGTTCTTTTCTTCTTTTACTACATTAGCATTTTGCTTATTTTTCATGTCACTTTGCTTCTTTCTACATTCATTGGCGTAGTGCCCATATTTCTGGCAATAATGACATTGGACATTGGATTTGTCATACCTTTGTCCATGGGCATGTTGGTGTTGATGTCCACCTTGCTGGCTATTGCATTGGTCGTGGCTCTGACTTCGACTGTTGTTCCTTCCTTCTGAATGAGAAGGGCTGTTCCTTCCACCTCTGTTCTAGTTTATGCCTCTTCCTCTTCTTTTTCCTTGACCTCTTCCTCTTCCTGAAGGCATCTGGGTCTTGAAGGCGTTCTCAAGAGATGAATGTTCATCTCTGCTCAATCTCTGTTCATGAGTTATCAGTGAGGCATGAAGTTCGTCCACTGTGAACTTTGAGAGATCTTTGGTCTCTTCTATGGTGGTAACAATAACATCAAACTTTGAGGGTAAGCTTCTCAAAAGTTTCTCCACAATCCTCCTTTCTTCAAGAGTTTCTCCATGGGATCTTATCTGATTTACAATCCCAATCACATGTGTAAGAAAGGTGTCAACACTGTCTGACTCTTTCATGCAAAGAGTTTCAAAATCTCTTCTCAGCAATTGAAGTTTTGCTGTTTTAACTTTCTCCATACCTTGATAGGATACTTTCAGAGTTTCCCATGCCTCCTTGGATTTCTGGGCTGCTGCTATCCTTGGAAACACACTCTCATTTACAGCTTGATACAATAAGAAGAGAGTTTTAGCATCTTTCTTCCTATTGCTCTTCAATATGTCCTTCTCTGCTTGAGTCAAGATATTAAAAGTCTGCTCATCAGCTGGTTCAACAAAACCATCTTCTACCAATTCCCATAAGTCTTGTGAGACAAACAGGGCTCTCATGGTAATGGCCCAATAATCATAATTCTTTCCATTAAATTGTGGAAGCTGAACCTTTCCAATGTTCATTCTAGTACTTGGTCCAGCCATTGCTTTTGAACTGAACTCTACACTTAAACAAACTGTCTTTCCTTTTTCTGAAAGAACAAACTCTTTTAAACACAAAACAACAGCTCTAATATCTTTGAGAAATATCTGAACTTTCTGACCTCTGTTGGGCTTTCACACTGCTGGAGAAATCGCTTCAACAGGTCTTCTTCTTCTTCAGCTTCTTTGAAAGTTTCAAAGAGCCTAACTGTGCTTTGATACTATGTTGGAATATTTAAAATTCCAAACAAACAGTGGAGAGAATAAACTCCCCTCTACAACACAGAGAGGTTTAAAATTCTTTTGACAAGAAACTGAGTTCTCAAACTGTAAAACAAACTTTCTATTTCTTTTCAAAACTGTTACAAATATTCCTCTTCACACAGAGGGATAACACAAAGTAGTGACTGCTTCAAAACGCAGTGCACAGAACAACTCTATTCTTTGTCTCAATGTGAAGACAACACTGCTGTGTATTTTTTTTCATTTCCGCGCTGTTGTGCGAAAAACAAACCAAGAAAGTAATAATCCAATACAGTCTTGCGGGCCTTTTCTTTTATATGCCACGCATATTAAAACATTACATAAGAACTATATGAAACTTTAAAACAAAACTATTAAAAAAAATATGATATGGGACCCACAATACAAACAACAAACCAAAAACTCCGATTGCGATTAACAATTAGATGCGATGACCAAATATAAACTCCAGCCTATACTTGGATCGGACCCGCCACTTCAATCGCACAATATTACAAAAGGCGTACGATCAATCGGAAAGTTCTGATTGCGATTAAGATCCCGGATGCGATTGGCACTTTATTAACTCCATTGTATAATGCCATCGGGTCCGCCAATTTCAAAGTGCAATTGGGCCCAACACTTAAGAGCTTCCGATTGCGATAGAGAACCCGGATGCGATTGGCAATAAACTGTGGCATATAACTCGATCGAGTCCGGCCTTCGATAGGAGCATATTACAAAATCGCTACGATTGAACCCTTGCGATTGAACTCTTGCGATTGCATCATATAGCGCGACGTGGTCTTGTGGACCCACGGGCCTCAGCTGTGGTGGGGGCGATTTATATATATATGTTTTGGTTGTATTATGTACAACCATTCCATTGCGGAACTCTACCACATCAACAAGACACTCGGTCCTTGTATTATTTGTATGTTGCGATTTGCGATTGCGATTGGATCGCATCGCATCACAAAACTCCATATCAACAAGACACTTCGAAAACTTTGGCTGTCTTATTCATTTTGGTTGTTGAGGGCTTTAAACGCTCGAGACGACTGTTTTAATAAGTCTGCTCCTCCGTAGACCAGATCTACGGGAAAAAATCTTCATTCCTCTGTAGAACGGCTCCACCCATAACAAAATCAAATCTCCTCTGCAATTGTGGTTGCTGCCCATCACAATTTAATTATTCCTTACATTTTCCCATTCTTCTTAAATACAGAGTGTTGTGCACTCAACATTCCGCTCCTGCTGCCTTTGTACTCTTTTCTTCTTGCCCAAGGCTGGCAGGTGACTTTAATATTTTCAACAATTTTGACATTTTCATATTCCGAGGCGAGTCTTCTCCTCCATTAAATTTTGTTTATAGTGAGAACTAACTCGAGGGAAGCTCCTCCATTAAATTCTGTTTAGAGTGGGAACTGGGGGGAAGCGGCATACAAATTTTTATTCCACTCTTTCTGCTTTGAGAAACCTAGAAGACAAAGAGCTAGGTCATATTTAGAGAGGGCCATTTAAATATAGACAACATTTTCCAAGATCCTAGGATGGCTGGATTATTCACTGGGATTGAGATATGACTGGAGATATGATTGTCCGATACAACACATCTGCCATTAACATGCAGACAAATTTCTTCAATGGTGACACAAGAATGAAGATGTGGTTGTGGAACAGTCTTCTACACTGACAGGGATACAAATTACAAATTATCTGGATCAAGAGGGTTTGGTACAAACACAAAGGCTGAACTGATGGCTCTATAATGGCTCTTATGGTTTTCTTGCTAGAAAGAAATAGAAAGATGGTCCATATCCATGTATATGTAGACTCTCAAACCATTATACAAAGGATTTATGGAGATACATTATTTGACCTTCCTCTATTAAGAAAGTGGCACATCCAGCACATTTACACAGAGTCTAACTCGGAAGTTGACTTTCCAAGAGAGCACTGCGGGAGGTGGATGACTTCCTACACTATTTTCATGTCCACCCAGGGATCGTTTTGGAGGAGGGAAGAATGGTCTTTCCATAAACTGGTTTAAGATCTACTCCATATTTTATTTAGTTCCATGTTTCTCTTAGAAACTAAGGCAATATTTGAAATATGACAATATGCATACTTAACTAGTTTACAACTCTCTAAATGTTTTGATATAGTTGTTTGATAAATCACTATACAAAGAAATTGCAATGTTTGGATGAATGTTGCATTTTCTCTAAATTGAATTTTTTTCACTTAATGAAATCGAGTTATGGTATTTTTTCCTCTTAACAAAAAAAAATATATTTTTTCATCCAATCTGGAGATCTAACAAACTAAAATTTCTATAGATTTGGAATTTGAACAAATTTATCAAACATCTAAATACGTTTAAAATAAGGTAAAACCATGTGGACGAATTTTTTCCACCAATGAAAAACTTAGATCAGGTGGAACTCAAATTATCCTAAAATTTTAATCTAATTCAACTTGATGTTTGAAATTAAAAAAAAATGGCATCCCTTGTGCAAGATTAAATTACTCCTCAGTTAAATTCCCTCCTGTCATACGCTGGTGACCCGGGTTCACTGCCCAGCACAGCGATATATATCGTCGTTTTAAAAAAAAGGATATCAGCTCTGAGGTTGTAGTTCATAAGGCCAAGCGTTCGCTTAGCATGTGAGATCGATTCCCTGCCTTTTACTTCTTGGTTCGATATTCAAGATTATCAGCTATCTTGATGGGCTTAATTTGCAGAAAGTATGGTTGGATATAGGTGATATAAAATGTCGACTTCAATTAGTCTTCAAATTATTTCAGACGTCTATCAAGAAGCAGCGATCAGCGCGATTAAGATTAGTTATTACCTGTCAAATCATAACTGTAGGGAGATTACGATTAATGATTAGTTGTCCCTTCAAAACTAAAAGGGGGATGTAGGGGATGTAGCTCAGATGCGAGAGCTACGGGGATCGATCCCCCGCATCTTCAACTTGGTTCTGCACGGAAAATTTTTATCGGTTATTATCTACCCTTTTCATGGTCAGAAATCAGCGCTATGATTTTGTCATGCTGTCAAAGTTTACAGTTCACCTGGATACGTTTAAATCCAATCTCCTCTTCAATTTCCTGTTATTGTGATTATTGTATTCTTATTTATTGGTTTTGTTTTTCGTCCCATGCTTGCCCACTCTGACTTCAGTAGCATGCTCAGTACCTTAAACTTAGCTACAATGTGCAGTCCCTTTAACTCAGGTGGGTCAGATGCTATGTTATGTTCTTGGCGAGCATCTAATGTTCTTGTTCCACTTGGATATAGTAGGTCGTGGGATGAACCAATGGAGTTGTTTCACTTGGATATAGTAGGTAGTTGGAATGTTTGAATTGCATTTCTGATGGAAATGAATTTAACATCATCAAAAATCTTTAAAGCACTCAAAACACTGAAGTTTAACGACTGTAACTCAGATTTTCAAAAAAAACTATCCAAAATTTTTCATAATTTTACCAGAATTTCAAGATTATTCTGTGAATTTTTTAGACTACAACATTACCAATAGAAGAAAACACTAATTTAAAGAAAAGTCATTTGGTTCAAGGAGAAACCAGTTATCCAAGAAATTTGAGCATGTTTTATTTTGAGGCAATCATTTTTGTTCAATTTGTATTTGCTAGGGAGAAACAATGAAAATTTATGCTTGAAAGTTGGTCCTTGTGAATAGCTTTGAGGAAACTAATTCAAATGTTAAAGGGATGATAAACAATGGAATTTATTTATCTGTTTATTTGAAAAAAGAAAAGAAAATAGGCTGAGTAGATATGGAGCCAATTTTGACTTTCAGTCACATGCCAAAGATCAAAACAAATGGGCAAACCAATTTTGTTCAATTTTGTGATAGCGTTGGCCAATTTTCATTTGTGAAACGCACTGTAAATATTCTAAGTTTAAAAAAAAAAAAAATATTTGTGAAATGCATTGTAAATATTTTACATAAATAATTGAAAAAAAATGTGTTGAATAGTGAGACATGGATGGGATAATTAAGTTGTTTGCTGAGAAATTTGGTTGTGTGAAATTTCTTTGAATTGCAACAATTGGAAATTTATTTTTCTAATTGATTAACTAGCCATTTATTTGCTATGACAAATAAAGAATAAATCACACTACAATTTTTCACAATAAAATTATGTTGCAAAAAATAACCTATATTATAAAAATAATACACATACACAATAAAATTAACACACTAATTTTTATACATTAGTCCCACCAAAAACCACAAAAAGAAAATCAGTGCAGCAAATGAAGTTTTATTTTATTATTATGCAGCAAAACACAAAAATCTAGATGTCAAACTACAATCTTCTCCTGACAAAATCACTAGTAAAATCATTAAGGGGAATTTACCCTTGTCCACGTGCAATCCGGCCTAAACTGGCCACACAAACTGTCTCCCGGGGAATACTCGCACTCTCTGAAATAGCCTCAAACTACCTCTGACTAAATGTATCTACCAATGAGATGAATTCACTGGCCCTCTAGAAGAATTTACCTACACTTAGTTGTTGAACCAATCCCCTACTTGGTTGGTTCGAATTGCTCTCCTCTTGGAGGTCTGCACAGCCGTTGTGTGGTCTCTTTGTGGATTGGATATTTTCTCCTTACACTCCTGCAAACTGCCATTGGAGATGCTTCGAAATCCTCCTACTCTTCCCGCAATCCTCCCTCAATCATTGATCTTTGGCTGGAATTTTTTTCTATTTAATTTTTGCAACTAGATAGTTTGATTTGCTAAAAAAAAAAAACTTACTTTTTGTTTGGTTTTAGAGAACTCTATTTTAACCCCTCCACAAAGTTTCGAGACTAAAACACCTCTTATCTTATAAAAAATAAGAAACTGCTTATGACAATCATTAAACACCTCGGTGGTGCATTTTTAATGACATGGTATTTTTGAAGTTATGGAGTTAAATAACGGGACAAGAGCCATGCTATTTTGGAAAACTTGACAAAACAAAAGGATAAGAAAATTAAAAAGGAAATGAGGAGGTTGTCATCTCGTGACCTAAACAAACTTGGGAAATAGCTAGATAAGTGGCACTTGTTTCAATGGTTGACAAGAATATGTTGGTAGCAATCATTATTTGAAGGTTGCACAAAGAAAAGGACAATTCGAAATTATAGGATAGCACAACAGTAAGAAAGGGAAAATCGAATTGTTGGGATGCATTCGAACTATCAGAAGACAAAGGATTATAACTTATAACTGAGGAAGAGGGTATTGGAACAAATAAAGAGAAGAAAACAGTCAAGAATTAAGACAAAAAGTAGAGAAAACCCAGAGGAAGGTTCTGGGGAAAAACAAAGAATGCAGCGGAAACACTGGACCAAAGCTCGAAAGAGTAGGAGAACGCAAAGGAGTTGTGGAATGGTGTTTTATTTTGAAAGGGAGCATGAAGAAATCACTTTTAGGTGAGGAATTAATTTCCTCTTCAAATTCTCATTGGCTAAAGGGTGGAGATGGGGTTTCTCAGAAATCCCTGGGGTTAGGGTGGATGAATTATTCCTAGAAACTTTTAGGGATTTCTAGAATTGTCCTCTTGTGTGTTTGATTTTATTGTGAGTTTTGTATTCCCTAATTTGGGTGGAATGACAATGTTGAAATCTGAAGGGTGGAGACAACAAGTCTCTAGACTCCATGTGCACATGGTTAATTGCAACTCAGTGGGTGGGTGGAGGTAGAAGAATCTCTAGAGTCCCTGGTTCAATTGGAAGTTGTGTTTAAATCTCTGATTAAAAGTCCCTTCAGCCTCTAGAATCTGGTTTGGGGTGATAGCTACAAGTGAGGATTGGATGCAATTGTTTATTGTTGAGTGGAGAGTCATTGTCTCAGACTTAATTACCTGATATCTTTTGAAATATTTTTTTCTTATGTTCTTTATTTACAATGAGAATATGTTTAAATTTTTTATTTGAAATGGAGTCATTGTTAATATGTTTACATTTTTTTATTTGAAATGGAGTCATTGTTGTATGAGACATGATCTGTGTTACTGTTGTTTACACAATTAGTATATTGGTCACCTTCTAGCAGTAACCAATCAGAATTTTTTTTTATATTTGTAATGGTATAATATTTATTTTTATTGTAGGTTATTATGAGTTTTGTACATGCTTATGAGTAGTAATAATAGGGATTCTTCACAACTCGTCCACATTGGGTTGTTTACCTTGTATGGTTACCTTCTCAGGCTCCTAGAAAAATATGCCCAGGTTATTGGGTATTTGCCTCTATTTTCCTATTGGTCAAGCTTAATTAAATAGTCTTTCTTCTTTGTGATTTTGAGAAGGCTACATCTAATTTGACCTTTTGTTTCCAACACCTTGGATGATCCTGATAATTTCCAAATACATGATGAGAATTATGTTCTCATTAGCCAGTGCAGGAAGACTTGTGGTGTGGTATAACCACGGTGCAAAAATATTCACTAGTACCAATGGCATGATGAGGCATACATTCTTCATCGAAATGTAGGCATTACTACATGGAAGTTTTAATTCGATCTGTGTAATGCACTAAGGGAACATACTAGATTTATAATCGATGCACGTGTAAATACTACTAATGTAAGGAGTGGAATTCACGTGTAAATACTATTAATGTAAAGAGTAGAATGAGGGGATTAATGCTCATTTTATTATCCAGAATACAAGAAATATGAAACAAAATTGTCTAAACAAATAGATATCACATGAAAATAGACAAGCCACAAAGATCTTTTATTATTCAGAATTATAATATAATTTTCACTTGAAGAAGAAGGAAGCAACCTCCAACAGAACATAGCTCAATTAAATAAGACACAATACTTCTTCCTTGTATCTAAAACTATTTATAACTTAATGACATTAAAAAACCTAACTACTAGTAGTCCTTAACCTAACATCTTAACATAACATGCCAGAGGTACGGGGATCGATGCCCCGCATCTCCAACTTGTTTCGGTACTAATTTTGTCATGCTGTCAAAGTTTACAGTTCACCTGGATACATTTAAATTCAATCTCCTCTCGTAAGAGAAAATTTGAAATTTGGTATACATTTAAATCCAATCTCCTTTTCAATTTCGCGTTATTGTGATTATTGTATTCCTATTTATTTTTATTGGCTTTTTATTTTTATTGTCATACCATGCTTACCCATCTCCTTTCCAATTTCACGTTATTGTGATTATTGTATTCCTATTTATTTTTATTGGCTTTTATTTTTATTTTCATACAATGCTTACCCACTCTATCTTCAGTAGCATGCTCAATACCTTAAACTTACCACGCTCTTAAACTTAGCTATAATGTGCAGTCCCTTTAACTCAGGTGGGTCAGATGCTATGTTATGTTCTTGGCGAGCATCTACAATCTTGTTCGACTTGGATATATTAGGTTGTGGGATGATTAGAATTGCGAGGAGAGGAATTACCAATAGAACAAGAAACTAATTCGAAGAGAAGTCATTTGGTTTAAGGAGAAACCAGTTATGCAAGAAATTTGAACAACAACTGATGCGGGGAGCATCGACTAGGGTGGCATTAGTTTGGGGCAGTGTTCGAGTTTGGCGGCCCTACATTGTTTACAGTGACTCAAAACTGTTCTGTTTTTAATTTATTTCTTTCCTTGGGACAGGAATTAATTTGTCAGGTGAATTATTTTAGTTTAGTTGTTTTATTTAATTTTTGATTTAAACAGGCGCAGTAGTTTTGTTAGTTTGTTAGGTGAGTAAAAACGGTTCAATGGTAAAAGTGAATTAACCATAATGTAAAACAATAGCTGTGTAACAAGCTGGAGGCAGGTTATCGGTTGGAAATGGTAGCTGAGAGGGACACAATAGAAGCAGCAAGAATGAGCGTACGGGAGTTATGAGTACAGAGTGGAGTAATGAAATAGAGTTTTTTTTAATACTCCTCAGAAATATACCAATTGTATTGTATGTAGAAATACTGAAAAGTAATTCATATTCAAAATTCACTTTCAAAATATTTGCATGCACATTCTGAATCAAACATAGTTAAATGTCTATTTCTTTTCTATTAGAGGAATATTATTATCAGTGAACAGGCATATTGCAACACGAGGGCGTGGTCAACGCACGCGAGAGCCGAAGAGAGGTGCAGGAGAATAAAACACAAACAGAGAAGTTGTATACTGACGGCGAAGTCCAAACAGTCAACAAACAAAACGAAGAACACTGAACTTACAGGTATTTACCATTAAACTGAGCCATTTCATTTTTAAACAAAATGAGAATAGAGTAAACCCTCTGACAGGGTCATAATAACAAGACAGTCCATACTGAAACGTATATAATTACATATTGAAACCGCCGGAGAAAACAAGACAAGACTAGTAACCTAGGGTTACAGCCAGAAGGCCTACAGTCACAGGCGAGAATTCCAGATAGCAACCGAGGGGTACAGGTGGGGTTTTAAAACCCAAGCCAGCTTGAAAGCCGAACTCTGTGTGAGAGACAGTACTTGCAAAAGAGATAGAGTAACCATAGCGTGACAACGTCACGACAAAACCTGAAAGCGAAAACTGACAGAGTCAACTACGACACTCCCAAACAAACTTCTATAGTGAGAATGGTGCGAGTCATATGGTAACTTACCATTGAAAAAAGAAGCGGAGTGAAACCCTGATAGAAGTCTGGGAAGCCGACGGGGTTCGTGAAACCTGTACAAGAAACACAAACCGTCAGCTACAAACCTGTGCAACCAGAATCGTTGAATCAACGAGACTAACAGTAGGAAAGATCATTTGGGCATTTACCTTGCGGAGAGGGAGAGCCTTTCTTTCCCGAGAAATCGAGCAACCACCAAGAGCCATTTGAACCTGCTCGCAAGGAGCAACGAGACCAGTATGGAAACAAAGCCATCGGGGTTTTGAAACAGAGAAGGATAACTTACCAATACCGACGCCAACCCCCAGGCCAGGTGGCGGAGAAGCTCGAGCCCGAGAGCCAAAGAACACCCCGTAGAAATTGTCACAAAACGATTAACTTTGAAGCAAAACCACAAAACGCAAACAACCGGAGAATAAATTGGCATGTCGAAGGAACACATGGGAGTGTCGAGCGAAGAGCAGGAGGACAAACCGGTCTCGGTGGAAGAAAACGAACCAACAAGGAGGTTGGAAACCGAGAACTTCATTACCAGCGCATTGTTCTAGCTTAGAAGCCAATTCTGTGACAGTTACGAGGTAGCACAAACCTCGTCACCAAAGCTGTGAGTCGGGAAACCCCTCCACTACGCGAACACAAACACAGGTGACAAATGAAACAATGAACGAGCGAAAATTTTAAGTGTATGACCACATACGTCGGCAAGTGGGCCGAGTGATCCATTCGAAGGTCCCAATAAACGTACCATTAGTCCAAGTACCGGAAAGCGACGTAAGGCTCGAGGCTCGTGGCTGAGTTTCAGAGGCGCGAAACCGCGTGTAATGCCCGTAACCATAGTTATTAAATATTGTGTTTTAAAAGTTTGACATTGGTGGTGGCCAAGACACGTGGTGGTGACCCCATCCGAGTGGTATCGAGCATAAGTTTGAAGTAGCAAGAAGATGGGGAAGGTTGTGAGGAAAGAGGAAGAGGAAAGTGTAATCCGAGTGGCGGAAGAAGAGTGCGGATGAAATTGATTCTAAATCGAGAGATCATGGCGATAGAAGTGGGGAAGGAAGACCAATGAGGCAGCGATGTGAGATGTGCACATAACCGGAAAATGGAGAGTTTGAAGAGTGACACTGAATTGAGATTATTGAAATCGATTGCTGTTGTCCGACCTGCTTGAGCTTGTAGACTTCACCTTATAATAAGCAGTTTGTCATGAGATATCTTTAACTGGGCCCGGTTAAGTGAAGTAAATAAATACTTCGAATTTGAGGAGACCAGCGAGGACAAACAGGTGAAGTTTGCTGCCACCAAGCTGAAGGGACATGCGTCCTTATGGTGGGACAGCATACAGGCGGAGAGAAAAAGACTACATAAACAGCCTATACGGAAGTGGACCAGAATGGAGGCGAAAATGAAGGAGAAGTTTTTGCCTAAAGATTATCAAATAATGCTGTATAGATAGGTACAAAACCTGAGACAGAGGGGAATGACGATTAAGGAGTATACAGAAGAATTCTATAAACTGAATTTGAGGGCAGGTTATGTGGAGGAAACCCCAGAAAAGACTGCAAGGTTTGTGAATGGACTGAGGGGAGAGATATTAGATGAAATTGGTATTCTTTCACCCAGAACCTTGGAAGAAGCATATCAGTTTGCATTAAAGGCGGAAGAAAAAATAAACAGGAAACAAAATGCCCGAAGAGGAGGCGGATCTGGCAGAGGAAAGGGAAAAGCTTTTGGTAAAGGTAGAGGAACGGGTTCCAATGAGGAAGGCAGCAGTTCCAAATCTGTAGGAACAGCAGAAAAGGACAACAGCACTAGAGGAGGACGACCAGCCCAGCGGGGAAGAGGAAATGGTCGGGGCAGAGGAACTGTCCAGTGCTACAGGTGCCACAAGTGGGGGCACAAATCGTATGAGTGTCCTGAAGGCGAACCAGCAGGTGGAAGAGGAGCTTATGTTGCTCAGCCAGAGGAAGCGGAAGCACCTCCTCAGGAAGTGGAAGATACACCGGAAACAGGGGAAGCCCTGGTGTTGAACAAGGTGCTGTTGAAACCAGCCAAAGAGGTTGTGGACCCAGGCCAGAGAAAGACCTTGTTCAGGACAGTTTGCAAGTCACAGGGAAAGTGCTGCAAACTGATCATTGACAGTGGAAGCACTGATAATTTAGTGGCCACGGAAATGGTGGAGAAGCTGGGTTTGAAAAAGCTGAAACACCCCACTCCATACAAGGTGTCGTGGCTGCAGAAAGGGCATCAGTTGTTGGTTGATGAACAATGCGAGGTGGAGTTCCAGATAGGCAGATATAAAGACAAGATTGTCTGTGATGTTATGCCAATGGATGTCTGTCACATACTGTTGGGAAGGCCCTGGCAGTTTGACAGAAAGGTAGTGCATGACGGGAGAACAAACTGTTACAAGTTTGTTAAGGATGGAGTCAAGCACACACTCGTTCCCATCAAGGAGGAAGGTACAGCAGAGGCTAGTGGAGCAAAAACACTGCTGTTGGGTGGAAAGGAATTCCTGAAACAGATTGAAGACAGTGAAGTGAATTTTGTTGTTGTAAGGAGACCAAGAACAGTGGTACTACACACTAAAATTTCAGATTTACCTGAAGAGATACAAGAGATGTTACAGGAATTTGGGGATATTGTGGTGGATGATCTTCCAGACAAACTACCTCCCAAGAGAGGCATCAGCCACTGCATTGATTTTATACCAGGAGCCAGCTTGCCAAACAAGGCAGCTTATCGTATGAGTCCGAAAGATCATGAAGAAATTCGGAAACAGGTGTTGGAATTGCTGGATAAAGGATTGATCAGAGAAAGTATGAGTCCTTGTGCAGTTCCGACAGTATTGGCTCCTAAGAAAGGTGGCGAATGGCGAATGTGTACAGATTCGAGAGCCATCAACAAAATTACGATTCGGTACAGGTTTCCATTACCAAGGATGGATGACATGATGGACTGTTTGAGTGGGGCAGCATATTTTTCGAAGATTGACTTGAAAAGTGGCTACCACCAGATCCGAATCAGGGAAGGGGATGAGTGGAAGACAACCTTCAAGACAAATGAAGGACTGTATGAATGGCTGGTGATGCCATTCGGATTGAGTAATGCTCCCAGTACTTTCATGCGCTTAATGAATGAAGTACTGAAGGAATTCATTGGAAAATTCGTGATTGTGTATCTAGATGATATACTAATCTTCAGCAAAACAAAAGAGGAACACTTTCGACATATTCGAAGTGTATTGAGGAGTTTGCAGCAGAACAAGCTGCTGATAAATCTAAAAAAATGTACTTTTTTCCAAAAAGAACTAGTATATCTGGGTTTTGTGATTGCAGAGAATGAGCTGAAGATGGATCCGGAAAAGATTGCAGCAATTGTGAGCTGGCCATCTCCAAAGAACTTGTTTGAAGTTCGGAGTTTTCATGGTTTAGCGAGTTTTTACAGGAAGTTCATCAAGAATTTCAGTGGGATTTGTGCACCTATGTTGGACATGATTAAGAAGGCAAATCAGCCTTTTCGTTGGACGGAAGCAGCAGAAAGCAGTTTTCAGACCTTGAAGAAAAAGATCACTGAGAGGCCAATTTTGAGATTACCGGATTTCAACAAACTTTTTCAAGTTCGTTGCGACGCCAGCGGTACAGCCATTGGGGCAGTACTCAGCTAGGAAGATAGACCGGTTGCTTACTTCAGTGAGAAGTTGAACGAAAGCAGACAGAAGTATTCGTCTTATGACAAAGAATTTTATGCGGTCGTTCAAGCCTTAAAACACTGGAGGCACTATTTACTAGGTAATGAATTCGTGTTATTTTCTGACAATTCTGCTTTACAATATGTTATGCAGCAGCACAAGTTGAATCACAAGCATGCAGAGTGGGTGGAATATCTGCAGAGCTTTACTTTCGTATTGAAGCATATCAGTGGACAGTCCAACAAGGTAGCAGATGCGTTAAGCAGAAGAGCTCTGCTTTTACAGGAGAGTACAGTGCAGGTACTGGGTTTCGAACACTTGAAGGATCTGTATCAAACAGACACAGACTTCATGGAGGCACATGAAGCATGTCAGAACCCTTTACTGCGGAATCACAGTCCATGGTTGGACTACAATTTGCAAGAAGGATTGCTGTTCAAAGGAGGGCAGTTGTGTATTCCCGATTGTTCAATGCGGGAAAACATTATTCGTGAGAAACACAGTGGAGGTCTAGCCGGACATTTCGGTATAGAAAAAATGCTATCTCAGATAGAGCATTTCTACTATTGGCCAAAGTTGCGGCGAGATGTGCAGAGGCATGTGAGCAGGTGCAAAATGTGTCAATTGGCAAAAGGTCACAGCCAGAATGTAGGACTCTATACGCCGTTGCCCACACCAAGTAGACCATGGGACTCAGTCAGTTTGGACTTTGTCTTGGGTTTACCAAAGACACAACGGGGATTCGATTCAGTGATGGTAGTGGTGGATAGATTCTCGAAGATGGCGCATTTTATACCCTGTCGAAAAACCAGTGATGCTACTCACGTAGCCCACTTGTTCTTCACAGAAATTGTTCGACTGCATGGTTTTCCGAGATCTATTATTTCAGACCGGGATGTACGATTCACAGGACACTTCTGGCGTACCCTGTGGAAAAAGTTGGACACCCAACTAAATTTCAGCTCCGCTTATCACCCACAGACTGATGGGCAAACAGAGGTGGTAAACAGGAGTTTGGGAAACCTGCTACGAAGCTTAGTCGGAGAAAATTCGCGGATGTGGGATCGTGTACTTGCCCAAGCGGAATTTGCATACAATGATTCTCCCAATCGCAGTACCGGACATAGTCCTTTTCAGGTTCTGTACGGCATGCATCCTCGCGGAGTGCATGAACTGCGGGATTTGGGGAAGCTAGAGAAACGAAGCGCCGATGGTGAAGATTTCGCTCAAGCAATGAATGATCTGCATGAGCAGGTAAAATTGAAGTTGGTGGAAAACAGTCAAAGGTATAAACAGCAGGCAGATTTGAAGAGGCGGGAAGTTCAGTTCAACATCGGGGATGAAGTCCTTGCCCACTTGCGCAAGGAACGCTTTCCCAGAGGGAAGTATAACAAGTTAAAGTTTAAGAAAATTGGCCCCTGCAGAATTCTCCGCAAGTTTTCAGCCAATGCCTATGAGATACAGCTGCCACCCGGAATAGGCATTTCACCCATCTTTAATGTGGCAGACTTGTTCCCTTACCCTACCAATCCCGGAGAAGAAGAGGCAACAAGGCCAGAGCGGACTACCCCAGGTGAAGAGGATGTTTGGTTGAAGCAGATGCCTGCAGCGCAGCCCCTTGAGATCGAGGGTATCCTCGACACGCAAGTAGCCAAACGCACACGCAGGAAGGACTACTTACAGTACCTGGTCAAGTGGAAGGACCGTCCTATTGAGGACAGTACCTGGCTTGACACGGCACAGATTCAGAAAATTGGCTACTCAGTGGATGACCTCATGGAGCGGAGCCATGACTTTTTGCTACCCCCGGAGCCTGATGCAGGAGCATCTGACTAGGGTGGCAACCGGTCAGATAGGTGTTCAGGTTTTCAGTTTTGAGTTATTTTACAGGTCTCAAAACCTGTTCCTGTTTTAATTTATTTCTTTCCTTAGGACAAAGAATTAGCTGTCAGTAGAGTTGTTTTAGTTTAGTTGTTTTTATTTTATTTTTGATTTAAACAACTGTGGTAGTTTTGTTAGGTAAAGTAAAACAGTTCAATGAGTAAAAAGTGAATTAACCATAATGTAAAAACATGTAACTGTGTAACCAACTGGAGACAGTTATCAGTTGGAACGAATTAGTCTGCAGAGAGGCTACAAAAGAAACGCAAGAATGATTGTACGGGGGTTCTGCAAATTTACACACAGAGTGGAGTAATGAAACAGAGTTTTTTTTTTAATACTCCTCAGAAATATACCAATTGTATTGTATGTAGAAATACTGAAATGTGATTCATACTCAAAATTCACTGTCAAAATATTTGCATGCACATTCTGAATCAAACATAGTAAATGTCTATTTCTTTTCTATTAGAGGAATACTATTATCAGTGAACAGGCATATTGCAACACGAAGGCGTGGTCAACGCACGCGAGAGCTGAAGAGAGGTGCAGGAGAATACAACGCAAACAGAGAAGTTGTATACCGACGTCGAAGTCCAAGCGGTCAACAAACAAAACGAAGAACACTGAACTTACAGGTATTTACCATTAAACTGAGCCATTGCATTTTTAAACAAACTGAGAATAGAGTAAACCCTCTGACAGGGTCATAATAACAAGACAGTCCATACTGAAACGTATATAATTACATGTTGAAACCGCCGGAGAAAACAAGACAAGACTAGTAACCTAGGGTTACAGCAGAAAGCCTACAGTCACAGGCGAGAATTCCAGATAGCAACCGAGGGGTACAGGTGGGGTTTTAAAACCCAAGCCAGTTTGAAAGCCGAACTCTGTCCGAGAGACAGTACTTGCAAAAGAGATAGAGTAACCATAGCGTGACAACGTCACGACAAAACCTGAAAGCGAAAACTGACGGAGTCAACTACGACACTCCCAAAAAAACTTCTACAGTGAGAATGGTGCGAGTCATATGGTGACTTACCATTGAAAACAGAAGCGGAGCGAAACCCTGTTAGAAGTCTGGGAAGCCGACGGGGTTCGTGAAACCTGTACAAGAAACACAAACAGTCAGTTACAAACCTGTGCAACCAAAATCGTTGAATCAACGAGACTAACAGTAGGAAAGATCATTTGGGCATTTACCTTGCGGAGAGGGAGAGCCTTTTCTTTCCCGAGAAATCGAGCAACCACCAAGAGCCATTTGAACCTGCTCGCAAGGAGCAACGAGATCAGTATGGAAACAAAGCCATCGGGGTTTTGAAACAGAGAAGGATAACTTACCAATACCGACGCCAACTGAAGCGGAATTGACCGGAGGAAGCTCAGAGCCGAGAGCCAAAGAACCTGTAGAAATTGTCACAAAACAACGATTAGCCTGAAGCAAAACCACAAACGCAAACAACCAGAATAAATTGGCATGTCGAAGAACCTGTAAGTGTCGAGCGAAGAACAGAGGGACAAACCAGTCTCAGTGGGAAGAAAACGAACCAACAAGGAGGTTGGAAACCAGAACACCATTGCAGCCGCATTGATTCACAAGCACAGCCACCGTTGCTGTGACCAGATTCCACAGGGTAGCACAAACCCTCGTCACCAAGGCGCAGGGTCGAAACCCTCACACCTTACGCAGAGCACAAACACCAAGTGACAAACGAAACAATGAACCGAGCGAAAGAGTAAGGCGGGATGGCCATAAGCGTCGGCAAGTGGGCCGAGTGATCCATTCGAGGTCAATAACTGTGCCATTAATCCAAGTACCGGAAAGCAGCGTAAGGCTCGAGGCTCGTGGTGAGTTTCAAGGGCGCGAAACCGACGTGTAATGCCACGTAACCATAGTTATTAAATATTGTGTTTTAAAAATTGTGACATTGTTCAGCTGACCGGGCACGTGGGCTGGTGACCCCATCGGCATGATGTTATTGTGAGGCAATTTTTTTGTTCAATTTGGATTTTCTAGGGAGAAACAATGGAAATTTATGCTTGAAAGTTGGTTCTTGTGAATAGCTTTGAGGAAATTAATTCAACTGATAAAGGGATGATAAATAATGGAAATTTATGCTTGAAAGTTGTTTCTTGTGAATAGCTTTGAGGAAACTAATTCAATTGGTAAAGCGATGATAAACACTGGAATTTATTTATCTGTTTATCTCCAAAAATAAAACAAAATATACTTATTAGTAGATATGGAGCCAATCAAGACTTTCAGTCACGTGCCAAAGAACAAAACAAGTAGGCAAATCAATTTTATGATGGAAAAAAATTGCCAAATCTGAACCATAAATTTCTACATTTTATTTGGAAGAAATGTATAGCCTTTTTGTGATAGCCTCAGCCAATTTTCATTTGGGGAGGTTTATTTCCTGGGATGGAATAAGTTGTTTGTTGGGGGGAATATGGATTGTGTGAAATTTCCCTGAATTGCAAAAATTGGAAATTTATTTTTTCTAGTCGATTAACTAGCAATTTATTTGCTACGAAAATCACGAATAAATCACACTACAATTCTTCACAATAAAATTGTGTTACGGAAAATGAATCGAAATTAAGAAAATAATGCATATACACAATGAAATCGACACAATAATTTTTGCACATTAGTCCCCAAAAAATCCTCGAAGGGAAAATCGATGCAACAGATGAGGTTTTGTTTTATTATTATGCAGTAGAAAAATTGAAGTACAAAAATCTAGATGTCAAACTAGCAATCTTCTCCTAAGAAAATCACTCGTAAAATCTTTAAGGGGAATTTTCCCTTGTCCACCAGCAATCCGGCCTTAACTGGCCACACAAACTGTCTCCCAGGAATACCCCTATGTAGGCTATAACTCGCACTCTCTCGAATAGCCTCAAACTACCTCTGACTAATTGTATCTACCAATGAGATGAATTCACAAGCCCTCTAGAAGAATTTACCGACACTTAGTTGTTGAATCAATCCCCTACTTGGTTGGTTCGAATTTCTCCTCTTGGAAGTCTGCCCATCCCTTGTGTGATCTCTCTGTGGATTGGATGTTTCCTCCTTACACTCTTGCAAGTTTCCATTGGAGATGTTTCGAAATACCCCTTCTCCTCCCTTAAAGAAATTGGGGAGGTTTCTTTCCTGGGATGGGATAAGTTGTTTGTTAGGGGAAATCTGGATTGTGTGAAATTTCCTTGAATTACAACCATTGGAAATTTATTTTTCTAATTGATTAACTAGAAATTTATTTTCTATGGCAAATAATGAATAAATCACACTATAATTCTTCAAGATAGAATTGTGTTGCATAAAATGAACCAAAACTAAGAAAATAATGCACATACACAATAAAAATGACACAATAATTTTTGCACATTAGTCCCCAAAAAAACCCTAAAGGAAAATCGGTGCAGCAGATGAAGTTTTATTTTAATATTATGCAGCAAAAAAATCTGAGTACAAAAATCTAAATGTCAAACTAACAATCTTCTCCTGAGAAAATCACTAGTAATATCTTTAAGGGGAATTTTCCCTTGTCCACACGCAATCCAGCCGTAACTGGCCACACAAGTTGTCTCTCGTGAATACCCCTACGTAGGCTATAACTCGAACTCTCTGGAATAGCCTCAAACTACCTCTGACTAGTTATATCTACCAGTGAGATGAATTCACTGGCCCTCTAGAAGAATTTACTCACACTTAGTTGTTGAATCAATCCCTTACTTGGTTGGTTCGAATTCCTCCTCTTGGAGGTCTGCACAGCCCTTGTGTGGTCTCTCTGTGGATTGGATGTTTCCTCCTTACATCTTGCAAACTACCATTGGATATGTTTTGAAATCCCCCTGCTCCTCCCTCAAAGAGATTGGGGAGGTTTCTTTCCTGGGCTAGGATAAGTTGTTTGCTGGGGGAATCTGGATTGTGTGAAATTTCCTTGAAATGAAACAATTGGAAATTTATTTTTCTAATCGATTAACTAGCAATTTATTTTCTATAGAAAATAATGAATAAATCACAGTACACCTTCAAAATAAAATTGTGTTGCACAAAGTGAACCGAAACTAATAAAATGATGCACATACACAATTAAATCGACACAATAATTTTTTCACATTAGTCCTCGAAAAAACCCCGAAGGGAAAATTGATGCAACAGATGAGGTTTTATTTTATTATTATGCAGCAGCAAAATCTGAGTACAAAAATCTAGATGTAAAACTAGCAATCTTTTCCCGAGAAAATCACTCGTAAAATATTTAAGGGGAAATTTCCCTTGTCCACGAGCAATTCGACCTTAACTGGCCAAACAAACTGTCTCCAGGGAATACCCCTACATAGGTTATGACTCGCACTCTCTGGAATAACATCAAGCTACCTCTCACTAACTGAATTTACCAATGAGATGAATTCAATGGCCCTCTAGAACAATTTACCGACACTTATTTGTTGAATCAATCCCCTACTTGGTTGGTTCGAATTTCTCCTCTTGGAGGTCTGCACAACCCTAGTGTGGTCTCTCTATGGATTGGATGTTTCCTCCTTACATGCCTGCAAACTGCCATTGGAGATGCTTCAAAATCTCCGTGCTCCTCCCTCAATCATTGATCTTTGGCTTGAACTCTATCCTACTTAATCTCTACAACTATATAGCTCAATCTGCTAAGGAACTCACTTTCCTTGTGTCTGACAACTATGATGTGTGTTTCTCCATCTACCCATCAATATTTTTTTATAATCTTCAGTTGGGACTCCAACGACCAAGATTAAAAGTTAATCAATGGATGATATCATCTCCAAGCCGATATGTGTGAGTTTTTAGATAATTCACACATTTCTCTATTAATTTATATTAATTAATCAATTTCCCTAAGTTAAATTTAGACATTTTTTAATTATCAATCACTTAATTTATTTGAGTTGTTTCTAGGTTGAATTTCCAAAAACAATTTCTCGGTTTTGGAGAAATCCTCTATTTTAGCCTCTCCACAAAGTTTCAAGACTAGAACACCTCTTATCTTATAAAAAATAACAGACTGCTTATGGCAACCATTAAATGCCCGGGTAGTGCATTTTTAATGGCATGGTATTTTTGAAGTTATGGAGTTGAATAATATGACAAGAACCATGCTACTTTGGAAAACTTGAAAAGACAAAAGCGCAAGAAAATTAAAAAGGAAATGAGGAGGTTTCCATCTCGTGAGGTGTGTTGGCCACCCACTATAACAAGCTAATCAACAAAAACAAACTTGGGAAATAGCTAGACAAGTGGAACTTGTTTCAATGGTTGACAAGATTATGTTGGTAATAGTCATTATTTGAAGGTTGCACAAAGGAAAAGACAATTCGAAATTATGGGATAGCACAACAGTAAGAAAGGGAAAATCGAATTGTTGGGGATGCATTCGAACGATCAAAAGACAAAGGATTATAACTGAGGAAGAGAGAATTGGAACAAATAAAGAGAAGAAAACAGTCAAGAATTAAGACAAAAAGTACAGAAAAACGAGAGGAAGATTCTGGCAAAAAACAAAGAATGCAGCGGAAACACTGGACCAAAGCTCGAAAGAGTAGGAGAACGCAGAGGAGTTATGGAATGGTGTTTTATTTTGAAAGGGAGCATGAAGAAATCACTTCTAGGTGAGGAATTAATTTCCTCTTCAAATCCCCATTGCCTAAAGGGTGGAGATGGTGCTTCTGAGAAATCCCTGGGGCTAGGGTGGATGAATTATTCCTAGAAAATCTTAATGGATTTATGGAATTTTCCTTGTTGTGTGCTTGATTTTATTGTGAGTTTTGTATTCCTCAAGTTGGGTGGAACAACAATGCTGAATTCTGAAGGGTGGAGACAACAATTCTCTAGACTTCATGTGCACATGGTTGATTGCAACTCATTTGGTGGGTGGAGGTGGAAGAATCTCTACAATCCTTGGTTCAACTGGAAGTTGTGTTTAAATCCCTGATTAAAAGTCCCCTCAGCCTCTAGAATCTGGTTTGGGGGTGATAGCTACAAGTGAGGATTGGATACAATTGTCTATGGTTGGGTGGAAAATCATTGTCCCATACTTAATTAACTAATGTCTTTTGAAATATTTTTTCCTTATATTCTTTATTTACAATGAAAATATATTTACATTTTTTATTTGAAATGGAGTCATTGTTGTATGAGACATGATCTATGTTACTGTTGTTTACACAATTAGTATATTTGTCACCTTCTAGCAGTAACCAACACGAAAATGTTTTCATATTTGTAATGGTATAATATTTATTTTTATTGTAAGTTATTACGAGTATTGTACATGCTTATGGGTGATAATAATAGAGATTCTTCACTCCTCATCCACATTGGGTTGTTTACCTTGTATGGTTACCTTCTCAGGCTCCTAGAAAAATATGCCCAGGTTATTGGGTATGTGCCTCTATTTTCCCATTGATCAAGATTAATTAAATAGAGTCTTTCTTCTCTGTGATTTTAAGCCTACATCACATTCATTAATAATTTGACCTTTTGCTTCCAACACCTTGGATGAACGTGATAATTTCCAGATACACTATGAGAATTGTGCTCTCATTAGCCAGTGCAGGAAGACTTGTGGTATAACCACGGTGCAAAAATATTCACTAGTAACAATGGCATGATGAGGTGTACATTATTCATCGAAATGAAGGCATTACTACATGGAAGTTTTAATTCAATCTGTGTCTATGCACATGTAAATATTACTAATCTAAGGAGTGGAATTCACGTGTAAATTCTATTAATGTAAAGAGTGGAATTATGGGATTAATGCTCATTTTATTACCCAAAATACAAGAAATATGAAACAAAATAGACGAAAGAGATAGATATCACATGGAAATATACAAGCGACAAAGATCTTTTATTATTTAGAGTCATAATACAATGTTCACTTGCCTCTTCAAGGGGGCAACCTCCAATAGAGCAGAGCTCAATTAAATACAATACAATGCATCTTACGTCTATCTAGGACTATTTATAGCCTAATGACATCCAAAACCCTAACTACTAGTGGTCCTTGACATAACATGGGTTAACCACTTTATTTATTAACTATGGCCTGTTTATAACTAATTGTGGTCCCTTTTCTAGAATGTGCGTCAATCACTTACAATTATTCTTAATGCAGATAACATCTTAGAGGATTTATTAACCCAAATAACTAACACTGACTCGGAATAGGCCCCCTTGATATTATTACATAAATAAAGGGGGTTAGGGTTGGACCCTAACATGCCCTCCCCCATCAAAAGAAGCCTTGTCCTTAAGGCTAAAGTTGTGAAAATTGCTGAAGAATAGTGGCATATTCCCATGTCACATATTCTAGAGAGGTGTCTTTCCACTTGTTTAGTACTTCTTGATCATGCTGCCATGGAGATGGCATTCGTGAGTATCACAGCCCTATTCTAGTTGGAGCCAAAGTGATCCTTTCTCATCCAATCTTGGTAGATTTGTTCGAACCTTGCAATTTTTCCCCACAACTTTATTGAGGCATGAAACATGAAAGACTGGGTGGATTCTAGAAGTAGTCAACAAAGCCAGTCTATAGGTGGTGAATCCTATACACTGAAGTACATGATAATCCCATAGAATTTGGGTGTGAGTTTCTGACGACCCTTTTCCTTGAGAGAGATATGCTTATATGGTTGGAGTCATAGGAACACCAGTAACCTATTTGAAAAGATTGCTTGAATCGATGTTGATATGCATGTTACTTCATTCTATTCTGACCTTGATGTAGGTTAGCTTTGAGGTGAGTGATCATGGCTACACGGTTCTGTAGGAGCTAATCAACTGCCTACACTTTGGAACAACCAAGGATTTACGAAGCTGGTGATGATGAGAGTTGTCCATACACGACCTCATATGGTGTCATCTTGGTGGCTTCATGATAGTTAGTGTTATACCACCATTCAGCTAGAGGCATCCATTGTACCCATTGATGTTGCTTGTCTGAAGTGAAATGACGCAGATAGCTCTCCAAGAATTTGTTGACTGCTTATGTACGACCATCGGTTTGGTGATGATAAGTTGTACTGAGTTGGAGTTTTGTGCCCTGGAGCTTGAAACGTTCCTGCCAAAAATTGTTTGTGAAGGTGGGGCCGTGATCCACCATAATGGAGGTCGGCATGCCATGCAGTTTGAAGACTTTGTCCATGAAAATTTTGCGCCACCAAATTTTGGGTAAATGGGTGGGGTAAAGAACAAAATGGGCATATTTTGAGAGCCTATCAACAACCGCCATGATAATTTATTTGTTTCCGGACTTTGGGAGACCTGTAATGAAATACATGGATATATATTTCCACACTGAAGCAGGGAGTGGTAAAGGTTTTAAGGTCGTCGGTTGCTTTATTTTCCCCCTTTGTTGTGCTGGCATACATCACATTCAACAATAAAATTAAGAATTCCATTTTTCATGCTTGTCCAAAATAAGGAACGTTGTGTGTGTGCATATGTCTTCTGAAATCCTGAATGTACGGTAGTGGGAGAGGATTGCAACTCGGCCAAGATGCGGGGTTTGAGAGCTGAGGTCGAGGAGAGCACTATCTAATCCTTGTAACGAAGAACCTCATCCTTCCAAGAGTAGTCGGTTGAGGCATTGGAATCTGTGCTCAAGTTATTAATGAGTTGGGACAAGGAAGAGTGGGAGAACCATTCATGGTGGGCTTCTTCAATCCAATCTGGGCGAGGTACAAAGAGTGATAAAAGGGTGCCCTCATCCTCAAATTGGCATGATAAGGCATCAAATTCTTCATTTCCATGTCCTTTTTTGTAAATGAATTCATAATCTTATCCCAACATTTTTTCCAGCCATTTATTTTGTTGTGGAGAGGATAGACGATGATCGAGAAAATATTTCATACTGTGATGGTCATTGCGGATTTGGAATCATATCCCCAATAAGTATGGACAAAAAGTGTCTATTGCATGTAAGATGGCCATCATTTCTTTCTCATATGTGGATTTTCATTGATGTTTTCCATTGATTTTTTTACTAGTGAAGGCCAATGGTCTACCTTCTTGCATTAATATTGCACCAATGTTTGTACCTAAAACATCACATTCAATCACAAAAGGATTGGTAAGTAAGGCCAATACTGGAGTGGAGCACATGGCGTGTTTGAGAGCCATTAAAGCCTGTTGTGTTGTGTTAGTCCATATGAATGAATTTCTCTTCAGAAGATTAGTGAGGGGACATGCAATGCATCCATAATTGTTGACAAATTTGCGATAGTAACCTGTGAGACCCAAGAATCCCATCAAACTCTTCAATGTTTTTGGTTGATGCCAATCTTGCATTGCCTAAATCTTCTTCGAATCAAATCTTACTTTGTCACGTCCCACAATGTGTCCAAAATACTCAAATTCTTCCATGCAAAAGGAGGAATTAGATATTTTGACAACTAATTTGTTATCATGGAGAAATTGTAGTATTTGGTAAAAATTTTGAAGGTGATTATCCCATGTGATGTTGTAGATGAGAATGTCATTGAAAAAGACGAGGAAAAAATTCTGAGATAAGGTTTCAGAAGGTGGTTCATGAGGATCTGAAAAGTGGAGGGAACATTGCAAAGACTAAATGCCATGACCAAGAATTCATAGTGGCCTTCATCAGTTCAGAAATTTGTTTTGGGGACGTCAACGTCCTTCATGAGGACTTGATGATAGCCTGAGTGGAGGTCGAGCTTGGTAAAGAATTTATCACCATGTAGTTCATCAAGAAAATCATCAACTATTGGAATATGGAATTTGTCCTTGACAGTGAGCTTGTTAAGGGCCTGAAATTCAGGACACATGCACCATTCTCCATCCTCCTTTAAAACCATGATCATAGGAGATGAATAAGAAATGGTGTTGGGACGAATAACCCCAGCTTCGAGGAGTTCCTTGATTATTTTTTCAATCTCATTCTTTTGGGCAAACATTTGGTGGATGAGCCCCCAAGACCAGAGGGATTCTATGATCATGCTCTCCTTGAGAAGGTGGTAGTTCCTTTGGTTTTTTAAAGACCCATTGATAGTGATCTAATACCTATTTCATAAATGGATAAATAGGGGGCCGAGTGGATTGAATGGCTTGGATGGCAAGAAATTTGGATACGACACCATGATGACCCTTTTTTAAAAGCTTCTCCATTCGATGTGAGTTGATGATAGAGGAGAACCTGCCTAGAGTCCCCACAGTGTATGAGTGTGGCCTTCCTTTTTAAATCTCATATACAGCTCCTAAAAATCCATTGTGATAGTGCCTAGTGTGTGAAACCGTTCCACACCAAGGACAATGTTACAACCACCCATTTCAATGGAAAACTTGTGAGTTTTAAGGTGATAATCCCCCATTTGAAGCTTAATTTTTTCACAATGTCCTTCACATTTCATGGTCCCCCTGTCAGCGATTAGTACTTGGAAATTAGAGACCACCCTTATAAAACAATGGAAATCTTCAACGACATGCTTATGGACAAAGTTATAAGTTCTTCCGCTATCAATAAACACTACTACGGGCCGATGTTTAATAAAGCCACAGATTTTAAGGGTTTGGGGGGGGAAAAATTCCCGCCAAGGCATGTAGTGATATAAATGGCTCCTCTGGTGTAACTTCGAGATCATGTTCAGGATAGACTTGAGTTTCCTCTGCTTCTTCCTTAGCCACTTCTTCTCCTGAAGTGTTTTTGTAGCATCATTTTGGAGGAATTTTGGTTCCTTTCATTTATGTCCCAATGAATGCTTATCATCAAAATAGTACCAAAGTCCTTGTTTCCTTAACTCATCCATTTCTGTTGGAGACACTTTTTGAACCTTCAGTGTTTTGGTGGGGACCATAGCCTAGGTGGGACATGCCTTTGTGACAAAGGTGGGGTGATTGGACTAGGCTTGTAAGGAAACTTCCACTTCTAAAGCTTTGCGACATGCATCCAGCCAAGTAGTGGGGTGATAAATTTGGACATGGGCTTGGATTTCTTCCTTCAGGACACTGAGGAACCATTCCAAATAAAATTCATCTCCTAGTATGTTGGTTCTGAGGGCCAATTGTTTGAAAGCTGCAATGTATTTTTTGATTGTACTGGTTTGTCTAAGCTTAGTGAGCCGACCCAAAAAATGAGAATCCTGATCATAATTGTCGCAGAGGGATTTTGAGAACACGTTCCAATTGAGCTTCCATGGGTAAAATTTCTGATGCCATTGCCACCACTACCGTATCTCTTGGTACAAGTAAAATTTTCCCACTCATAGTTTAGTTTCATCGTCACAGATATTATTAAGGATGAAATATTGTTCCGAGCCATCAAATTTGTACATGTCTAGCTTGGGCATCTGTTGGATCAAAAATTGGGGCCCTCCATGGAAGTGAAGGTGATGGATGGATTCACCTTCTTTGTGTGCGTCAACACTTGGTTCTTCCCTACTGCCTGTCAGAAGGTTAGCCAGATATGCCATGATATTCTTGACGATTTTCCCAAGAAGGGCCATCATCTTCTTGTTTGAAAATTACAATGTATTATTTGATTGTACCGGTTTGTCTAAGCTCAGTGATCCGACCCAAAAAATTAGAGTCTTGATTATAACGGTCACAGAGGGATTTTGAGAACATGTTCCAAGTGAGCTTCCCTGGGTAATATTTTTGATGCCACTACCACCACTGCCATCTCTCTTTGTCCAAGGAAATTCCTCCCGCTCATTGTTTAGTTTCATAATCACAGATATTATTAAGGATGAGATATTGTTCCATTTGAGCCACCCATATTGCCAGGTTCGAGCCATCAAATTTGTACATGTCTAGCTTGGGAATCTGTTGGCTCAAAAAGTGGGGCCCTCAGTGGAAGTGAAGGTGATGGATGGATTCACCTTCTTCATGTGCATCGACACTTGCTTCTTCCCTACTGTGTGTTGGAAGGTTAGCCAAAGATGCGATGATCTTCTCCATTATTTTCCTGGGAAGGGCCATCATGAGTGTCTCAAGTTTGTTGATTTTTTCGTTCACCTTTTTGTAGCCATAACTTGAGACTGGGTTCTATACATGCACTAGCCCAGATTTGGGACCGACTAAAAAAATTGGGCTTATAATTTAATGCTACCACTGTGATCAGCTCATCGACCTAAGTCTTATGGGCTAGGTCTCCAGAAAGAGTCCTGAAATGGCTATAGAATTTTTTTTTACTCCTAAATGAGTTTAACTCCCAGCTGATCAATAATGTAGTGGAAAAATACCCGAAAGATTTATACTGCCAAATGTCCTCCGAAAATCAGTTTTGGACTGTAGTGTTTGGAACCCCAATGTCTTTGGATCGTTAGATGTGTTGCGAGAATCATATCTAGACTATGGCGGCCAAAACCCTTATTGTACTTTAAGCTAGATCCAAATTTTTGCTGCAAATACCCCAATTGTTGAAGCTGATATGGACGACGCCGACCGAACTGTTGGATCTGATCAGGATGAAAATATAGGGGTGATGAGAGAAATAGGGTCACAAGGAGTGTAAGGTGCTATATATCGAAATATATGCATGGGTCCAACAATAGTACTCGACCCAATATTTTAGGACACCAACTAAGGAGGATCGACCGTACCCATTAGGGGAATTTTGAGGTCTAAAATGGGCCTCCTAAGGAAATTATAAAATAATAGTGGAAAAAATCAAATAAGATTTGATGACATCATCAAATTTTAGAGGAAAAATGAAAAAACTACTTTTTCAACTCATATTTTCAGCTTATCTCCCAAAGTTTTTACTCAAATTTTGAGCGGGAGTACTCGTTGGATGTGAAATTTAATTCCTCATCCAAGGAGTACCCATGTTGCATACTTTCGATGGGTCCTACTACACGAAAAATGAGAGTATAAAAACGTGATTACAATCATGATTTTTATGATATTATATTTTATTATCAGAAATTATCGAAAGTATACAACATGGGCACTCTTGAATCAGAATTAAACTAATCTTTAATCTCTATGAAAATTTGATAATTTGAGGCTAATTCATTCTGAGTGAAGAATAATTTTCTTCTTTATTATTTTTAATATTTTTACTTTTTTACTCAAGAGTCAAGAAGCTGGTGAATCATCCATTATGGATGACATCATCATCTTAAATCCTATTGGTTCTTATAAAGTTTATTTTGGTTGTACATTTTTCTTAGGAGGCCCATTTTAGACCTCAAAATTCCCCTAATGCCTTAGTTGTACTACCCAACTACCCTTTTGTACATGCGAGTAATCTCCCTGAGAGTTGTTCTCAGTGTACTGTATTAACAATATTGCCAATGGATGAACTAAGGTTAGGTTTTAGGTTACCTTAGGGGGCATCCGATATACCCAAGGGCACGTGGAAGTGCAATCCATGCGTGGTTTTTTCTAATGCATTATTACTCGAAGGGGTACCCAAAGTGGTTACAAGGGAGTCCAACAAACGTGACCACCTCTTGTATTTCATGCATGCATGCCTACCCAAATATGCAATTTTATGCACTCAATGACAAATCCAGTGGTTTAAAGGCATCTGAACACATCTCTAGCCTCTCTCTTTTTTTGCGAAAACTAGAGGTTTTGTTTCCCTTCGAAAGTGCTCTGGTACCACTTGTAAAGCACTTGACCTATGAGATGAGATAGAATACAATAAATATGAAACAAAATAGCTGAAACAGATAGATATCACATGGAAATAGACAAGCGACAACAATATTTTATTATTTAGAATCAGAATACAATGTTTACTTTCCTCTTCGAGGGGGTAACCTCCAACGGAGAAGAGCTCAATTACAATAGGACACAATGTTTCTTCCTTCTATCTAGGACTATCTATAGCCTAATGTCATCCAAAATGCTAACTACTAGTGTTCCTTGACATAACATGGATTAAACTTCACAAAAACCTGCTTTGGTGAACCCCTGCATCAACCTTCTAAGTAGACCCTACGAAGGCCAAACTTGCACTCCTACAAAGCTACCTCTGAATCATTCATTATTCCTATAGTGATCTGAAAATGGAGGAGGGGTTCTCTTTCCTCTTCCTCAGAATCGCATAAGCAAAACAAGGATCGTTCGGATGCTTCGCAATGTAAAAATGGGTCTTGACTCAAATAGTTTTTTCAATGTGTCTTCAAGTCATGAATTAGTCTTCACATGTAAACTTGACATAAGAAAGATAAAATAACATAACTTATGTAGGCATAATGAATATCATAACAAAATATTTGTTGACGGATTTCACCCCTCCTAGGCTACATCTCTGGGTTTGCCAACATAGCTAAACCACTCATATATTCAGTAGTGAAATGAAGTACATAAACTTTTGTTGATGGAAAAATGTGGCTATTACCCCTACAAGGTAATGTTATCTTGCAAATAACTCTCACAAACAATAGCAACACAAAGCATCCCCTACAAAGATGTCATACTCCAACTGAAATGAGATAAAATGAGCATGTGAGCACTTCAATTCCACATTGAAGCACATAAACAAAAATTACCTCAACATAACATAATGAGAAAAGTGAACTTGAGCTAAACCCTACAAGTTATAATTGTCGTAGTAGACTTCTGAAGGTGAGAATACCATTAAAAGGTCTTCTCCATGCCAAAACACCTTCCAGAACTACTTCCAAACCCTGATTGATCCATACACCTTTTGTATTAAACCTACAAAAATGCTCCTTATATGTGCTCAAATCAGAAATTAGAGGTCACCATTAGATTCAGAACATCCAAAAACATCTAAGCGGACTCTTTCTTAGCTCAATTTGGTAAGAAAATCAAAACGAAATGAGCTCTAAATCTCTCCTATGAATTTAACTTTAATCATCCTACAAATCAGAACATTTCTAACGGTCCTATAATTCCTCCCCAATTTCCACTAATCAAGTGACAAATTCACTTCCCATTGGTGCATTTTGTAGGATTGTCAATTTTTCCTTTGACTCCTTAACTCCAAAAATAATGGCCATATGGGCCACATGGGCCCGACGACTAGGCCTTAATGCCTGCCCCTGCTGGTTCAGCCCCTAAATACAGGGTCATGGTCATATTATATGGCATGACTGGGGGCCAAGGGCTTAGCCCCGACACCTTCCCCCAAATGGGTGGGACTTAAACCTTATATACAAGCTTTCGCCCATGGTTTAATAAGAACCATATCACAACCCATTGGTAATAAATTGGTATTGTGGGCATGAGGTCCTGTGTTTGAGCCCCTGGAGGCCCATTCGACCCATACAATTTTTTTTTGCCTCTGTTGCGGTGCCACGTGGTAGCCCATCACTTGTCCATGTGCCACCACTTCATTGGTCCACATAAACCTATACTGACCAATAAAAATCGCCCATCTACCAACGAACCGAAGGATTCCAAGTGCCACTTGTCATTCAATCGCACCTATACGGTCACCCTACTGACTTAGCGATATAGTTAACCCAGTCAATTAACCTGCTCAAATTTTAGTTTCTGGGAAAAACTACTACGACATGATAAGTTGAGCATCTGATGTCTGACTGAGGTGAAACAAATCTCGTTGGATTAAAAATGATGAGAAATTTTATTTTGTGTTGGCTTCAAGACTTTCTGGGCACTTTCATTTTTGAGCTAAAAATTGATCACCTGGTCATATAGTTGCTGCTAGAAGTCACTAGCCTGACCTTTTGGAAATATTTACCTTTTGAGGCTCTACACAACCCATATGAACCCCTCTTTTGACTCTTCTGGAACTGGAAAATCCTCCGAAAATATGTTATTCCACCCCTTTTCCACCTGCTACTCGATCTCTCTGTTTAATCACTGCTACTAGGAGATTGAACCAACTTTATCACTCAGTATCTGCATTGGTATATTCTCCATCTACCCATCAACCTCTTCTTATGATCTCTAGTCGAGAGTTCAACGAACATGATTAAATCTTAATCGATGTTTGAGATAATATTTAATTCAATCCATCTGAATTTCTAGATAATTCTCACCTTTCTCAATTATTTACGATTAATTAACTATTTTTCCTAAGTGAGACTTAGGAACAATTTAAATGATGGTCAATTAATTTAATTGAGCTATCTCTAGGTCGAAATTATACTAATGATTTTTGGGTTTTGGATATCTCTTGTGTTTTAGCCTCTCCACAAAGTTTAAGACTAGAACACCATATGATGCTATAAAAACTAACACTCCCTCTTAGCGAGGCAGGTTTCCAGTGTTGCACTACTAAAACACCCTATCTATGCATCATTCTCCCATCCACGTTACTGATGTATGACAGTTATATCTTTCTGCCACTATCCATAAACCAATTCACTAACTCAAATTCATCTTCTTCTAGTTGTAGTTGAACCATGCCACATCTATGTTGCTGCGGAAATTGCAGTATACAGCATATACTGCTACCAACTATGCATCTGCACTATAACCCAACTAACACTCCTTATCACTATTGTTTCTAGTACTGTAATTGAGAAGTATCAAAAACATTGAATCAACTATGATCACATGTTGCAACTGTCTACCTAGTATCTAACGGCTACTAACCTCTTCACTGTCCACTGGGAAACCTGCACTAGTGTTGATTCGATAATGTGCCTCTTGCACTTTTATAAACATTGCTCTGCATCCCTTAACGTCTGACTGCAACTAGTCTGTAATTGTCTTTGAAGAAATGAGTGTGCCATCTGACAATGATTCAACTGCTATTGAATACTTTGGGCCCCTTTAGCAAGGGTAGTGATACATGAGAAGAGTATACTACAACTATTTATGCTCTCCTATGGACCTTGCACAGATCTATGCAGCTTTTGGAATAAATATCTACATCACCCCACCTCTCTCCTAAAGGTATAGATACATACATGGAGAAATATTCCTCTAGCCTAGAGAAAATATTGACGATATTTGTGGGTGTTTCATGCTTGATACTGCTTCTCCTCCTTTTCCTTCTTCCTCTAAGGACACTGAGTATTATAGTGGAAAAATTTGCCACACCTGAAGCACTTGATCTTAGAAAAATCCTTCTTATTCTTCTTCTCTCTCTGCGAGCCTTGTCCCTGAATGGGACCTTTTCTTTCCTTTTCAATGCAAGGACCACCTTCTCTTCCTCCTTCACACCATTCAATCCTTTTTTGTTACTGTCGTTGATGGAGCTCTTTACTAGAGCTCGTCTCATATCCTCTTGTGTGATATCTTCCCACATCTAGTCCCACCTAAGAAACTAATCTCGTCCCAAAATTCCCTAGATGAAGGCCTCCCATTCCTTAGTGACACAGTTGAGGGCCAAACACACAATTTCTGTAGGTGGAGGCGACTCTCCTACAATTGCAAGCTCCTCTAGGATATCCTAAATTCTAGTGACATAGGAGGTGATTTCTTCACCGTTATGCAATCAAACGTTCCTCAACTTTTACTTCAAGAAGATATTCTGCTACTCGAAAGGATTCTGATATAGTCCTGCAAGAGCATCCCACATCTCTTTAGCCATATTATTGGCCACTAGGTGTGAGACTATATGATCTTGAACTCCATCGATAATCATTTTCTTTTCCTTGACCATTTCCTTTATGAAATTCTCTAGACGATGTTGGTATGTAGGTTCTGCTACAACATTCTTTGCAAAATTCTTCATACCATGCTCATCTAGCATAAAGGACATATTGGCCTTCCAAATGATATAGTTGAAAGCACCATCCAGTCTTTCTTGATCTCTAAACCCTTATGAGGCCATTTTTTCAAAAACTTGACATGGGGTGAAAATATCCTTCTTGCACTTGCTCAAATATTAGAACTGCTACTCACACTCCTTCTTCGAGTGATAAAATCTTCCTGTCACTACTTCCTACTACAAATGGAACCCCTCGAAGAGAAACTCCCTCTATGTGTGCACTTTCTCTTCCACCCGACACTGAATCTGCTCTAGAAAACTGCTACAAACCCTTTTTGCATGGACCAAGAGTCTACTATGTGAAAATACTGAGTTGATGCTTCCTATACCTACTGGAATCACTTCCTGGACAAAAAACCCTTCCAGCACTTTGCAATTGGAAATTTTACCCCTTGTATAGCAATTGCACTACCTGGCTAGGCACTGTGAAACCCCTGGGAAATTTGGATTGTTTCTCCCTCTTAAAAGAAAATTTATCCCTCTTCATCTCTGATCCTATGATCTGTCAAATAACCTCTATTATGATGTGAAAATTTACAAGTGTAATTACAACAACCTGAAATTTTTTCTTCTAATTGTAAATCAATTTTGCAGTTTGTTTGGCACGAAAAATAATGAATAAACCGCACTAAAATTTTTCACAAGTAAAAACGTTGTGGAAAATAAAACATTGGAAACTAAGAAATGCTAGTGCACACACACATAAAACATGACATTGTTATGTTTTGAAAATTGTCCATGGAAAAAACCCAATGTGGGAAAACCAATGTAATTGTTGAGGGCTTTATTATTATGAAACAACATAAAATATGAGTATAATAAAATGGACGCAAAACTGGCGTTTCTATCTGACATAAATACTATAAAAATCTACCTAGGGAAATTAACCCCCTCCACAAGCAATCTTGGCATCAACCGACTACAGAAAAATGCTCTTGTGAACCCTTGTTTAAGGTTTCTACGTAGGCCCTGCACAAACCGCACTGGAGATCCCCTGAAACTGCCTTTGAATCAGTCATTCTTCCTGTAGCTACTACTAGAAGTCACTATCCCAACCTTATGGAAATATTCCCAGCTTCTGGCACCTGAAACCTCCTCTGCCTGAGCCAAATCAAATTTCCCTCTTGAGGTTTTGTGCAGCCTCCTAGAGAAATAATACCACCTCCTCTCCTGACTCTTCCAGAATTGTAGACTCCTTCGTAAATATGCTATATTTCCCCTCATCCACCTTCTAATCAATCATTGAATTGATCTCACTATTGAATCACCTTCTACTAGGAAATCAAACTGCCTTGATCCCTAAGTATCTAAACTAGTGTGTTATCCATCTACCCATCAACCTTTTCTTATAATCTCCAGTTGAGACTTCAACGACCACAAATCAATATTAATCGATGGTTGAGATCATCTCTAAGTCAATATGTGTGAGTTTCTAGAGGATTCTCACCTTTCTCAATTAGGTCCTATTAATTAACCAGTTTTCTTAAGTTAGACTTAGGAAGAATTTAAATAATGGTCAATTAATTTAATTAAGCTATCTTTAGGTGGAATTTCCAGAAATTATTTCTGGGTTTTGGAGATCTCATGTGATTTAACATTTCCACAAATTTTGAGACTATAACACCATCTGATGCTACAAAAACTAACATAATCATCTCTAGGTTAATGGGCAAAGCTTTTACTACTAATTTGTGTTTATACTTTTCAATTCCCCCCTTTTCATTAAACTTAGTCTAATATACTCATTTGAATTCAATGCCTATGTTTTCCTTCTAGTATATCTACAAGGCTCCATGTATCAATTGTCACTATGGATTCAATTTTTTCATTCATAACTTCAACACATTTTTATTGTTGACTGCTTCAAAATGTGTTGGCTAGTGAGACAATAAAACAAAATCTACTTGTTCAATATATAGTTTTTCATAAATCTCTCTCAAACTTCTTGCTTTCTTTGGAGTGACAGATTTAGATTTGCTACTTGAGGATGGACTATGCACCTTTAGTTGGAACATATAGGCATGACAATCTTTTTCTTGGCTATTCTAATTATGTTGCATCACTTGGTTCAAATGCATGTGGAGAATTTGATTCCTATTTGTCCCCTTATATTAATCATTCCATACTTGATCTTCAAATAATTTAACATCTCTTGAAATAATTTCTATCTTGGTGTTAGGATTATACAATTTGTAAGCCTTTGATTCTTCACTATATCCAACAAATATGCATTTTTCACCTTTGTCATCCAATTTTCTCCTCATTTCTTCTCGAACATGTGCATAAGATACACAACCAAATATTCTCATGTGTGGTATATTTGTCCTCACACCGCTCTAAGCTTCCCAAAAACATTTGTCTTGGGCACTTTTGGTTGGAGATCTATTCAAATATAAATTGAACATGTTACTACTTTTTCCCAATACCCATTCTATTAATTCTTTTCCTTCAACATGCTTCTTTCCATATTCATGATGGTCTATTTTTTTGTTATTGATACTCTATTTTGTTGTGGATTCTACCTTGTTGTAAATTTTCTCTTGATACATTCATCCTTTCAACTATATGCTGCAAACTCTTTGGAATCATATTCACCTCATCCATCTAATTTTAATACTTTAATTTGCTTGCCACTTTGCTTCTCCAAAATGGCTTTAAATTTCATGAATTTATCAAATGTATCAAATTTGATTTTGATAAAGAAGACCCATATTATTCTCTTGAAATCATCAATAAAGGTTATAAAGTAAAAACTTCCTCTTATTGATTAGGTTTGCATTGGATGACAAAGGTTTGTGTGCACTTGTTCAAGTGGACTTTTAGCTCTATAACTCGGATCATTTGCAAAATTGTTTTTTTGGTGTTTGGCGTATACGCCTTTCATATGGATTATGATGGACATTTATCATAAGTAGACCGAGAACTAGACTTCATTTGCAAAATATCAATATCGAAAAAGTGGAAACAGAAAATCATTTCATTTTAGAATGTGAGGCTTTGAAAGACAACATGGAAAGTTATACAGATATTTTTGCATCTAGATCTTGGGATATTCTATTCAGCAAAAGCTTTGTCAAGAAGTTGTTAGAGTTTATTGTGAAACTTCACAGGAAAAGCACAGAATACAAGACCTAGATAGAGAAACAATATGACCCATAGGCTATCTTTAGCCTCATGGATGTTAAAATAACTTCTTCTTCTTCTATATTGCGGTATGTTAAAAAAAGTGATGAAAGAGGACAATTTGTGGAAGTTGAAGAGAAAATGTAAAAGATGTAACATAGACCTTTTCAATAATCTCGAGGTTTTTTATATTTTGTAGGGCAGTATTATTTTAGGATAGTTTATTAGAATCTACAAATATATATATATATATATATATATATATATATATATATATATATATATATATATATATATAAGTGGCTCTTTGATAACCGTTTTGCATATTTTGTTTATAGTTTTAACTTAGAAGTTATACATATTTTATAGGGTTATATTAAAATAGTGTAGATTGAGGTTTCAACTTTTTCTATGATATAATTTTTATTTTCTTTGATGAAAAAATAATAAAATAAAATAAATTTACACAAATCCATTTTGATTAAAAAAAAATTGCGTTTGGATTTGGTTTTTATCTTGCTTGATATTTAATAGATCCCAACTTGAAATGAATTTAGGTTGTTGTATTTTTACATATGTCTAGAAAATTGTGTTTTTTTTTTCATAATAATAATTTTTTTATTTTCTTTTGAAACCATCTCTATTTATTATGCTACATTATTATGAGAGATTAAATATTTTTCAATTTACTATAAAAAAATGTTTTTTCTATTTTTTCTATTTTATCAAGTTTATGGTATACTAAATCCTTTCCAATTTATTGTAAGATATTGTTTCTTCCTCTTTTACTGAACTAAAACAAAATCCCCTAGATGGGTGTACATCTTTCCTTGCATATGTGCTATCACAATTGCATCATTTCCAACCTCCCACACCTATCTTTGATTGTAAACAAAGGGTGCACCATCATCAAGTCCCTAACAAATAGTCAATGACATTTTGGGTAATGGGCATTCCAGTGCCATGCAATTTGCTAAAGTGATGTTTCCCTCCAATTTAGACCATAATATTTGGTTTCCCTCCCATTATTACTTTCCCATGATCACCATGGACACAAAAATTCGAATATGTAGCAGTTCATTTCTAGAAATTATTAACCTATTCCCTCATTGTTCTAGGTAAGATTGTTATTTTGTTTGGTTTTAATGCAATTCTATGTGTATATTTTATTTAAAGGGGTTCCTTTGATTCACAAGTTGCGACGAAACCCTCTAATTGTCCATATAGTTCCCTTGTCTCTTCCTTCTCTCCTCCGCCTTCTCTCCTCCTTTGTCCATCACCGCCACCACACCCCCCCCCCCCACACCCCCCTCTCTCTGTGTTTTATTCACCCTATTACTTATGGTTTTTGGTGATGCCCTATTTCTTGGTGGTTTCGTCTACTTTATTTGCATGATAAAGATTTGTTGATTTTCCTTCTATATTCCACTATGCCCCGTCTAGGTTCTCATCATAGTTTACACAATGATTGAGAGAATTAAGGCCCCTGCTACAACCTATTGGGAACACACTGCCTTGGTAGTTCACATGGAGATAAATATGGCAAAATCCAAGGCCAAAGCAGAGTAGAACTATGTCCAAGATAATGAGGTTAAGGAAGATGTGGGACATTGACTCATGGACAAGGGTTACATTTATAATTGAAACACTAGATATTTGCAGACAATGGACCCGTACTGGAAAATCACGACAATAATGAGAAAGGTGTTTGTGGAGAGAAGTGAACATAAACAAGAGATTCTCCTTTGCGTTGATGCTCTCCAATTGTAGGTTAAGAAATTTGATCACAAAGTTTCTCTCCTTACCAAGAAGATTGCATATTTGTACTTTTCAACTTCATAGGAGGAGAATGAAAATCTTAAGTTATTATTATCAACTTTCCCATTTTCTAATATAATTAGATTCATTTTGATTTATTTATTTTTCCATGAAAAACATCTCTACTGCTTTAACAATTCTATATACAATCCAAGTTAGTTTTTTTTATTTCATTATATATTATTATCATCAATATAATAATTTAGACAAAAACTTTATAATTTTACAACTAGTTTAATTTTTCTAATAGGAAAAACATGAATCACAATTATGTTTATTTATTACTTAAATAAATTAGAAATACCTTATTTATTTTATTAAAAAAATTAAAAACCTACAACTTTTAAATATAAATTTAGATGTATCTATTAATTTTACTCTATCAAAACTTTTGTACCCTTTCTTAAATGCATATGTGATGAAAGAGTCAATTATGTTTATTATTAGTTGAATAAATTAAAAAAAACCTTATTTATTTTATTAAAAAAAATAAAAACCTATAACTTTTAAATATAAAATGAGAATTTAGATGTATATATTACTTTTATTCTCTCAATACTTTTGTATCTCGCGCTCTTAATATGTGATGAAAGATGTCAATTTTTTTTTTTTTTTTTTTAATATAGAGTGGTGTAGAATATAAACATATAAGAATTGTTGTAATGTCTTGTTTTATTTTAAAACATTTTGACTTGGTCAGAATACATCAAAATAAAAATAAAAACATTAATGTAATGTAATGAGCGGTTTTCTATATATATATGATGATGATGGTGGTGGTTAACATCCACTAAGACCATTAACCACCATCAACATAATCATTATATATATATATATATATATATATATATATATAGTATTTTTTTATTATTATAGATTATTTAAAGATCAAATTACTTAAAATAAAAATAAATTAAAATAAACTTTTGAGATAGTAAACATTTTACTCTAGGTTTTGAAATCTCATGATTTTTTTCCATTATATTTTTCTCCAATCTAAACTATTTAAAAGCCTAAATGTTAATAAAAATTTCACACAAAAATAACCCAGCTCTTAAACATGTTTGAAGATTGAATGTGAACAAATTCTACAAAATTTGATAACATAGCCACAACATCACAGCAAACATTTTCTATTAAGATATGTCTTGCATATTTGGAGTTTGCTTTTATAATATTGTTTAATTAATTGCTTTTATAATATTTTTCAGGATTTATATTTTTTTATTATGTATTTCATCTGACTATCAAAATCAAAATCACTTAGCTTCCTATCCCTATTTTAGAAGCAGTTTGATAGTTTCCATGAGATTGTTTATCAAATGAAATATCAGTATAGTCATAGTTAGGGACTATTATTTCAGTCAACAAATTCCCACAGCTGCAGTCTATATGTTGATGGATGGCTCTGGACTCTCGGAGATCCATGGCTGAATCCACATGGACATTTCACGCGATGTATTCTGATGCCAGAAAAAACATGAAGAAACATGTTGCAAGAGACAAGCATGCCTGCAAAAGCTGTGGAATATTTACATTCCCTCATGCTCTGAGGGGATATCAGGATACATCCAGGGTTTGTAAGATAGCAAAAGAGCATATCATAAATGAAAACTCCTTAGACATAATTATGGTCAACATTAAAATGGTGGACAAGATGGGCAGGCAAAGTGAGCAAAGCAAAACTAATCAATTTGTCCACCATCACCATTTGAGTGTTGAGCATAGCTATGTCCAAGGAGTTTCCATCTCTGATATTCCTCTACTCTGCTATCTCAAAAATTCTGGTTGTATCCTGATATTCCCTGAAAGCCTGGGGGAATGTAAATATCGCATAGCCAGTAAATATCCGGTTGTATCCTGATATTCCCTGAAAGCCTGGGGGAATGTAAATATCGCATAGCCAGTAAATTTCCACTGCTATTTCATTTAGTAACCGATCAAATAGAAGTTGTCCAACTGCCTTCAAGACAGTGATAGGAACCTAACTGAAATCTTTTCTTTGATGAAATACATAATAATTTCATGATCAAGCAGAGAAAAGAGTATTATAAAATATGCCGTAATATGCTGTAGTTTATCTAGCATATAGAATGACTTAGAATTCGACAGAGATTTTGAAAAAAATCTGGCAAAGATTTATCAGAATCTTGTTTACAGTTGTTAAACTTCAGTATTTTAGATGCCCTAAAAGTTCTTGATAGTGCTGAATCCATTTCCACTATCAAAAATGCAATTCAAACACTCCAACTACTTGATTTTCTGAATTTTATTTTACCAGATTCCGACCATCCAAACTATTCTATAGGCTAGATAGACAACTCCAAATAATATTATGAAAATAATCATTAATTAAACAGTGTTATAAAAATGATGAATCAAAGAATATAAACTGCAATATGGAAGACAAATTATTGTCTTTGATACTATGACGTCGTTACCGAATTTCCCCTTATCTGTTCTGCAGCCGGTTGCAGAGTTTAGTTAGTTATTTTTGTGTGAAAAAATCATTGAAATTTGAGAAAAGTAACATGAGAAAACATTATGGGTTACAAAAACATTTAGTAAAAATGTTTGTATGATATAAAAATTAGGAATTCTTAATTAACTATTTTATAAGTGAGGTTTTCTGAAAAAAATTCTAGTTTATTTTATGATCTAATTTGTCTAGAATCAGGCAAGAATTCACTGAAATCACAAGTTTGAAAGATGAACTTTTTACAATGGAAGTGCCAAGGTTGTTTTTGAGAGTGTTGAATGTAATTAAAAAAAATCAGTTTAAAAACCACAAATCAAGTTTTTACCACAAATTCTTTTACTGGATTCTGGCCAAAAATCCACCAGAAAATCCAAAAAATATCACATATAAACAAGTGTTATTTTATTTCAAAATTTTATTTTAATTAATAATTTTATTTATTATTTTTATTTTTTATTTTTATTTTTTGTAATTTGGGTTTTAAATAATCTACATTAAAGAAGAATATTGTAGGGAAAAAGCATGGGTTCCCAAAATCCAAGTCAAAATGTTTACTCAATAATAATAATAATAATATATAGTTTACTTGAAAGAAAAATATTGTAGGAAAAAATTATGGGTTCCCAAAATTCAGACTCAAAATGTTTACTATATATATAAAAAATGCCTTACCTAAAATATTGGAAAAAATATGGGTTGTTAAAACTTCAAGCCAAAACCTCACTAAAGATAAATTGGCTATTTTAAGTATTAATTTTGTTTTATTTTTATGTAATTTAACTAAGTCAAAATGTTTCTAGGACATGATGGGATCTAGACTCAAAAATAACCTAATGTTAAAATAAAAATTCTATGTTATTATTATTTTTATTATTTTTTGTTGAGTAGTTAAGGTAGACTTGAATATTGCGTAGTCTAGCTAGACTTCTTTTTTGCCCTGAAAATCATGGAAATTCAGTAAGATTTTAAGAAGATCATATAGTGATTTTTGTAAATCCAGGTTATAGCTATCAAACTTCAATATTTTGGCTGCCTTAGAGGTTTTTGATGGTGCTGAATCCATTTCCACCATCAAAAACATGATTCAAATAATCCTACTAGAAGATTTCTTCATTTTGTTTCTACACTACAAACTTAGAGTGATATATTCAAATGGCATAAATAAAGTGTAGATGTAAATGAGATGGGTAGGCCCTTGGTAGATCAAGAGCTAAAATGAATCTAGACTAATGACCTAGAATAATATATTCAAATACCATTTATAAAATGTACAAGGTATAGAGTGATATATTCAAATACCATTAATAAAGTGTACAAGGTATAGAGTGATTTATTCAAATACCATTAACAAAGTGTACAAGGTATAACATATGTAAATGAGACGAGTGGTGAAGAGATCAGACACGAAAGAAGGATCAAAATTCTTACCATTAATGACTAAGATCAAACCGTCATAATGATGCTACATCACTAATTCAACCAAAAACTCCACATAACATTTCTTCCTTACAGGGCCATCTGTATGTTCGTTTGTGACAAAATTATTTTATTTGTTTGGATGGTACTGAGGAACAAGGTACTCACCTGGGATAACCTTTGTAAAATAGGTTTCACAACCTTGAAATCTACTCTTTATGTGGTAAGGATGATGAATCTATTCCTCATTTATTTCTAACGTGCCCTCTTACTATGGAGGTATTCTTTATGTGGTAAGGATGATGAATTTGTTCCTAATTTATTTCTTACATGCTCGCTTACCATGCAGGTATGGAATCTAATATTTCAACATTTTCATATTCCGAGGTAGGTCTTCTCCTCCATTAAATTATGTTTAGAGTGGAGATTGGAGGGAAGGCGCATACAAATTTTTATTCCCCTCTTTCTAATTTGGGAAACTTGGAAGACCATGAACCAAGTCATATTTAGAGAGAGCCGTCTGAATATATACAGAACCTTTTCCAAGATCCTAGGATGGATGGATTATATGACTCTACGTCCTCACCAGGATAGAGATATGACTGTCTCATACAATAGACCTGCCATTAACATGCCGCCAAGTTTCGTTGATGGCGCCACTGAGGAAGGAAGATGCAGCTGTGGAGCAGTCATCTACAGTGACATGGATACAAATTACAAAGTATCTTGGTCAGGCAAGCTTGGTACAAACACAAAGGTTGAACTGATGGCTCTCTGGGGGCTCTTATAGTTTACTCGCCGGAAAGGGGTGGTCCATATCCATGTATATGGAGACTCTCAAACCATTATATAGGGGATTTTTGGAGACACATTATTTGACCCTCCTCTACTAAGAAATTGGTGCAGACTTACAGACTAGCTCATCCAACAATTTCACACTATACCACATCAAACACATTTACAAAGAGTCTAACTCGGAAGTTGACTCTCTGTCTAAGAGAGGATTGCGGGAGGTGGATGACTTCCGAAACTATTCTCATGTCCAACGGGGGTCATTTTGGAGGAGGGCAGAATGGTCCTTCCCTAAACTGGTTTATGATCTATTGCATATTTTATTTAGTTTCACTTTTCTCTTAGAAAGTAGGGTAATGTTTAAAATATGGCAACATGCTTGGCTAACTATTTTACAACTCTATAGATATTTTAATAGATCACTATGAATAGAAATTGTAATGTTTAGATGTTGCATTTTCATGATGTGGTATATTTAACATATGCTAGACATTATATGAAGTATAGAATTTTGGGATCCTAGAGAACATGAATGAAAACGGATGTAAACTGAATTTTTTCCACTTAATAAAATTCATTTTCGTCAGAAAAAAAAGAAAAGAAAAAAGGTTCTTTTTTTCATCCAATCTCGAGATTTAACAAACTAAAATTTCTATAGATTTAGAATTTGAATAAATTTATCAAACATCTAAATATGTTTAAAATAAGGTAAAACCATGTGAACGAATTTTTTCTACCAATGAAAAACTTAGATCAGGTGGAACTCAAATTATCCTAAAATTTTAATTACGCCGTAAGGCATCACTATTTGAAAACAACATACCTATTGCCTTACTGTCCTTCATGTGCATCGTTTGATTTTCTGTTAGATGATTAAATTCTTTTTTAAGTCATTATTTATTGGCACAGGTGGTTCGTTCCGAGGCATGGATAAGAAGCAAGGGTTTCAGGCGCGATGCAAATGTTCAAAATGCGAGCCCATGGAGATGAGACGAACTAGGCACTCATGTGCCCTTGGCTTCTTCGAGAAGGTATTCGTGTTCATTCGAGAGATACAGGTGTAACAAGAACCACCGCAATTTCATGCCTTTGAAATTGATAACTTCTTTGAGGAACCATTATAAGCGTAGGCACTGCCAGAAGATGTATACCTGCCACAAATGCAGCAAGTAGTTCTCGGTCGTGGGAGACCTCAAAACCCTTGGCAAGCACTGCCGGAAAAACCCGTGGCAGTGCTCTTGTGGCACCAAGTTCACCAGGAAGGATAAGCTCTTCGGGCACGTTGCCCTATTCCAAGGCCACAAGCCACTTCCTGACCAGGAATTGTCTCGCCCTCCTGCACCCAAAATACTCAAGGCCACCAGCAACGGTGGGGAAACTATGGCACAGTCTGCCAACAATGATGACGATGGAAGTATCGTAGAAAAACCAGTGAAAATTAAAATCTGACAATGTAAAGGAAAATATTCAGGACAAGGAAGGCATCCCCTGAAAAAAATTGAACAATACCTTTCTCTGTTTGATTTATCTTTCCATAGGTAAAATTGCTATATTATCTTGGTTGGATTACATTATTCTTTCATCTCGGCATCTGAAAGCTTTGGGTAACTTTATGAATTGTTTCTTAGAACATTGGTTCTTGGATGATCTGCCATGAGCAGTGTTTCCTGGAACAATGGTTCTTGGAAGATCTGCCAATTTCAGGTTTACATTATCCAAGCAGTTCTAGTTCTTCCAATTGAGGCTTACTATAAATACATAACAAGCAAGCAGACTGGTGGTTTCAGTTTTGATGTTGCATGCCTATTTCCAGCCTGTACATTATTTTAAACTTGTTTAGTAATTTTTGTTTTTGTTTTTCTATTGTGAAGCCTCCTCGAAGGCCGAAGGCAGGATAGTAGAATTAATATGTAGTAATTGGTTCTGAAAGATTTGGAGACTCGGTCCTTAGGATTATTAAGTTGCAGAGAAGACTGTGAAAAATCTCTGAAGATTTTTATGAAGATGTTATTTTTCCCATATAATTACTAATTTAGTAGCTTGATGTAGGCAAGAATGCCCTTGGTAGGAGGCTTCAATCCATTGGAAATCCTTATATTTCGTTCGGATGCAATTTTTAGCGTATCTGAAAAATTTGTCTTTATGGTGTTATTCCTTTCGTACCTACACATTCTCATTCGTTAAAAGATAGAGGCAAAATTCATGTACATATATGTTGTTATATAGACTCAATGAGATGGGCAAACGTAATTCTTAAATATATCCAGAATTTCTCGGAACTTTTCTTCACACCCTAGGGTTTAGGGTTTATAGTGACAGTGACTGTTATAAAATTTGGGATTAGCTACCAATACCCCTAAACCTTAAATAATATTATAGATGGCTACAAAACTAGATTGAAATGAACAAGACATTACAATATAAATAAATGACAATCTACTGACTCATTCATCTCCTGACCATCTCGACTATATATAATTGATCAGCCTTCATTGCTTTTTAGGGTAATATGGAGGAATTGTCTAAATGGAACATCTTTTATTATGTGCCATTTCACTGAAAATTTGTCTTTCCACTCCCAAAATTTGGATGTCACTCCGAAATCTAGAAGCCCAATCATTTCAACCACCCAACATAAAGTACCACTTATGTTCACCTGCACTCACCAAGATTAGATGTTATTCCTGAAATAAGGGATTTCTTTTGTATTCCATACTGAACTCTTCACAAGTCATTGAAATGACATAAAATGCAAAGAAACATTCACTGAAAATAGCAATAATATGGGGTGACTGGAACTAGAAGCACAAGATGTAATTCGTTGGACCCTTTTCTCCACTAAGGCAGCCTCAGTGTATGCAGTGTTGAGCCTCAAAATTGTGCTTTCTTTCATTCCATTTTACCTCATTTTCCTTTTTCCATTGCTATACTAGACCCAATTGATCAATGAATATAGTTAAAATTACTTCTAGAATGATTTACATGACTGACTTGCTAAGTTTTGTGATTTTTTCCATTGTAAAGCATTTTGACCGGAACTAGCTGCAGAATGCAGACATTCCGTAGCTAACCGGCGATTCTGTAGCTGTCTTCACGTTTGAGTATGTTCCAGGTGGCCTCTCAAGAAAAACCGCATATGGGCATATTCCACGTCATGTCTACATGGTTCGTTGCTCACCATGAAGGAAGAAACGAATTCCGGGTATGGTTTTGAAACGTGGGAACACATTTAAGAAGACAGACTTCTATTAGGACTGTCTCAGTCCAGATGTCTTTTTCCTTTTCACGCAGCCACTTCAAGAGTCCTAATGTGATTCCGATAAGGAAAGACAATGTTCCTGAAATTGTTGCAAGTCTTGTTATGTGCATTTGCTATATAAACACTTGGGAAACCGAGAGCTATGTTAGATTTTATGTTAGATTTGATGCTAGATTTTGCTTAGATTCTGTGCTACATTTCTGAAGACGCAGAGTGCTATGTTCAATTTATTTCATCTTTAATGAAGCAGACAGTGTTGTTTTGAAAGCGTTGATTTAATTTGGAGTTGAATTCCGTCAGGTGGTAGAGGGCCCCTGCCTCTTGCACGGATTTATTTGCGTAAATTAGATAAGTATTCTAGCTGCCTTTACGTTTTTGAATTTGAATTAGTAGTTGTTTTTAATTAGCTACTGTAGTTGTACTCATTCTAACTCTTCCACAAGAAGAATCTCTTCCAAAATATTATAATGATGAATGGGAAATAGCTATAGTATTGTAGGATTTGAAGTTGAATTCATAGTTGTTTTTAATTAGCTATTGTAGTTATACTCATTCTAACTCTTCCACAAGAAGAAGCTCTTCCAAAAGATTATAATGATGAATGGGAAATGGCTATAGTATTGTAGGATTTAGTTGTAATTTTTGTTGTTCACTATCACAGTTACACTTGTTCTAATCACTCTTCCACAAGAAGAAACTCTTCCAAGAAACTATTAAGATGTTCAAGACATGACCGTGATAATGAATGATTTAGTTGTGTGTTTTCACTAAGTACCATCTCTGTTCTTGCTCTTAAACGCTTGTCCAAAACATCATAATGACGAGTAGGATATGGATATGATATCTTAGTTTTTCATTGCTTTCATTCCTTTATGTTTGCATTTGCACTCAATTACACAGTCATAATTGTTCTAGCTCTTCCAAAAGAAGGAATTCTTCCAAAATATCAATAATGATGGACAAACAGACTGTATAATTTCATAGAATAATGCATGATAGTATAGTTAGGATGCTCCGGAGTTTAATTACACTTAACTCATATTCAGTTACTTTGTTTTGAGTTTGATGATGACTTGTAGTTCAGCATTGTTCTAGATTAGTGGCATCTTAAGTTCATTCTTAGATTAACTCATTGCAGTTGCACTTCACATTCAGATTTTCATCCACTGCACAATAGATTACTTCAGTTGTTAAGAATAACAAGACAGCCTTCATTATTTACAAACATCTTCTTGTTCTAAAATCTACAATTGATCCATAACCATATAAACAGAAGACAACATCACTATAACGCCTGAAGTATCTCTACAATTTCCTTATCATTTCATAAACAGAGCCCTCCCTCAAAAAATTACCTTGAAAAGAAATCAATAACTCTTGAGTAAGGTCTTGTGACATTCAATTAAATTGCAGAATAGAGATAGGAACTAGTTCTAGAATAGAAGATCTTATGATGATAACAATGTTTTTCCTCTAAATATGTTTCAAATCTCTAATCAAGGACAAAATGTTGCATCATTGTAATTTAGTTGTTTAACTGTTTAGTTAGAGGATTTGCATACTTAGTGATCATTTCTCAAGTTGAATTTATATTTTGAATCATTTCCTTAGAAGTCATTATCAAGCTTTGTTTTTTCTTAGTCATAGTTTAGATTTGATTCTACTTCAGTGTTTGCAATTGCATTTGTCATTTGTCATTCATCAATTAGGATCCACTCTATTTTTAATCATTAGCTCATTTCCATTAGCTTTCTAGGCATTTTCCTTGTGAACATAAAACCACCAAAAGACCAAAAACATCATAAATCATCACAAAAGACCAAAAACATTACAAAACACTACACACAACGCATTAGGAAACAAGCACCTAGGTACATAAAGTACACTTCACTTCAGCAGTTTACCAACACTGGTTGACAATTAAATGAGCTCAGTTTAGGAGACTAGATTGAGACCAAACATTTTGGCGTCGTTGCCGGGGAAGTGAAAACTACGTAACCTTTGTTTCTTAGCATCCAAAAACAATTTTATGCGTAGAGAGAGAGATTCAAGGGGAAGATTTATAAGCAGCAGAGGCAGAAGTTTGATTTCTAGAACACCACTTGTTTCATCTAGATCCAGAGCTAGTATACCTTCAACTCAAACCCATCTTCCATCCTCTTCTGATCTGGGACTTCTAGAAGATCTAAGGTCAACTATTCCATTAGAGAAACCTTCCACTTCATCCACTAAACCTGCCATAGAAGAAAATCTAAAAACTCTTGTTGGGGACACAAACCTTTCCACTTCCACAGGAGAGTCAACCATGGCAGAAGAAGGAGGAGGAGGAGTTTTTAATGGAGAAAACACAATATTTGGAGGTAGAGGTAGAGGTAGAGGACAAGGAGGTAGAGGTGCAAATGGAGGAAGAGGTAGAATAGGAAGCTCTTTTGGGTTCCCTATACTTGATGAAGAAACCAATACAACCATGAAAAACATTTCACCCTCTGTCCTTCCAAACTTCTATGGACTTAAAACTGAAGATCCTGAAACTTTCTTATTCGAATTTGAAGTGCTGTGTAGAACTTATGAATACCTACAAGATGCTCAAAAACTGAAATTATTCCCTTCAACTTTGAAAGGAGCAGCATTGAAGTGGTTTATGAGTCTAATCAGTAGTTCTATTAGAACATGGGAAGATAGGAAACAAGCACCTTGGTACATACGGTACACTTCACTTCAGTAGTTTACCAACCCTGGTTGACAATTAATTGAGCTCAGTTTAGGAGACTAGATTGAGACCAAACATTTTGGCGCCCATTGAGCATTGTAAACGCAGAACAGAGCAAAAGGGTAAATTCAAAGGTATAGCAGCGTGAGAATTTGAAGCCATTTGATTCCGTGGGAAGACAAAGTATCACTGAGGGCAGAGATTGAGAATTATCACTATAAACACAGAGGTATAGCAGAGAAGAATTTGAAGTCATTTGTCACCAGGAGACAGAGGTGTGGCATTGAAGAATTTGAAGCCATTTGTTACCAAGAAATAGAGATAGGAACTAGTTCTAGAATAGAAGATCTTATGATGATAACAATGTTTTTCCTCTAAATATGTTTCAAATCTCTAATCAAGGACAAAATGTTGCATCATTTTAAGTTATTTGTTTAACTATTTAGTTAGAGGATTTGCATACTTAGTGATCATTTCTCAAGTTGAATTTATATTTTGAATCATTTCCTTAGAAGTCATTATCAAGATTTTTTTTTGCTTAGTCATAGTTTAGATTTGATTCTACTTCAGTGTTTGCAATTTCATTTTTCATTTGTCATTCATCAATTAGGATCCACTCTATTTTTAATCATTAGCTCATTTCCATTAGCTTTCTAGGCATTTTCCTTGTGAACATAAAACCACCAAAAGACCAAAAACATCATAAATCATCACAAAAGACCAAAAAAATTACAAAACACTACACACAACGCATTAGGAAACAAGCACCTAGGTACATAAAGTACACTTCACTTCAGCAGTTTACCAACCCTGGTTGACAATTAAATGAGCTCAGTTTAGGAGACTAGATTGAGACCAAACATTTTGGCGTCGTTGCCGGGGAAGTGAAAACTACGTAACCTTTGTTTCTTAGCATCCAAAAACAATTTTATGCGTAGAGAGATAGATTCAAGGGGAAGATTTATAAGTAGCAGAGGCAGAAGTTTGATTTCTAGAACACCACTTGTTTCATCTAGATCCAGAGCTAGTATACCTTCAACTCAAACCCATCTTCCATCCTCTTCTAATCCGGGACTTCTAAAAGATCTAAGGTCAACTATTCCATTAGAGAAACCTTCCACTTCATCCACTAAACCTGCCATAGAAGAAAATCTAAAAACTCTTGTTGGGGACACAAACCTTTCCACTTCCACAGGAGAGTCAACCATGGTAGAAGAAGGAGGAGGAGGAGTTTTTAATGGAGAAAACACACTATTTGGAGGTAGAGGTAGAGGTAGAGGAGAAGGAGGTAGAGGTGCAAATGGAGGAAGAGGTAGAATAGGAAGCTCTTTTGGGTTCCCTATACTTGATGAAGAAACCAATACAACCATGAAAAACATTTCACCCTCTGTCCTTCCAAAATTTTATGGACTTAAAACTGAAGATCCTGAAACTTTCTTATTCGAATTTGAAGTGCTGTGTAGAACTTATGACTACCTACAAGATGCTCAAAAACTGAAATTATTCCCTTCAACATTGAAAGGAGCAGCATTGAAGTGGTTTATGATTCTAATCAGTAGTTCTATTAGAACATGCGAAGATAGGAAACAAGCACCTAGGTACATACAGTACACTTCACTTCAGCAGTTTACCAACCCTGGTTGACAATTAAATGAGCTCAGTTTAGGAGACTAGATTGAGACCAAACATTTTGGCGCCGCATTGAGCATTGTAAACGCAGAACAGAGCAAAAGGGTAAATTCAGAGGTATAGCAGCGTGAGCATTTGAAGCCATTTGATTCCGTGGGCAGACAAAGTATCACTGAGGGCAGAGATTGAGCATTATCACTATAAACACAGAGTTATAGCAGAGAAGAATTTGAAGTCATTTGTCACCAGGAGACAGAGGTGTGGCATTGAAGAATTTGAAGCCATTTGTTACCAAGAAATAGAGATATAGCAGTATGGGAATTTGAAGCTATTTGCCACCGAGAAATAGAGGTATAGTAGTGTGGGAAATTTGAAGCCATTTTTCATTGTCAAACAAAGACATATCAGTCCAAAGTTCAATTGTCAACAGAGGCTCAGCCCGAAGTTTTGAAGCTGTTTTCATTATCAACCAGAGGTATATCACCTCGAAATTTGAAGCTCTTTCCACTATCAATCAGAGGTATGTCATTCCGAAGTTTGAAGCCATTTTCATTAAGAACTTGAAGCCATTTCAATTCAAAGGTGAAAGTCATTGTTTTTGTGGGTAGAAGAGTGTTAATTTGAACATTGAAGAAGCAATCATGGGTTTCATTGTAAGAACTGAACCAGTGGGTTAAAAATATTTAGAAGGCTACCCTCAATGCAAAGAAATGTTACAACAAATAGGATGGCTTCAATTTTTGGAGAAATTTAATGGCTTCCACAAGGAAGCCACTAAAACATTTGCAAGATCATTTCAAGGAACCAAAGTTGAAGTGGGGGATGTCAAATTTACTGTCACTGAAGTTTTCATTGCAGAAGCTACAGGGTTGCTCAGAACTGGAGAGAGATGGTTCAAAAATAGAGAATTCCACAATGAATCTTGGAAGCAAATTTTAAAATCACCAGGTATGGATGTCACTGTCTTTAAGAAAGGAATTCTCAGTTCTGCATTGAAAAATAAATGGAGAAACATACTACTTCTTCTACAAAAATTTATTACATGTGAGGGTAGATATGGAACATTTTATGTCTACCACGTTAGACTGATAATGCATTTTCTAGGGGAAGACTTAAAACTACCATATTTCTTGCTTCAAAGTCTAAAGAAGATGGCTTCCTGTGTTCAAAGAAGGCTTAAATTTTTAGAGACAACCCTATATCATCATGGTTTGGTCAAAATTTTGATTGAACACCATCTAGCTAAAACAAATGATACATGGGACGATTTCTTGATAAGAAATCATTTTGAAGAGCCAAAAGAACCCTCACCAGAACCACAGCCTACAAGGAGAAGTAGGAAATGGAGGGCGTCAAAAGTTGAAATTGAAAAAACAGTCCAAGAGAGCAATGAGGAAATCATTTTAGAAAAGTTGACTCAAATCAAGAGACGGCTTAATGAAGAAAAGGTAATCAGGAAATCTGCCATGGAGAAAGGAGAGGGATCTTCTCAGCCTAGAAGAAGCCACAGACTAAAGGGGAAACTGAAGAAAACACTAATCAAACAAACAGGGGTAATCAATATAGAAGATGAAGAAACATCCATTGAAGAAGATGTTGAAGAAGATTTTAATGAAGGAACCCCTGAAATTGACCCTGCTCAACAAGAAATTTATGACTATGTGGAAACTTTGGAGAGGAGAGCTTCAGAAAGCAGAGAGAGAACCCCCAGTCCTCCACTGTCTGAAATAGATATATTAAGAAGGGATAAGTATGAGTTGGAATTACTGAATAGACACATAAAAAATGAGAATGAAATTCTCAAGGATCAAGTCAAGCTCAAAACTGATATGAACTCAACCTTATCCCTCCATATAAACAAAGTGGAAAAGACCAATGAGAAGTTGAAGAAAAGGAACAAGAAGATAATCAGGGTACTCACCAACCTAAGGTTCAAACTTGTTATCAGAAAACCCAAAAGATCTCTAGCTTCCAGACAAAGGAGAAGGAGAGGATTAGATGTCCTTGCAGAAGCCTCTGAGTTCATAGGGTAATTTGCATGAGGACATGCAAAGAGATAACAGTGGGGGTATGTTGAGCCTCAAAATTGTGCTTTCTTTCATTCCATTTTACCTCATTTTCCTTTGTCCATTGCTATCCTAGACCTAATTGATCAATGAATATAGTTAAAATTACTTCTAGAATGATTTACATGACTGACTTGCTAAGTTTTGTGATCTTTTCCATTGTAAAGCATTTTGACCGGAACTAGCTGCAGAATGCATACATTCCATAGCTAACCGGCGATTCTGCAGCTGTCTTCACGTTTGGGTATGTTCCAGGTGGCCTCTCAAGAAAAGCCGCATATGGGCATAATCCACGTGATGTCTACATGGTTCGTTGCTCATCATAGAGGAAGAAACGAATTCTGGGTATGGTTTTGGAACGTGGGAACACATTTAGGAAAGCAAACTTCTATTAGGACTGTCTCAGTCCAGATGTATTTTTCCTCTTCACGCAGCCACTTCAAGAGTCCTAATGTGATTTCGATAGTGACTGTGATTCTGACAGTGACAGTGATAGTGACAGTGACTGTTATAAAATCTGGGATTAGCTACCAATACCCCTAAACCTTAAATAATATTATAGATGGCTACAAAACTAGATTGAAATGAACAAGACATTACAATATAAATAAATGAAAATCTACTGACTCATTCATCTCCTGACCATCTCGACTATATATAATTGATCAGCCTTCATTGCTTTATAGGGTAATATGGAGGAATTGTCTAAATGGAACATCTTTTATTATGTGCCATTTCACTGAAAATTTGTCTTTCCACTCCCAAAATTTGGATGTCGCTCCAAAATCTAGAAGCCCAATCATTTCAACCACCCAACATAAAGTACCACTTCTGTTCACCTGCACTCACCGAGATTAGATGTTATTCCTGAAATAAGGGATTTCTTTTGTGTTCCATACTGAACTCTTCACAAGTAATTGAAATGACATAAAATGCAAAGAAACATTCACTGAAAATAGCAATAATATGGGGTGACTGGAACTAGAAGCACAAGATGTAATTCGTTGGACCCTTTTCTCCACTAAGGCAGCCTCAGTGTATGCAGTGTTGAGCCTCAAAATTGTGCTTTCTTTCATTCCATTTTACCTCATTTTCCTTTTTCCATTGCTATCCTAGAGCCAATTAATCAATTAATATAGTTAAAATTACTTCTAGAATGATTTACATGACTGACTTGCTAAGTTTTGTGATTTTTGCCATTGTAAAGCATTTTGACCGGAACTAGCTGCAGAATGCAGACATTCCGTAGCTAACCGGCGATTCTGTAGCTGTATTCACATTTGGGTATGTTCCAGGTGGCCTCTCAAGAAAAACCGCATATGGGCATAATCCACGTCATGTCTACATGGTTCGTTGCTCATCATGGAGGAAGAAACGAATTATGGGTACGGTTTTGGAACGTGGGAACACATTTAGGAAAGCAGACTTCTATTAGGACTGTCTCAGTCCAGATGTCTTTTTCCTCTTCACGCAGCCACTTCAAGAGTCCTAATGTGATTCCGATAAGGAAAGACAATGTTCCTAAAATTGTTGCAAGTCTTGTTATGTGCATTTGCTATATAAACACTTGGGAAACCGAGAGCTATGTTAGATTTTATGTTAGATTTGATGCTAGATTTTGCTTAGATTCTGTGTTACATTTCTGAAGACGCAGAGTGCTATGTTCAAGTTATTTCATCTTTAATGAAGCAGACAGTGTTGTTTTGAAAGCATTGATTTAATTTGGAGTTGAATTCCGTCAGGTGGTAGAGGGCCCCTGCCTCTTGCACGGATTTATTTGCGTAAATTAGATAAGTATTCTAGCTGCCTTTACGTTTTTGAATTTGAATTAGTAGTTGTTTTAATTAGCTACTATAGTTGTACTCATTCTAACTCTTCCACAAGAAGAAGCTCTTCCAAAAGATTATAATGATGAATGGGAAATGGCTATAGTATTGTAGGATTAGAAGTTGAATTCATAGTTGTTTTTAATTAGCTACTGTAGTTATACTCATTCTAACTCTTCCACAAGAAGAAGCTCTTCCAAAAGATTATAATGATGAATGGGAAATGGCTATAGTATTGTATGATTTAGTTGTAATTTTTGTTGTTCACTATCATAGTTACACTTGTTCTAATCACTCTTCCACAAGAAGAAACTCTTCCAATAAATTCTTAAGGAGTCCAAGGCATAACCGTGATAATGAATGTTTTAGTTGTGTGTTTGCACTAAGTACCATCTCTGTTCTTGCTCTTAAACGCTTGCCCAAAACATCATAATGACGAGTAGGATATGGATATGATATCTTAGTTTTTCATTGCTTTCAGTCCTTTATGTTTGCATTTGCACTCAATTACACAGTCATAATTGTTCTAGCTCTTCCAAAAGAAGGAATTCTTCCAAAATATCAATAATGATGGACAAACAGACTGTATAATTTCATAGAATAATGCATGATAGTATATTTAGGATGCTCCGGAGTTTAATTACACTTAACTCATATTCAGTTACTTTGTTTTGAGTTTGATGATGACTTGTATTTCAGCATTGTTCTAGATTAGTGGCATCTTAAGTTCATTCTTAGATTAACTCATTGCACTTGCACTTCACATTCAGATTGTCATCCACTGCACAATAGATTACTTCAGTTGTTAAGATTAACAAGACAGCCTTCATTATTTACAAACATCTTCTTGTTCTAAAATCTACAATTGATCCATAACCATATGAACAAAAGACAACATCACTATAACGCCTGAAGTATCTCTGCAATTTTCTTATCATTTCATAAACAGAGCCCTCCCTCAAAAGATTACCTTGAAAAGAAATCAATAACTCTTGAGTAAGGTCTTGTGACATTCAATTAAATTGCAGAATAGAGATAGGAACTAGTTCTAGAATAGAAGATCTTATGATGATAACAATGTTTTTCCTCTAAATATGTTTCAAATCTCTAATCAAGGACAAAATGTTGCATCATCGTAAGTTAGTTGTTTAACTGTTTAGTTAGAGGATTTGCATACTTAGTGATCATTTCTCAAGTTGAATTTATATTTTGAATCATTTCCTTAGAAGTCATTATCAAGCTTTGTTTTTGCTTAGTCATAGTTTAGATTTGATTTTACTTCAGTGTTTGCAATTGCATTTGTCATTTGTCATTCATCAATTAGGATCCACTCTATTTTTAATCATTAGCTCATTTCCATTAGCTTTCTAGGCATTTTTCTTGTGAACATAAAACCACCAAAAGACCAAAAACATCATAAATCATCACAAAATACCAAAAACATTACAAAACACTACACACAACGCATTAGGAAACAAGCACCTAGGTACATAAAGTACACTTCACTTCAGCAGTTTACCAACCCTGGTTGACAATTAAATGAGCTCAGTTTAGGAGACTAGATTGAGACCAAACATTTTGGCGCCGTTGCCAGGGAAGTGAAAACTAGGTAACCTTTGTTTCTTAGCATCCAAAAACAATTTTATGCGTAGGGAGAGAGATTCAAGGGGAAGATTTATAAGCAGCAGAGGCAGAAGTTTGATTTCTAGAACACCACTTGTTTCATCTAGATCCAGAGCTAGTATACCTTCAACTCAAACCCATCTTCCATCCTCTTCTGATCCGGGACTTCTAGAAGATCTAAGGTCAACTATTCCATTAGAGAAACCTTCCACTTCATCCACTAAACCTGCCATAGAAGAAAATATAAAAACTCTTGTTGGGGACACAAACCTTTCCACTTCCACAGGAGAGTCAACCATGGCAGAAGAAGGAGGAGGAGGAGTTTTTAAGTTGGCCTCTGCAAATATCAACCTTCCTCTGGTTCTCATACGATCCTGATTCACAACAAAAACATCATGTTCCTCTGTCTCGTGTCGATGATGTGGGAATCATTATGGCCCACCTTCGATCAAGGTCACTTCCTGTCGACTTCAACTCATTATCCAGGAAGTTGGTCTAGAGACTCCTTATGGTACCTTGGAGCCTGCATGCCTCAATGGCAGGTTCGTCGCATTCGACGAGAGGTTTACATCATTGGCCTCCGATCGAGTGATTCTGCGGGTGTTCGACGTCAACTCATTTATTCGCACGCTGTAGATTGTACCGGTAGTACCTTGAGGACCATTGTCATTATTGGTGGTTTCTCTCACGTCTGTTAACAGCTTTCATCATTGGCTGGTAATCAGACGATGTTATTGCATGTTCGACTTCAGCTCACATATTCACATGCTTGAACTTGTACTCTGTTGGTTCGAGATGGAGCGCAAGACCCTGGATTGTGTCTATTGTAATCCAGGCTGCGATTGTGGATTATTATCATTATGTACATGACTCATTGATTGGATGGCTGCGACCATACCTGAGTCTATTTGTTTGATCTTAGTTGGATGGCTGCGCCCATACCCTGGATCCGGATTATAGCATACTCTGTTTCGGATGGCTGCGTCCATACCACTTATACATCATGTACTTGAGATATCAGTTGTATCTTTCTGTGCTGGTTTTCTGACGGCAGGCCTTCAAGTTGAACATGTTCTCGTAAAGCATTTCACCCCTCTCTCTCTCGGGCCTCATACTTTAGGGGGCATCTGTTACACAGTAATTTGTCACCGTCCCTACCATTCCCCGTCCCGCACAATGGAGGACCCATTCTATGACCTGTGAACATTGTCATGCCTTGAAAACATCATCAATGCATTCCTCTAAGCATGAGCTTTATTTTCCCTTGAGACATATCCTTGCAAAAATCATGAAAAACATCCCTTTTGGCATTGGCGCGGTCAGGCAGTTCAGTACTCGCGCCAATGAGGAAAATCCTGCAAAGAGGTCGCGCCAACTGGCGCTCTGTCATAGAGCCGTAGTCGCGCCACCCAATTTAGGGACTGTTTTTTAAATAAGGATGGCGGAAGTTGAGTTCCAACAAACTCACAAACCATTTCCTATCTTGGGTTGGGAGGTTTGGCTGCGGGAGTTCTATGGAAGGGAAGTGGTTTTTCCACCTCCCATGGAACCTTCCTTGTTGATAAGGCCAATCCCATAATAATAGGGATCCCAACTCCCTCCTTCCCCATCTATAAAAGCCTGCTCAAATCCATGGCAAGCTAGTCTTGAAGTGCCTAAGCTCTGAATCTCCATATTCCCAAGAGCCTTTGTGTTGTAAAGAACCCTCTCTTTCCCTTAAGGCTGACTCAAGTAAGGAGACCATTGTCACGAGACTCTGGAGAGGTTTTCCCTTTCCTTGGCGAACTTTGCGAGACGTGGACGACTGGAGACCCGTCCGAAGGAGACCGCGACATCAGAACTTGGTTGTAATCTCTCTTCGCTGGTTATTTAATAGATGATTATGATTATGGTTCCACTCTATTTTCCATCATGTTAATGTGAGTAACGTCCTTTCTGACTAATGTTTAGTTACGTATGCTGGTTTCTATGCTTGTATCTGTTCATTTCTTCCGTGTGCAGGTGTTCATCCGCGGAGATTGTGGAGGGATTGTGATCTGCCAAGGCTGAAGAACGGGGACGCTTCTTCTTCAGATCCTAGCGCTGGAATCCAGGTAGGCTTCTATCTCCAACCTTTTCATTCGTAATTAGGAACTTGTGTCATAACATTGTTTGATTGTTGCTAGACCCCTGCTGGGCTAGTAGGGATCGCCTATGTCCGCAGAGGGGATTTACCTCCTCAACACCTATACTTGATGAAGAAACCAATACAACCATGAAAAACATTTCACCCTCTGTCCTTCCAAACTTCTATGGACTTAAAACTGAAGATCTTGAAACTTTCTTATTCGAATTTGAAGTGCTGTGTAGAACTTATGACTACCTACAAGATGCTCAAAAACTGAAATTATTCCCTTTCAACTTTGAAAGGAGCAGCATTGAAGTGGTTTATGAGTCTAATCAGTAGTTCTATTAGAACATGGGAAGATAGGAAACAAGCACCTAGGTACATACAGTACACTTCACTTCAGCAGTTTACCAACCCTGGTTGACAATTAAATGAGCTCAGTTTAGGAGACTAGATTGAGACCAAACATTTGGCGCCACATTGAGCATTGTAAACACAGAACAGAGCAAAAGGGTAAATTCAGAGGTATAGCAGCGTGAGAATTTGAAGCCATTTGATTCCGTGGGCAGACAAAGTATCACTGAGGGCAGAGATTGAGCATTATCACTATAAACACAGAGGTATAGCAGAGAAGAATTTGAAGTCATTTGTCACCAGGAGACAGAGGTGTGGCATTGAAGAATTTGAAGCCATTTGTTACCAAGAAATAGAGATATAGCAGTATGGGAATTTGAAGCTATTTGCCACCGAGAAACAGAGGTATAGTAGTGTGGGAAATTTGAAGCCATTTGTCACTGTCAAACAGAGACATATCAGTCCAAAGTTCAATTGTCAACAGAGGCATATCAGCCCGAAGTTTTGAAGCTGTTTTCATTATCAACCAGAGGTATATCACCTCGAAATTTGAAGCTCTTGCCACTATCAATCAGAGGTATGTCATTCCGAAGTTTGAAGCCATTTTCATTAAGAACTTGAAGCCATTTCAATTCGAAGGTGAAAGTAATTGTTTTTGTGGGTAGAAGAGTGTTAATTTGAACATTGAAGAAACAATCATGGGTTTCATTGTAAGAACTGAACCAGTGGGTTCAAAATATTTAGAAGGCTACCCTCAATGCAAAGAAATGTAACGACAAATAGGATGGTTTCAATTTTTGGAGAAATTTAATGGCTTCCACAAGGAAGTCACTAAAACATTTGCAAGATCATTTCAAGGAACCGAAGTTGAAGTGGGGGATGTCAAATTTACTGTCACTGAAGTTTTCATTGCAGAAGCTACAGGGTTGCTCAGAACTGGAGAGTGATGGTTCAAAAATAGAGAATTCCACAATGAATCTTGGAAGCAAATTTTAAAATCACCAGGTATGGATGTCACTGTCTTTAAGAAATGAATTCCCAGTTCTGCATTGAAAAATAAATGGAGAAACATACTACTTCTTCTACAAAAATTTATTACATGTGAGGGTAGATATGGAACATTTTATGTCTACCACATTAGATTGATAATGCATTTTCTGGGGGAAGACTTAAAACTGCCATATTTCTTGCTTCAAAGTCTAAAGAAGATGGCTTCCTGTGTTCAAAGAAGGCTTCAATTTTTAGAGACAACCCTATATCATCATGGTTTGGTCAAAATTTTGATTGAACACCATCTAGCTAAAACAAATGATACATGGGACGATTTCTTGATAAGAAATCATTTTGAAGAGCCAAAAGAACCCTCACCAGAACCACAGCCTACAAGGAGAAGTAGGAAATGGAGGGCCTCAAAAGTTGAAATTGAAAAAACAGTCGAAGACAGCAGTGAGGAAATCATTTTAGAAAAGTTGACTCAAATCAAGAGACAACTTAAGGAAGAAAAGGTAATCAGGAAATCTGCCATGGAGAAAGGAGAGGGATCTTCTCAGCCTAGAAGAAGCCACAGAATAAAGGGGAAACTGAAGAAAACACTAATCAAACAAACAGGGGTAATCAATATAGAAGATGAAGAAACATCCATTGAAGAAGATGTTGAAGAGGATTTTAATGAAGGAACCCCTGAAATTGACCCTGCTCAACAGGAAATTTATGACTATGTGAAAACTTTGGAAAGGAGAGCTTCAGAAAGCAGAGAGAGAACCCCCAGTCCTCCACTATCTGAAATAGATGTATTAAGAAGGGATAGGTATGAGTTGCAATTACTGAATAGACACATCAAAAATGAGAATGAAATTCTCAAGGATCAAGTCAAGCTCAAAACTGATATGAACTCAACCTTATCCCTACATATAGACAAAGTGGAAAAGACCAATGAGAAGTTGAAGAAAAGGAACAAGAAGCTAACCAGGGCACTCACCAACCTAAGGTTCAAACTTGTTATCAGAAAACCCAGAAGATCTCTAGCTTCCAGACAAAGGAGAAGGAGAGGATTAGATGTCCTTGCAGAAGCCTCTGAGTTCATAGGATAATTTGCATGAGGACATGTAAAGAGATAGCAGTGGGGGTATGTTGAGCCTCAAAATTGTGCTTTCTTTCATTCCATTTTACCTCATTTTCCTTTGTCCATTGCTATCCTAGACCCAATTGATCAATGAATATAGTTAAAATTACTTCTAGAATGATTTACATGACTGACTTGCTAAGTTTTGTGATCTTTTCCATTGTAAAGCATTTTGACCGGAACTAGCTGCAGAATGCATACATTCCATAGCTAACCGGCGATTCTGCAGCTGTCTTCACGTTTGGGTATGTTCCAGGTGGCCTCTCAAGAAAAGCCGCATATGGGCATAATCCACGTGATGTCTACATGGTTCGTTGCTCATCATAGAGGAAGAAACGAATTCTGGGTATGGTTTTGGAACGTGGGAACACATTTAGGAAAGCAAACTTCTATTAGGACTGTCTCAGTCCAGATGTATTTTTCCTCTTCACGCAGCCACTTCAAGAGTCCTAATGTGATTTCGATAGTGACTGTGATTCTGACAGTGACAGTGATAGTGACAGTGACTGTTATAAAATCTGGGATTAGCTACCAATACCCCTAAACCTTAAATAATATTATAGATGGCTACAAAACTAGATTGAAATGAACAAGACATTACAATATAAATAAATGAAAATCTACTGACTCATTCATCTCCTGACCATCTCGACTATATATAATTGATCAGCCTTCATTGCTTTATAGGGTAATATGGAGGAATTGTCTAAATGGAACATCTTTTATTATGTGCCATTTCACTGAAAATTTGTCTTTCCACTCCCAAAATTTGGATGTCGCTCCAAAATCTAGAAGCCCAATCATTTCAACCACCCAACATAAAGTACCACATTTGTTCACCTGGACTCACCGAGATTAGATGTTATTCCTGAAATAAGGGATTTCTTTTGTGTTCCATACTGAACTCTTCACAAGTAATTGAAATGACATAAAATGCAAAGAAACATTCACTGAAAATAGCAATAATATGGGGTGACTGGAACTAGAAGCACAAGATGTAATTCGTTGGACCCTTTTCTCCACTAAGGCAGCCTCAGTGTATGCAGTGTTGAGCCTCAAAATTGTGCTTTCTTTCATTCCATTTTACCTCATTTTCCTTTTTCCATTGCTATCCTAGAGCCAATTAATCAATTAATATAGTTAAAATTACTTCTAGAATGATTTACATGACTGACTTGCTAAGTTTTGTGATTTTTGCCATTGTAAAGCATTTTGACCGGAACTAGCTGCAGAATGCAGACATTCCGTAGCTAACCGGCGATTCTGTAGCTGTATTCACATTTGGGTATGTTCCAGGTGGCCTCTCAAGAAAAACCGCATATGGGCATAATCCACGTCATGTCTACATGGTTCGTTGCTCATCATGGAGGAAGAAACGAATTTTGGGTATGGTTTTGGAACGTGGGAACACATTTAGGAAAGTAGACTTCTATTAGGACTGTCTTAGTCCAGATGTCTTTTTCCTCTTCATGCAGCCACTTCAAGAGTCCTAATGTGATTCCGATAAGGAAAGACAGTGTTCCTGAAATTGTTGCAAGTCTTGTTATGTGCATTTGCTATATAAACACTTGGGAAACCGAGAGCTATGTTAGATTTTATGTTAGATTTGATGCTAGATTTTGCTTAGATTCTGTGCTACATTTCTGAAGACGCAGAGTGCTATGTTCAAGTTATTTCATCTTTAATGGAGCAGACAGTGTTGTTTTGAAAGCGTTGATTTAATTTGGAGTTGAATTCCGTCAGGTGGTAGAGGGCCCCTGCCTCTTGCATGGATTTATTTGCGTAAATTAGATAAGTATTCTAGTTGCCTTTACATTTTTGAATTTGAATTAGTAGTTGTTTTTAATTAGCTACTGTAGTTGTACTCATTCTAACTCTTCCACAAGAAGAAGCTCTTCCAAAAGATTATAATGATGAATGGAAAATAGCTATAGTATTGTAGGATTTGAAGTTGAATTCATAGTTGTTTTTAATTAGCTACTGTAGTTATACTCATTCTAACTCTTCCACAAGAAGAAGCTCTTCCAAAAGATTATAATGATGAATGGGAAATGGCTATAGTATTGTAGGATTTAGTTGTAATTTTTGTTGTTCACTATCACAGTTACACTTGTTCTAATCACTCTTCCACAAGAAGAAACTCTTCCAAGAAACTATTAAGATGTTCAAGACATGACCATGATAATGAATGATTTAGTTGTGTGTTTGCACTAAGTACCATCTCTGTTCTTGCTCTTAAACGCTTGTCCAAAACATCATAATGACGAGTAGGATATGGATATGATATCTTAGTTTTTCATTGCTTTCAGTCCTTTATGTTTGCATTTGCACTCAATTACACAGTCAGAATTGTTCTAGCTCTTCCAAAAGAAGGAATTCTTCCAAAATATCAATAATGATGGACAAACAGACTGTATAATTTCATAGAATAATGCATGATAGTATAGTTAGGATGCTCTGGAGTTTAATTACACTTAAGTCATATTCAGTTACTTTGTTTTGAGTTTGATGATGACTTGTAGTTCAGCATTGTTCTAGATTAGTGGCATCTTAAGTTCATTCTTAGATTAACTCATTGCACTTGCACTTCACATTCAGATTGTCATCCACTGCACAATAGATTACTTCAGTTGTTAAGATTAACAAGACAACCTTCATTATTTACAAACATCTTCTTGTTCTAAAATCTACAATTGATCCATAACCATATGAACAGAAGACAACATCACTATAAGGCCTGAAGTATCTCTGCAATTTCCTTATCATTTCATAAACAGAGTCCTCCCTCAAAAGACTACTTCCAAAAGAAATCAATAACTCTTGAGTAAAGGTTTTGTGACATTCAATTGAATTGCAGAATAGAGATAGGAACTAGTTCTAGAATAGAAGATCTTATGATGATACAATGTTTTTCCTCTAAATATGTTTCAAATCTCTAATCAAGGACAAAATGTTGCATCATTGTAAGTTAGTTGTTTAACTGTTTAGTTAGAGGATTTGCATACTTAGTGATCATTTCTCAAGTTGAATTTATATTTTGAATCATTTCCTTAGAAGTCATTATCAAGCTTTGTTTTTGCTTAGTCATAGTTTAGATTTGATTCTACTTTAGTGTTTGCAATTGCATTTGTCATTTTTCATTCATCAATTAGGATCCACTCTATTTTTAATCATTAGCTCATTTCCATTAGCTTTCTAGGCATTTTCCTTGTGAACATAAAACCACCAAAAGACCAAAAACATCATAAATCATCACAAAAGACCAAAAACATTACAAAACACTACACACAACGCATTAGGAAACAAGCACCTAGGTACATAAAGTACACTTCACTTCAGCAGTTTACCAACACTGGTTGACAATTAAATGAGCTCAGTTTAGGAGACTAGATTGAGACCAAACATTTTGGCGTCGTTGCCGGGGAAGTGAAAACTACGTAACCTTTGTTTCTTAGCATCCAAAAACAATTTTATGCGTAGAGAGAGAGATTCAAGGGGAAGATTTATAAGCAGCAGAGGCAGAAGTTTGATTTCTAGAACACCACTTTTTTCATCTAGATCCAGAGCTAGTACACCTTCAACTCAAACCCATCTTCCATCCTTTATTGATCCTGGACTTCTAGAAGATCTAAGGTCAACTATTCCATTAGAGAAACCTTCCACTTCATCCACTGAACCTGCCATAGAAGAAAATCTAAAAACTCTTGTTGGGGACACAAACCTTTCCACTTCCACAGGAGAGTCAACCATGGCAGAAGAAGGAGGAGGAGGAGTTTTTAATGGAGAAAACACACTATTTGGAGGTAGAGGTAGAGGTAGAGGAGAAGGAGGGAGAGGAGAAGGAGGTAGAGGTGCAAATGGAGGAAGAGGTAGAATAGGAATCTCTTTTGGGTTCCCTATACTTGATGAAGAAACCAATACAACCATGAAAAACATTTCACCCTCTGTCCTTCCAAACTTCTATGGACTTAAAACTGAAGATCCTGAAACTTTCTTATTCGAATTTGAAGTGTTGTGTAGAACTTATGACTACCTACAAGATGCTCAAAAATTGAAATTATTCCCTTCAACTTTGAAAGGAGCAGCATTGAAGTGGTTTATGAGTCTAATCAGTAGTTCTATTAGAACATGGGAAGATAGGAAACAAGCACCTAGGTACATACAGTACACTTTACTTCAGCAGTTTACCAACCCTGGTTGACAATTAAATGAGCTCAGTTTAGGAGACTAGATTGAGACCAAACATTTTGGCACCGCATTGAGCATTGTAAACGCAGAACAGAGCAAAAGGGTAAATTCAGAGGTATAGCAGCGTGAGAATTTGAAGCCATTTGATTCCGTGGGAAGACAAAGTATCACTGAGGGCAGAGATTGAGCATTATCACTATAAACACAGAGGTATAGCAGAGAAGAATTTGAAGTCATTTGTCACCAGGAGACAGAGGTGTGGCATTGAAGAATTTGAAGCCATTTGTTACCAAGAAATAGAGATATAACAGTATGGGAATTTGAAGCTATTTGCCACCGAGAAACAGAGGTATAGTAGTGTGGGAAATTTGAAGCCATTTGTCACTGTCAAACAGAGACATATCAGTCCGAAGTTCAATTGTCAACAGAGGCATATCAGCCCGAAGTTTTGAAGCTGTTTTCATTATCAACCAGAGGTATATCACCTCAAAATTTGAAGCTCTTGCCACTATCAATCAGAGGTATGTCATTCCGAAGTTTGAAGCCATTTTCATTAAGAACTTGAAGCCATTTCAATTCAAAGGTGAAAGTCATTGTTTTTGTGGGTAGAAGAGTGTTAATTTGAACATTGAAGAAGCAATCATGGGTTTCATTGTAAGAAGTGAACCAGTGGGTTCAAAATATTTAGAAGGCTACCCTCAATGCAAAGAAATGTTACAACAAATAGGATGGCTTCAATTTTTGGAGAAATTTAATGGCTTCCACTAGGAAGTCACTAAAACATTTGCAAGATCATTTCAAGGAACCGAAGTTGAAGTGGGGGATGTCAAATTTACTGTCACTGAAGTTTTCATTGCAGAAGCTACAGGTTTGCTCAGAACTGGAGAGAGATGGTTCAAAAATAGAGAATTCCACAATGAATCTTGGAAGCAAATTTTAAAATCACCAGGTATGGATGTCACTATCTTTAAGAAAGGAATTCCTAGTTCTGCATTGAAAAATAAATGGAGAAACAAACTACTTCTTCTACAAAAATTTATTACATGTGAGGGTAGATATGGAACATTTTATGTCTACCACATTAGACTGATAATGCATTTTCTGGGGGAAGACTTAAACCTACCATATTTCTTGCTTCAAAGTCTAAAGAAGATGGCTTCCTGTGTTCAAAGAAGGCTTCAATTTTTAGAGACAACCCTATATCATCATGGTTTGGTCAAAATTTTGATTGAACACCATCTAGCTAAAACAAATGATACATGGGACGATTTCTTGATAAGAAATCATTTTGAAGAGCCAAAAGAACCCTCACCAGAACCACAGCCTACAAGGAGAAGTAGGAAATGGAGGGCCTCAAAAGTTGAAATTGAAAAAACAGTCCAAGAGAGCAGTGAGAAAATCTTTTTAGAAAAGTTGACTCAAATCAAGAGACAACTTAAGGAAGAAAAGGTAATCAGGAAATCTGCCATGGAGAAAGGAGAGGGATCTTCTCAGCCTAGAAGAAGCCACAGACTAAAGGGGAAACTGAAGAAAACACTAATCAAAGAAACAGGGGTAATCAATATAGAAGATGAAGAAACATCCATTGAAGAAGATGTTGAAAAAGATTTTAATGAAGGAACCCCTGAAATTGACCCTGCTCAACAAGAAATTTATGACTATGTGGAAACTTTGGAAAGGAGAGCTTCAGAAAGCAAGGAGAGAACCCCCAGTCCTCCACTGTCTGAAATAGATATATTAAGAAGGGATAGGTATGAGTTGGAATTACTGAATAGACACATCAAAAATGAGAATGAAATTCTCAAGGATAAAGTCAAGCTCAAAACTGATATGAACTCAACCTTATCCCTCCATATAAACAAAGTGGAAAAGACCAATGATAAGTTGAAGAAATGGAACAAGAAGCTAATCAGGGCACTCACCAACCTAAGGTTCAAACTTGTTATCAGAAAACCCAGAAGATCTCTAGCTTCCAGACAAAGGAGAAGGAGAGGATTAGATGTCCTTGCAGAAGCCTCTGAGTTCATAGGATAATTTGCATGAGGACATGCAAAGAGACAGCAGTGGGGGTATGTTGAGCCTCAAAATTGTGCTTTCTTTCACCTCATTTTACCTCATTTTCTCTTGTCCATTGCTATCCTAGACCCAATTGATCAATGAATATAGTTAAAATTACTTCTAGAATGATTTACATGACTGACTTGCTAAGTTTTGTGATTTTTTCCATTGTAAAGCATTTTGACCGGAACTAGCTGCAGAATGCAGACATTCCATAGCTAACCGGCGATTCTGCAGCTGTCTTCACGTTTGGGTATGTTCCAGGTGGCCTCTCAAGAAAAGCCGCATATGGGCATAATCCACGTCATGTCTACATGGTTCGTTGCTCATCATAGAGGAAGAAACGAATTCTGGGTATGGTTTTGGAACGTGGGAACACATTTAGGAAAGCAGACTTCTATTAGGACTGTCTCAGTCCAGATGTCTTTTTCCTCTTCACGCAGCCACTTCAATAGTCCTAATGTGATTCCGATAGTGACTGTGATTCTGACAGTGACAGTGATAGTGACAGTGACTGTTATAAAATCTGGGATTAGCTACCAATACCCCTAAACCTTAAATAATATTATAGATGGCTACAAAACTAGATTGAAATGAACAAGACATTACAATATAAATAAATGACAATCTACTGACTCATTCATCTCCTGACCATCTCGACTATATATAATTGATCAGCCTTCATTGCTTTATAGGGTAATATGGAGGAATTGTCTAAATGGAACATCTTTTATTATGTGCCATTTCACTGAAAATTTGTCTTTCCACTCCCAAAATTTGGATGTCGCTCCAAAATCTAGAAGCCCAATCATTTCAACCACCCAACATAAAGTACCACATTTGTTCACCTGCACTCACCGAGATTAGATGTTATTCCTGAAATAAGGGATTTCTTTTGTGTTCCATACTGAACTCTTCACAAGTAATTGAAATGACATAAAATGCAAAGAAACATTCACTGAAAATAGCAATAATATGGGGTGACTGGAACTAGAAGCACAAGATGTAATTCGTTGGACCCTTTTCTCCACTAAGGCAGCCTCAGTGTATGCAGTGTTGAGCCTCAAAATTGTGCTTTCTTTCATTCCATTTTACCTCATTTTCCTTTTTCCATTGCTATCCTAGACCCAATTGATCAATGAATATAGTTAAAATTACTTCTAGAATGATTTACATGACTGACTTGCTAAGTTTTGTGATTTTTGCCATTGTAAAGCATTTTGACCGGAACTAGCTGCAGAATGCAGACATTCCGTAGCTAACCGGCGATTCTGCAGCTGTCTTCACGTTTGAGTATGTTCCAGGTGGCCTCTCAATAAAAACCGCATATGGGCATAATCCACGTCATGTCTACATGGTTCGTTGCTCATCATGGAGGAAGAAACGAATTCTGGGTATGGTTTTGGAACGTGGGAACACATTTAGGAAAGCAGACTTCTATTAGGACTGTCTCAGTCCAGATGTATTTTTCCTCTTCACACAAATTCTTCAAGAGTCCTAATGTGATTCCGATAAGGAAAGACAATGTTCCTGAAATTGTTGCAATTCTTGTTATGTTCATTTGCTATATAAACACTTGGGAAACCGAGAGCTATGTTAGATTTTATGTTAGATTTGATGCTAGATTTTGCTTAGATTCTGTTCTACATTTCTGAAGACGCAGAGTGCTATGTTCAAGTTATTTCATCTTTAATGAAGCAAACAGTGTTGTTTTGAAAGCGTTGATTTAATTTGGAGTTGAATTCCGTCAGGTGGTAGAGGGCCCCTGCCTCTTGCACGGATTTATTTGCGTAAATTAGATAAGTATTCTAGGTGCCTTTACGTTTTTTAATTTGAATTAGTAGTTGTTTTTAATTAGCTGTTGTAGTTGTACTCATTCTAACTCTTCCACAAGAAGAAGCTCTTCCAAAATATTATAATGATGAATGGGAAATAGCTATAGTATTGTAGGATTTGAAGTTGAATTCATAGTTGTTTTTAATTAGCTACTGTACTTATACTCATTCTAAATCTTCCACAAGAAGAAGCTCTTCCAAAAGATTATAATGATGAATGGGAAATGGCTATAGTATTGTAGGATTTAGTTGTAATTTTTTTTGTTCACTATCACAGTTACACTTTTTCTAATCACTCTTCCACAAGAAGAAACTCTTCCAAGAAACTATTAAGATGTTCAAGACATGACCGTGATAATGAATGATTTAGTTGTGTGTTTGCACTAAGTACCATCTCTGTTCTTTCTCTTAAACGCTTGTCCAAAACATCATAATGATGAGTAGGATATGGATATGATATCTTAGTTTTTCATTGCTTTCAGTCCTTTATGTTTGCATTTGCACTCAATTACACAGTCAGAATTGTTCTAGCTCTTCCAAAAGAAGGAATTCTTCCAAAATATCAATAATGATGGACAAACAGACTGTATAATTTCATAGAATAATGCATGATAGTATAGTTAGGATGCTCCGGAGTTTAATTACACTTAACTCATATTCAGTTACTTTGTTTTGAGTTTGATGATGACTTGTAGTTCAGCATTGTTCTAGATTAGTGGCATCTTAAGTTCATTCTTAGATTAACTCATTGCACTTGCACTTCACATTCAGATTGTCATCCACTGCACAATAGATTACTTCAGTTGTTAAGATTAACGAGACAGCCTTCATTATTCACAAACCTCTTCTTGTTCTAAAATTCATAATTGACTCATCACTACATGAAAAAAAGACCATATCACTTTAAGGCCTGAAGTACTTCTGCAATTTCCTTATCATTTCATAAACAGAACCCTCCCTCAAAAGACTACTTTTAAAAGAAATCAATAACTCTTGAGTAAGGTCTTGTGACATTCAACTAAATTGCATAATAGAGATAGCAACTAGTTCTAGAATAGAAGATCTTATGATGATAACAATGTTTTTCCTCTAAATATGTTTCAAATCTCTAATCAAGGACAAAATGTTGCATCATTGTAAGTTAGTTGTTTAACTGTTTAGTTAGAGGATTTGCATACTTAGTGATCATTTCTCAAGTTGAATTTATATTTTGAATAATTTCCTTAGAAATCATTATCAAGCTTTGTTTTTGCTTAGTCATAGTTTAGATTTGATTCTACTTCAGTGTTTGCAATTGCATTTGTCATTTTTCATCCATCAATTAGGATCCACTCTGTTTTTAATCATCATCTCATTTCCATTAGCTTTCTAGGAATTTTCCTTGTGAACATAAAACCACTAAAAGACCAAAAACATCATAAATCATCACAAAATACCAAAAACATTACAAAAAACTACACACAACGCATTAGGAAACTAGCACCTAGGTACATACAGTACACTTCACTTCAGCAGTTTACCAACCCTGGTTGACAATTAAATGAGCTCAGTTTAGGAGACTAGATTGAGACCAAACATGCAGCATTTAATTTTTTATTTCCACTGTAAGTGCTTGTCCATACTCCATGTCTAATACTGCTAAGGATGTGCTCTTTGATGTAAGATTTGATAACAAAAATCTTTGCATTACTGTATCGAGTGACAAATCCTGGAAGGTTGTAGTCATCCTGGAAAACTAAAGCCCCATTCCCACTTCCACTCTAGGGCCTTTGGCCTTGCATTATTTCAAGTCTTTTTGGTTGTGGTTTTTGTAGTTCTAGTTGATGACGTTGTGGCTGTGAAGCTGGTGGTTGAAATTGATAACCACCTTGGTGTCCATAATGATTATTAGTATGGCCCTGGTTGTTTTTATCTGGATTTATATTCAAAAGAAGATTTATTGATGGAGCTTGTGGTGGCAGATCATATGGAAAGGGAGGTGCATGAGGGTATCCAACATAGAATTGTTGTGGATTACCATACTGATATCCAAATCCATACCCATATTGGAATCATTGATGTGTCACCATCGATGGTTGTGTCAACATCTCCATATTGGTGTTTGGGTACCCATCATTAGAACCATATCCATATTGGACTTGTTGTGTCACCATCGATGGTTGTATCATCATCACCATATTGGCATTTAGGTACTCATTATTAGAACCATATCCATATGGGACTCCTCCTTGTTGCAGTCGTTGTGCCACCATCACCATATTGGTGTTTGTGCCAGTATTATTATTTGAAATCGTTCCAAGTTCCAACATTACTGTTAATATCAATACTTCTCCCTGATTTATTTTCCATTTCAAAATGTTTTTCAATACCAACAAACCTCTATAATTTCTCCAAGCTTTTCCTTAATGCCAAAACTATATTCTTCCACCTAGGGTTTTAGAGCTTGAGCCTCAGCAGTACAATTATTCTAAAAAGATGAAAAAGCTTATTGCAAAAATGCAACCCAATATCAGAAAAAAACAATATTTCTCTAAAAATAAACCCCCAAGAGTTAACGGACCTGCAATGCAATAGATTTAACCCAAAATTTCTGAGCTCACTGCAATAAGATCACCCAAGCCAGAGTGTGAATAGCTCTGAACCTTGGAAGCTGATATTGAAATTTCCTGGGTCAACTTCTCAACAATCATCTATTAGAATTCTTTATTTATAAACCAGTGAAAATTAAAATCCGACAATGTAAAGGCAAATATTCAAGACAAGGAAGGCATCCCCTGACCAAAATTGAACGATACCTTCCTCTATTTGATTTATCTTTCCAGAGGTGCAATTGCTATATTATCTTGGTTGGATTACATTATTCATTTGTCTCGGCATTTGGAAGCTTTGGGTAACTTAAATAATTGTTTCCTAGAACATTGGTTCTTCTATGTTCTGCCATGAGCAGTGTTTCCTGGAACAATTTTTCTTGGAAGATCTGCCAATTTTAGGTTTACATTATCCAAGCAGTCTTGGTTCTTGCAGCTAAGGCTTACTATAAATACATAACAAGCAAGCAGACTTGTGGTTTCAGTTTTGATGTTGCAAACGTATGTCTAGCCTGTACAGTATTTTAAACTCTTTTAGTACTTTTTGTTTTTGTTTTTCTATTGTGAAGCCTCCTCAAAGGTTGAAGATAAGATAGTATAATTGATATGTAGTAATTGGTTCTGAAAGATTTAGGGACTCGATCCTTAGGATTATTAAGTTTTAGAGAAGACTGTGAAAAATCTCTGAAGATTTTTATGAAGATGCTATTTTTCCCATATAATTACTAATTTAGTATCTTGATGTAGGCAAGAATGCGCCCAGCAGGAGGCTTCAAGCCATTGGAAATCCTTCTATCTGGTTCGAATACAATTTGTGGCGTATTCGAAAAATTCTTCTTTATGGTGTTATTACTTATGTACCTACACATTCTCATTCGTTAAAAGATATAGGCAAAATTCATGTACATATATGTTGTTATCTAGACTCAATGAGATGGGCATTAATTTTTTTGTTATCTAGAATCAATGAGATGGGCACTTTTGTCTGATTGCTTGTATATGAAGACGATCCATGAAACATAGATAGTAGATTGCAAATGTAGTAATTGGTTCTCAAAAATTTTGGTACTAGGACCTGTGGATTATTTAGTGATAGAGAAATGTGAAGAATCTCTGAAGATTTTTATTTAGCTTCTATTTTTCCCATATAATGACTAATCTCATAGCTTGATGTAGGAAAGAATGCCCCCAGTAGGAGGCTTCAATCCAATGGAAATTCCATCTATCTGGTTAGGAGACAATTTGTTGCATAAATTCCTAGTGTTACATTTAGATTGAAGTGCTTATTTTTTAGCCATATCCTTTCGTTTTAATTTTAGTGATTGCATTAAGTATTTTATGCAAGGAGAGAGTGAGCAGTAAGTTTTAACGTCCAGTGTTACATTTAGACTAAGTGTTTATTTTTTAGCCATGTCCTTTATTTTTAATTTTAGTGATTGAACTAAGTAGTTACATTTACACTAAGTGTTTATTTTTGAGCCATATCCTTTCCTTTTAATTGTAGTGATTGAACTAAGTATTTTATGGAAGGAGAGAGTGAGGGGGAAGTTTTAATGCCAGTGTTACATTTATACTAAAGTGTTTATTTTTAACAAAATGATATGGCCCTATCTTATTGCATGCATGTCAATGCCATACATGGCACTTTTAGAAATAGGAATGTCGATAATAGTGCTGCATTGGCAGTTTATGACCAACATTTTTTAATGCATGATCACTTGCAAGCATGCTACCCTTTGAATTTTCTTGCAAATTTTAGGAATACCCTTGAGTTTTTTCTGCAACAGCTCACAGTGCATTAGTAGTCTTATCACAAGACACAAAAATTATCAAATTGAAAAATTAGCAAACTGAAACAAAAATAGTCACTTTGTCTTCTTGTGTAGTAGGCAGGCCATTGATGAAGTGCCACTGGTTGGTCTCCATAAAAATCTTCAAAGAATGAATGTCTCATAGAAACATGGGTGCCCTATTATTAGTTACTTTTAGAACATGAAGATATTTATCATACTACTAGTTGGATTTATGATATATTCAAAGACCACAGAAGTGTCCAATCAACGACTTTAATTTTGCCCTGTCTATAGGTGAAAAGAAGTGGAGAACTGAAATTGGCATCCTAAAATCTCTTGTAAAGATCTCAAAACAATGGTTGGGAAAATTATAATTGTTTTCTAAGAGAATTGGGGTTGGAAAATTCTATTGTGGACAAATATGTTGGAATAAGAGTCCAACAGCTCACTATGCATTAGTAGTCTTATCACAAGGCACAAAAATTATCAATTTGAAAAATTAGCAAACTGATACAAAAATAGTCATTTTGTCCTCCTCTGTAGTAGGCAGGCCATTGATGAAGTCCAATAAAATAAATTCTCATGAAGAGGACAACCTTGGTAATTATTGATATGAAGCAAGCTTCTTCATGTAAATTTTTCAAGCCTAGGTGACTGATGTCCTAGTGTTCTCACGCTGAATAACTCAAACAAAATATATTTAACTGCAGAAAATTAAATTTATGAAAAATGCATAATCATACAAATAGCTAAAAATGAATAGTAGAAGAAATTGAACACACACACAAGGATTTCTTCTTCAAATAATTTTTTCATTCATTTGATCAAAGCTTACAACGTAACCTATCCAGCTTGCCTTGAACCAGCAGCTGTAAATTAAATAAACTCACATAAAACAACAGTGTATGACCATATTTGAGGGTTTATAGCCAGATTTGAGGGTTTACAGCCTGTTCAAGAATAAAGGACTACTACATCAGTGCTATGGCCTGTATGTTTTGGTGTACTTACTAGGCACTTCATCATTTTTTTCTTCCTCTCCTTGAATGCACACTTTCCTCTTCTAGTTCTCTTGTTGTCTTCTTATGCTTCTATGGACCTCTCCTATCCTGTCCCATTTATGCTTTGAGAAAAGAAAACTAATCTCCTCAATCCTATCTGCCACCTATCTCAATCATGAGATGTAAAGCTAAGACTAAATCCTAATTTAGGTTTTGATGATATCTTGTGTGTTCCAAGTCTCATAAAGAACTTGCTTTCAGTGTTGTTTATGGAGGACAAGGGCTATGCAACTAAGTTGGATTTCAATAAGAGATTGACCACACACTTTGTTTCACCTTTGTTCTGATTTAAAATTCATTATTATTGTGCTGTTTAGGCCATTGTTTGTCGAAGATGAAACCCACTGTTTGTAAGATGAATACATTGAAATATTACCTTAAATTGGTCCCAACATCATATAAGAGATTACTAACTGTTCACGAGTGCATATGTGAACCCCTACCACCACACAATCACTCAATTTTTCATTTGTGATTCTGCAATCATGATTTCTCTAGCATTGCTAGCGGGTTTTTGCGTTTGGAAAAAAATACATGTAAGTTACCTTAAAGTGTTTGGTTTTGTCGCTTATGCTTTAATTCCAGAAGAAAGAAGACATAAGATGAAACCAAAATGTAAGTTGTGGTTTATTTCATATGCTTGAACATCAAGATGTAGTCAATAAATATGGGAGAAACCCTACAAAGATTAGTACATAAGATTGGTACATAAGTTTAATGGAGTTGTTAGAGGCCAATGAATTGAGTTATGGCTCTTCACATTATGAAAAATTTCACAACATGGAAATCCATTCCTGAGCACAATATTTGAACATTAGTGCAGTTACATGCATGTAGTGCCATACCAAGGAATTTAAGAATTCTAATGGAATATTGCAGATCATTTTTCTTAAGTCTTGTGTGCCCAACCAGAAATCATTTTTCTCAGTGCCAGTTTTTTGTATGAAAAAGAGCACAGTGATCATTTTTTCTCCTAAAAGCAATATCGCTCTTCTCTTCTATTGCAAGGTCTTGTCTCGAGGCATGAATATCATCTCTTGTCGGGTAGACATCAAATTGTGAATCTGACAAAGTTGATAGGGATTGATATGGTGTAAAGTTGTATGGAAATTTACGCACAAAATAATATATACATCGATTTCACTACACATATCTTGCTTAGAAACTATTTGATCTCTTTAATAATCTTACTACATTTCCTTTGCAACATTTAGTGATGGTGCAACTGCTAGTCTAATTCAACTTCATGTTTGAACTTAGAAAAAATGGCATCCCTTGTGTAAGATTAAATTATTCCTTAGTTAAATTCTGGCCTGTCATACGCTGGTGACCCGGGTTCATTTTCCAGCACAGCGATACATTTTTCTTCTTTATCTATCGTCGTTTTAAAAAAAGGGGATATCAGCTCTGGGGTTGTAGTTCATAAGGCCAAGCGTTTGCTTAGCCTGCAAGATCGGTTCCATACCTTTTACTTCTTGATTCCATATTCAAGATTATCAACTATCTTGATTCGATATTGGGTTTTTTTTCCTCCCATGCTTACCCACTCTGACTTCAATAGCATGCTCAGTACCTTAAACTTACCACTCTCTAAAACTTAGCTAGAATGTGTAGTACCTTTAACTCAGGTGGGTCAGATGCTATGTTATGTTCTTGGCGAGCATCTACAATCTTGTTCGACTTGGATATATTAGGTTGTGGGATTATTAGAATTTAGAGGAGAAGAATTACCAATAGAAGAAGAAACTAATTCGAAGAGAAGTCATTTGGTTCAAGGAGAAACCAATTATGCAAGAAATTTGAGCATGTTTTATTCTGAGGAAATTTTTTGTTCAATTTGGATTTGCTAGGTAGAAACAATGGAAATTTATGCTCGAAAATTGGTTCTTGTGAATAGCTTTGAGGAAACTAATTCAACTAGTAAATGGATGATAAACAATGGAATTTATTTATTTCTTTATCTGCAAAAAAAAAAAGACTTAGTAAATATGGAGCTGATCTTGATTTTCAGTCAGATGCCAAAGATAAAAACAAATGGGAAAATAAATTTTATGATGGAAAAAAATAACTAAATCTGAACCATAAATTTCTACATTTTACTTGGAAAAAATGTATAGCCTCTTTGTGATAGCCTCCAATTTTCATGTGTGAAATGCACTGCAAATATTTTACGTAAATAATTGACAAAAAAATGTGTTGATTAATGGGACATGGATTATAGAGATTGGGGAAGTTTCTTTCCTGGGATGGGATAAGTTGTTTGCTGGGGAAATCTGGATTGTGTGAAAATTCCTTAAATTGCAACAATTGGAAATTTATTTTTCTAAACGATTAATTAGCAATTTATCTACTATGGCAAATAACGACTAAATCACACTACAATTCTTCACAATAAAATTACGTTGCAGAAAATGAACTGAAACTAAGAAAATAATGCACATACACAATGAAATCGACACAATAATTTTTTCACATTAGTCCTCGAAAAAACCCCAAAGGGAAAATCAATGCAGCAGATGAGGTTTTATTTTATTATTATGCAGTAGCAAAATATGAGTACAAAAATTTATATGTAAAACTAGCAATATTCTCTTGAGAAAATCACTGTAAAATATTTAAGGGGAATTTTCCCTTGTCCATGAGCAATCCAGCGTTAACTGGCCACACAAACCGTCTCCCAGGAATACCACTACGTAGCCTATAACTCGCACTCTCTGGAATAAACTCAAACTACCTCTGACTAACTATATCTACCAATGAGATGAACTCACTGCCCCTCTAGAAGAATTTATTGACACTTAGTTGTTGAATCAATCCCCTACTTGGTTGGTTCGAATTGATCCTCTTGGAGGTCTACACAGCCCTTGTGTGGTCTCTCTGTCGATTGGATGTTTCCTCCTTACACACCTGCAAACTGCTATTGGAGATGCTTTGAAATCCCCATGCTCCTCCCTCAATCATTGATCTCTGGCTCGAACTCTCTCCTACTTAATCTCTACCACTAGATATCTCGATCTGCTAAGGAACTCACTTTCCTTGTGTCTGAAAAACTGTGATGTGTGTTTCTCCATCTACCCATCAATATCTTTTTATAATCTCTAGTTGGGACTCCAACGACCAAGACTAAAACTTAATCAATGGATGATATTGTCTTAAGTCGATATGTGTGAGTTTTTAGATAATTCAAACATTTCTCAATTAATTTATATTAATTAGTCGATTTCCTTAAGTTAAATTTAGAAATTTTTGAATTATCAATCACTTAATTTATTTCAGTTGTTTTTAGGTAGAATTTCCAAAAAAAAATCTCGGTTTTAGAGAACCCCTCTGTTTTAGTCTCTCCACAAATTTTTGAGACTAGAACACCTCTTATCCTATAAAAACTAGTAGACTACTTATGGCACCATTAAACACCTGGTTGGTGCATTTTTAATGGCATGGTATTTTTATAAGTTATGGAGTTGAATAACAGGACAAGAGCCATGTGTTGGAAATACTGAGAAAGGCGGGGGGGGGGGTGGTGAATCAATATTCCTTTCAATTAGTATTATTATTAATCTTTCATAGAATTAGTTAACCTTCAAGTATTATAATTTTTTTTACAATGATAGCAGTAAACAAAAGGAACACAAATGCACACAGTTTTTTAAGGTGGAAACCATCTTTGGGACAAAAACCACCTGAATTATTTTCTAATAATTCTTTAATATTCAACTCCAATTGAAAAAAGCTCCAACTTCCTATAATCTAGAAAAGCATTCTTCTCCATCTCCCCCTAGATGGATGCTCCAACGCTCGAGATTCTTCAGTAGTCAACTGAATGGATGCCCCAACACCCAATGAGCTACAACTCACCCTAGCACCACCCTACCACCCTGAAGTGATAGGCTTGAACTTTTTGGTTACTTCATGCACCAGCCTAGAAACCACCCTACCACCCTACCACCCTATAGAATAATAAAAGAAGAATGGACTCCCATACCAAGGAAAATGGTCCACTTTACAATGATATAGAATGATGTAGAAGAAGAAGACAAACTTGACCATAACCCCAACTATGACTCGACCACCTAATGATGATCCTAGACCTCCTGACACTTTCTCTTCAACTCTTGGAAGGTAGACACTTGTATAATTTTTACAATGACTCAATACAATTATACCTTTACAATGACTGTATGCAGTGCTGCCCTCGTGAAGAGTTCATGTGGTGAACTTATTGCTATTGTTCTGCACCTAGATTGTTGCTCTTGTCATGCTACCCTTTCTCACTCTTCAGAACATTATATCATGCATCAGTTATTATCTTGATGAATAAATAATACATACAAACATTCTTCAAGGAAATACCAATGACATGATAGTGTCAAAAGTTACCTCATCTTGCAGAGCATATGTCAGTGTTAAACAAAAAAATGAAATTAGAATACAAAGAACCTAATGCAATTAAGATATGAACATGAATATACATAATATACTTACCTGGAGCTTACCTCTGCTACACCTTGCTTTGCTTTTCTTCCCTAGAAAGTATGGTCCTTTACAGCCCTTGACAACACATGATCTAGCTTTTTCATGCCTTCTAGGAGCTCGATATTGAATCTCGTGTATCTTTGTTATTTCAGATCCCCAATATGTGATTTTCAGTCTTGTAGTAGTCCTCTGAGTCTTCTTTCCAATGCCATAGGTCTGGCCTAATTTTGATTATTCAAGACAAAGTTATGCCCAATCTCTCACAATGACCTAATTATGGACTGGTTTAGTAGAGCACATTTGTACGGCATGTCACGTGTCACTGTTTCTTCATTCAGCCCTAAAATTGATATAACGAAAACAACAGTTCATGCACAATCCGCCACTTTTTACAGAATTCCAATCCAATACTCAGAGAGTTATGACGGTTTTCCCAAGGTCACTTCTTCGAGATGAAGTTCAGGATCCTGCAAAAATACTGACTTCCACAGATTATATCTCCGAAAATATTGCACCCTTGATCTGAAATTTTTACAGGAGCTTCCTCAGGATTTCAGCTTCGCCTCATAAAAATTTAAGCTTCCGAACCTTTGTAGAAAAAAAATATATAGTGCAAATTCCACGATAACCTGTTTCAGGTAGTGAAAACCCTACATGAGGAGGATATGAGGATCACAATTTATATAAATACTTAGGATGAGAAGGGCTTCAACAAGTGAACATGGAAGGGATTTTAGGAGCTTAAAAATTATTAATTATTGACTTTTCAACGACCCATGCCACAACCCCATGGGGTTTTAGCCCACTAACAGGGGTTACAAACTTCAAACAATAATATCTCTCAAACCGTGGAGAATTACATGGCGTGTTAGATATCAACAGAAACATCTCGACAAGTAGAAACCATAAAAAATATTATTGACCCAGAATATAGTAATTTGGTAGGTCAAAATTCTTATGCAAGATCAAGGTAGCCCCTGGTGCTACTTGGGTTGACATCAATGACAACCACTGATCAACAATCTCCCCCTTTGGCATTGATGGAAACACAAGTACTCCCCCTGTGAACATGACACCTCTTCCTACAACATTCTCTCCCCCTTTGACATCAATGGAAAAGGGTAACTCCCCTTGACACACAACCATCCTACAGACCTGTACACACTTCCACTGCCCCTTTATATTCTGAATAAGAAAAATCTAATGAGAACTTGGGAGAATCTCAAGCTTCCGACGAAGATATTCAAATGTTTCGCAAGGTAAAGGTTTAGTGAAGATACCAGTGATTTGTTTTTTTGTACCAACATACTCAAGTTTGATATTCATTTTAGTGACTTGTTCTCTAACAAAATGATATTGATCGGAATGTGTTTTTTTTTCGAATGCATGATAGGATTATTGGAGATGCTGATGGCACTATTGTTTTCACAGAAAATGGGAATAAGCTCAGTGAATTGTACTTGAATATCTTCCAAAGTTTGTTTCATCCAAAGCACTTGAGTAAAACATGTTTCCGCTGTAATGTATTTTTCTTCCGCTGTAGATAACGAGATTGAGGTTTTCTTTTTGCTCAACCATGATACGAGACAACCACCTAGATAGAATGCTGCTCCACTAGTAATCTTACAATCATCAATGCTTCCTGCCCAATACGCATATGTAAAGGCTTGAATAATTATATTGTTACCCTTGGGATACCACAAGCCATATTATTTTGTGCCCTTTAGATATCGAAGAATTCTTTTGACAGCAATAATATGTGATTCTTTTGGTGCTACTTAGAATCTTACTACTTGTCCAACTACTTGCATAACATCTAGTTGGGAGGTTGTTACATATCGAAGACTACCAATCATAGATATGTACAACCTCTTATCCACATCCTTAGATTCGTCTATGCTCAATTTGCAACCTGTTACCATCGGAGTAAGGACAGGTTTGCAATATTCCATTTTTTATTTCTTGAGCATTTCCTTGATGTACTTGGCTTGACATATAAATATTCCTTTCTCTTGTTAAGATATTTGAAGCCCTAAGAAGTATGTGAGCTCACCAACTAAAGACATCTCGAACTCACTTTGCATATTTGTAGAGAAGTTCTTAATTAGTCGATCATCATTGCTACCAAATATTATATCATCCATATATACCTCAACAATTGTTAAATTACATTTATCTATTTGTACATAAAGGTTGCTATCAACAATACCTTTCTTAAACCCTTGTTGACGTAGATATCCATCAAGACGAGAATACCATGCTCTCGGAGCCTGCTTGAGACCATATAGAGCCTTCTTTAACCTACAAACATAGTCTTCTTTTTCTGATAGTAGAAAACCTTCAGGTTGTTCGATGTAAACTTCTTATTCTAATCGCCATTCATAAATGTTGACTTAACATCCATTTGGTAGACTTTGATTTTTCTTGAACATGCATAGGTGAAAAAAATTCGGATGGCCTTCATTCTAGAAACTGGTGCAAATGTTTTGTCGAAATCAATTCCTTCCACTTGTGCATAGCCTTTGCAAACCAATCTTGCTTTGTTTCTGGTAACCTGTCCATCTTTATTCAATTTATTCCTGAACACCCATTTAGTCCCAATGACATTTTTATCTTTTGGTTGTGGAACTAATTCCCAGGTTTTATTCTTCTTGATTTGATCCAATTCTTCATTCATAGCTGCTACCAAATGTTCATTCTAGCTGACTTCCTCAAAACTACTAGGCTCAAAGTTTTTCAAAAAAGCAGTGTGAGCTTGTTGTGATGAACGAAGTTGTTGACCTTCATTTATGTCACCAATGATTTTATTTGATGGATGGTTCTTTTTAATCCATTATTTTTTTCTCTTTGGAGGAGATTCTTGTTGTTGTTTTGGTATATCTTGATGATCATTATTTACTTCTTCCTAGTTGATAGTTGCTTCTTGTTATAGAATTTTCTCTGTGTCTTTTTTAGCCTCTGTATCAAGTTTCAAAGATTCTAGATCCTCATCATTATTCGTTAGAACACCATCTTCATCAAATGTAACATTTATGCTCTCCGCTATCTGTTTTCGTCTTATATTATAACATTTATAGGCCTTTATTTTGTGTGAGTAACCAACAAAGATACCTTCATCAACACATGATTCAAACTTACCAAATTTTGATCTTCTCTTTTGATATAACATTTGCTTCTGAAGATTCTAAAATATTTTACATTAGTTGGTTTTCCTTTCCATAATTATTATGGGGTCTTGTTGCAATTATTTATGAGAAGACTTCAGTTAATAATGAAGACTGTCGTATCAATTTCTTGAACCCGGAATTTTTCATCCAATTTTTAGTCCTTCAACATTGTTCTACCCATTTCTTGTACAGTTCTGTTCTTTCTTTCAGCAACTCCATTTTGTTGAGGTGTTCATGCTATTGAAAACTGTCATTTTATTCCATTTTTGTCATAGTATTGCTGAAATAATTTGGAAGTGAATTATCCGCCATTATTTGATCTTAGAAACTTTATTTTCAAATCAATTTCATTTTCGACCAACTCCTTGTAAATCTTAAAGCACTAAAATGCTTCATATTTTTTCTTTAGGAAACTGACGTTTGTCATCCTGGTATAGTCATTTATCATTAACATGAAATATAATTCTCCGTCTAAGCCTTTTGTTCTCACAGGACCACATCAATTAGTATGTGTCAATTCCAATGGATGTGATGCAAAGTGTTCTTTTGTTTTAAATTGGAATTTTTTCTACTTGCTATGTCGACAGGCCTCACATGGTGTGTTGGAAGGTTTTTAAATTTTCGTCATTTATCGTATTGCTTCCTTTTTTCTTATCTTGGCAATATTTTCAAAGTTTATGTGACCCATTCATTTGTGCCATAACCAACTTTCATCTTCTTTAGCTAGTAGACATGCTTTATTTACTTCATCCAAAACATATATGTCATTTGGAGCTCAACTTGTTGTAGCCGAAATTTTACCATACCTGCCTTTCCTGATTTCACATTTTGTGGAGTTGAATAGCATTGTGTGTCCTTGATCACACATTTTTCCAACACTGAGCAGATTGTGATTCATGTTTTCAACCAATAGAACATTCTTAGCTAGAATATCTTTGCTTTCGAGGGTGGTGGTACCTGATCCTATAACATTTGAAGATCCATCATTTCCAAAGGATACAGTTCCATCCTTCTTCTCTTTCAAAGATACAAATTTCTTTATATCTTCAGTCATATGCATTGAGAAACTGCTATCAACATACCACACATCTTTGTTGTTTTGAGCCTTAAGAGTGAGAGCATAATTATCGGTCTTCTTCTTCTTCCATATTCGTTCGTTCTGTGGCTTCAAAGATTCTTCTGGAGGATTTTCAAGTCTGCAGTCTCTGGCTATGTGTCCAAAGTTTGGACATTTGTAACATTCAATATTATTTCTTAAATGTTCAAATCTATTGATGTTTTTTTGAGCCCTGGGAAGTTCATATTTGAAGGATCTCTTGGAATTGTATTGGGTCCTAGAGTACATGTGACATTCTACAACTTTATGACCAAATTTTACACATGAATAACAATAGCCATGAAAAATATGTTGGTACCTAGATGGAAATATTCTTCGAGGAATCATCTTCCAAGGATTTTCCTGAGAATCTTGTCCAATGAAGTCTACATGCATGTCATATCTCATAGGTTCATTGTATTTTGTTGTAGAAGTTCCTGCTTCTTCTTCTTTGTAACCGAGGCCAGTTCTGTCGTTGTAAGATCGTTGATTGCTGATAAGTTCTTCCAATGCCCTTGAGTTGTTGGCATACTTTTGGACATTTTTTCTCTTCTTCACTTCCTTACGCAGCAAGACTACTTCGGCTTCCAATGCTTCCCTTTCTTGGTTGCTTTATTCCAACTTCTTTTGAAGTGACCCTTCAATAAATTTGTGTTCTTAAACTTCAATTTTGAGACTTTGAACTTGTTCTTCAAGAGTATTGGAATGGATCTTCTCATCCTTGAGCACTTTTATAAGCTCGATTGCCTTAGAAAATTCTTCTATGGTCAACCCTTCTTCTTCATTATTTGATACTTCTTGTTTATTGTTCTTGGCCATAAACAATACTCTCTCATTGGCTTCTTCTTCGCTGTCACTGTCTTCATTGGATGATGAGCTATCTTCTTTAGAGAGAAAGGTCCTTTTGGATCCTTTATTTTTTCCTTGCGTGTTGAATTTCTTAAATCCTTTCTTTCCTTTTGAGTTTCCATCACTTATGTTCGAACATTTTGCTGCGAAATTCCCAACCTCACCACAGCAGAAACATATCAATGGAAGTTTACCTTTGAATTTTCCCTTACCAATTTTTAGTTTTCTCGTAAATTAAGAATATTCTTCATCTGAAAGACCTTCTTCATCATCTCCCTTTTCTTCACACTTGCAGGTGCATCTCTTTTCAAATGAAAATTGTTTGTCCTTATTGGTTTTCTTAGATGCAACGAACGTGGTTTCTAGATGTGAACTACCCTCTTCTTCATCGAGTCTCATTTCATATGCTATGAGAACTCCATGTAATTCCTCTTTGCTGAGTTTGTCCAGATTTTCACTGTATTCTAAGACCGATACCTTTGGTTTGAATCTCTCTGGTAACGTTTTAAGAATATTTCATATAATAGTCTTTCACCAACTGGCTCTCCCAATCCTTCCAGAGTGTTGGTTATTTCATCAACGTATTGAAATTATGCAGCAATGTTGCCATCTTCTTTCATTATGAGTTGCTCAAATTTTTCTCTATATATTTGAAGCTTTGCTTCTTTGACATTTGAATCACCTGCATATATATTCTCAAGCTTTTCCCAAACATTTTTGGCGATTTTACAACCCAACACAATATGATAAGCAGATTCAATAAGTCCACTGATAATAATATTATTTGCTTTTGCATCATTTACCTAATTCTTCTTACCTTGTTCATCCGTGATTGGTGTAATCCATTTTGAACAGTGTCCCATACTTCGTAACCTTGTGCCAAGAGATAGGCCTCCATTCTTCCTTTATAGCGTGCACTATTATTTTCATTGTACACCATTCTTGGTATGCTCCATGACCTCCTTCCAGCTGTTAAACTGCTATTGAAGGAACCAAGCTCTGATACCAATTGTTGGAAATACTGAGAGGGGGAGTGAATAAGTATTCCTTTCAGTTAGTATTATTATTAATCTTCCAATATCAGTGTTTGTACAATTATAGAAGTAAACAAAAGGAACACAAATGCACACAGTTTTTAAGGTGGAAACCCTCTCTGGGAAAAAACCCACCTGAATGATTTTCTAAAAATTCTTAATATTCAACTCCAATTGTAAAAAAAGATCCAACTTCCTAGAATCTAGAAAAGCATTCTTCTCCAACTCCCACTATATGGACTCTCCAACACCCAAGATTCTTCAGTAGTCTACTAAATGGATGCCCCAACACCCAATGAGCTACAACTCACCCTATCACCACCCTACCACCCTATAGAAGAATAAAATAAGAATGGACTCACGTACCAGGGAAGTTGGTCCACTTTAAAATGATATAAAATGATGTAGAAGAAGAAGACACACTAGACCATAACCCTAACTATGACGCAACCACCTAATGATTATCCTAGACCTCCTAACACTGCCTCTTCAACTCTTGGCAGATAGACACTTGTTCAATTTTTACAATGATGCTTTTACAATGGCTCAATAGAATGATACATTTACAATGATTGTATGTAGTGTTGCCCCCGTGAAGACTTAATGTGGTGAACTTCTTGTTGTTGTTCTGCACCTAGATTGTTTCTCTTGTCATGATACCCTTTCTCACTCTTCAGAACATTAAATCATGCATTGACTCTTATCTTGATGAATATATAATACCTGCAAAAATTCTTCAAGGAAATACCCATGACATGATAATATCAAAAATTACCTCATCTTGTAGAGCATATGTCAGTGCTAAACAAAAAATAGAAATTAGAATACAAAGAACCTAATGCAATTAAGATATGAATATGAATATAAAGAATATAAGTACCTAGAGCTTACCTCTGTTGCACCTTGCTTTGCTTTGCTTCCCTAGAAATTCTGGTCCTTTGCAGGACTTGACAACACATGATCTAGATTTTTCTTGCCTTCTAGGGGCTCGATATTGAATCTAGTGTATCTTTGTTATTTCAGATCCTCAATATGTGATTTTCGGTCATGTAGTGTTCCTCTGAGTCTTCTTTCCAATGCCACAGGTTTGGTCTAATTCGGATTCTTCAAGGCAAAGTTATTCCCAGACTCTCACAATGACCAATTTATGAACTGGCTTAGTAGAACGCACTTGTATGGCATGCCACTAAAAAAAAAACTATGAACTATCTGCCACTTTTTCAGAATTCCAATCTGATACTCAGAGAGAGAGTTATGACGATTTTCCCAACGTCACTTCTTTGAGATGAAGTTCAAAAGCCTGCAAAAATACTGACTTCCACAGATCATATCTCCAAAAATATTGCACCCCTTGATCTAAAATTTTTACAGGAGCTTCCTTAGGATTTCGGCTTCACCTGATAACAATTTCAGCTTCTGAACCTTCATAGAAAAAAAAATTCTAGCACAAATTCCATGATAACCTATTTCAAGTAGCGAAAACCCTACATGAGGAGGATATGAGGATCACAATTTATATAAATACTTAGGATGAGAGGGGTTTCCACAAGTGAATGTGGGAGAGATTTCAGGAGCTTAAAAATTATTAATTGCTGACTTTTAAATGACCCATGCCACAACCCCATGGAATTTTAGCCCAGTGGGGTTACAAACTTAAAACATGAATATCTCTCAAACTGTGAAGAATTACATGGTGTGCCATATATCAACGAAAACATATCGACAAGTACAAACCACAAAAATATTATTGACCCAGAATATAGTAATTTGGTAGGTCAAAATTCCCATGCAAGATCTAGGTAGCCCATGGTGTTGCTTGGGTTGACATCAATGACAACCATTGATTAACACCATGCTACTTTGGAAAACTTGACGAGGCAAAAGGACAAGAAAATTAAAGAGGAAATGAGAAGGTTTCCATCTCATGAGGTGTGTTGGCCATTGTTGGTGTCCAAATATGAAAAATATTCAAACCCATTTTCCACATTAATTATCAATTAGGGTGCGTTAATTATTTCAAGACTAATGTGCACAGTATATGCAAGAGAAATAACATAACCTGCTATTGAATCACATGCTTAATCAATGAAAGCAAGAAAACTACTGTAACAACAATTAAAGATGGATTGCGGAATTATAAAAGTATTTGCAGCAATTACATAATCATACCGGAACAATAGTTACAATGATAAACCAAAATATAAATCAGCAAAAAGGAAATTAACGCAACACCTGATCAGATGAGTGGGCCCAACTCTCTGATCAGGGCTACAGAAAACTCATAACTCACAAATGGAACAGCAAACATTGTATTCAATTGATTAAAGCACTTCTGTTACAATATTTGTTCTTTCTACTTAACCCTGACTCACAGTTCTGAGGCCCTTTTTATACAAATGTTTTGGGAACCATAATTTCCCTCTAACAACTAAATATCTAAAATTATACATATGTTACAACAACAAACTAGTTGCCGAAAGGAAACCATGAAAATACTGAAATAGAGCTGGGTAAGTTGGAATCTGTTGCACTGTTGAAGCATGTTGAGATGGCACTGAGAATTCGTAGTTTCTTCATGGCTTGAAAGCATAATTCCTTTTACTTTACCGAATCTATGGAAATAACAGAGTTAATAATTTCAAAGGTAAAACCTCCACGACTATTACTTCATTAATCAAATATTCCATATAATAAAATGGGAAGGGGTTTACCTCGTGTGTTTTAGAACAATTAATGATACAAAGAGATAGAAAGGTGGGAGAAAATGGGAGAGAAAAGTGTACATATTTGGTACCCAACATCTCTCCCCAAATGATCTATCTACATGTCCTCATGTAGCTTGTCGTCTCCTCAGATCTGGGTTGGACTGACTGTGGCTGGCATGAAGCTGTGCGAGGTCATATTCTTCGACCATCTCTGCCCCAGGGGGTTTATAACCTTCTGTCAGAACAACATCTTTCCACCAATCTGGGCTGACATTATATGCAGGAGTATATTTCTCTTCTAGCAACCAAATGAGGAGAAATTGAAACCTTAGTCCCATCCACTGGACCCCACAAGTCTAAGTGCATGCCACAAAACATGGCAGTCTTTATAATTCTCATGCAAATTTGGGTGCTCCAAAAGGTTCTCGACCTATAACGGTTGACGATGAAAACATCCACCTCCTTTGACAACTGTCCAGTGCTTCGTTTTGGAAAGTTACTATCTGTCTGACACAGAGGTAAGCACACCATTTCTAGGTTCTCAACATATGTCCCTTATGCCCCTGAATCTGTAAAAATGTAAAATTCTTGTTATAAATATTTTTTGCCTAGTGATGCTCCCTCCTCATCATTAGTGGCCTTATAACTTGGTTTTCTTCAAACGTATCATAGGCCTTTCTCCATTTAATCTGATTGATAGTGTAGGAGGTGAAGGCTCTTAAATGAATATCCCCCACAAATGGAACAGGGTTGAACGCCTGATCATTCCTTAGGAAGTAACCATGCATGTAGAGTTTGCACATTAAGTGTTGACCTATGATATCATGAATTTTAAAAATACGAAGGAACTGGATTGGATCCTTGATTTCGTGACAAATTTCCTTATATATACTCTCAAGGCAAAAGAAAAGAAAATTTTCATGAAGGAATAAGGCATAACTATGTGTGGGAGGTCTACAGGCCATTACCTGCTGCACCAAGGAAAAAAGCTTCTCCTTATATGATTGCAGCATTTGCACTTGTTCTTCTAACTCCTCTATCTTGCCCTGCTGTTTTTATTTCCTCTGTCGTGCTCTATCCAACTGGTCTATGTGCCCTGTGACAATCCCGATAGCCTGCTCTCAAACTCGCATCATCTCCTTCTTATGTCCATTCGCAGCAGACTTCCATCTCTGAATTTTAGCGGCTAAGAGGAATTCCCGACCTTCAAACAGATGTTAAATCAGACCAGTCTGTGTAGCCGTAGAGGAGACCTCAATTTTAGGCTTTACTACCTTCCACTTATATACTTTTACCTTATTCTTCAACTGGCCTATTCATCTTCCGAACTTCCTTCTTTAACCACATGGTTTCACTAAACTGAAGCCGATACCTTTTCTTGAGAGGTAATCTTCTTCTCTCACACTGTTCAATCCACTCCTATTTGACAATAAATTCATCTTCCAGGCCTGTAGCAGGCTCAGGAAGCAGTGGAATGTTGTTGATGTCATCAACTAATTTTTCTGTTGGGTATTTCTGGGTTGGCTCCCCCTCTTCAAGGGAACTTTCCTTCTCATTTACCTCAGGGAATTTTGTCACTCGATCATTGCTTTCATTGGCCATCCTATGTTTCGGTGTTTCCACAGAAATTCCATTTTCTTCTTGAGCCTCTGGGTGCCTTTGTTGAGAATCAGCAATTGATGGACCAATCTTGGTCATATCTTTCCCCGAGTAGATGAACCTTAGTACTGGTGGGATAGCAATCTCCTCCATTAATCGTTGGGATGAGCAAAGCTCCCTCACCCATTTGGGCATCATAAACTAAAAATGAGAATAGGGAATAGCTTCATCGTCCTTGTTTCCAACTTGGGCTAAACTTTCATGTACTGCTACTTCTTGTGGAACAGTGTCAACTTTGAGGATCGTTTCCTTTCTGTCCTCCTGCCCTTTGTGCATTACTTCCTCACCTATGTTCGATACTGGTTCTTATGGAGTAGTTTCGACTTCGTAGATTATTTCTTCTCTATTTCCCTGTTCTTCGTGCATTACTTCCTCTTCTACGGTCGATACTAGTTCTTGTGGGACAGTGTTGAATTCACAGATTATTTCCTCCCTGTCTCCTTGCTCTGACTAAATTAGGGGTGGTTCTTTTGTAACACCCCCGCTTGTTTCGACACTCATTGTTGGGTCAATTTATTGTTGCAAATTAATGCAAGTATTTATTATCAATCCGGGTTGGTGAACTTAGAAGCATCCCCAAAGTATATGGGTTTCAATCATAGTCAAATTTAGAAGATGAATTATTAATAGTTAAAGAAATGCATATTACAAATATAAAACTAACTTAATTAAATTCTAAACAATAGATCAAGATATATGAAATAATAATCAAGAGGCTCTATATTCATAGGTCCTGTTTCTCCTTCATCATTGATTTCATTCTATCATTAATACTATTGTGGAAACATGAAAGCAGGAAATGATAAATCTAACTTCTAAACAATAGATTAAGATATATGAAATAATAATCAAGAGGCTCTATGTTTAGAGGTCCTGGTTTTCCTTCATCATTGATTTCATTCTATCATTAATGCTATTGTAAAAACAGGAAAGCAGGAAATGATAAATCTAAGCATGTAAAGGCATGTAAAGATGAATTCTAACGGAAAATATAGAGTTGATAGAAAGAGTTCTTAACTTAAAAACTTGTTTTTCCTTTCATATGCAATTTAATATTGAGCATTAGATTCATCAATACTTGAAAATAAACAAATCAAACATAACAAAACTAATTCATAAATTGCAGCTATGAAAACTAAGAAGTGCACTTAGCTTGGTGTGGGGGCCCTTCCACCCTTGACTCACACATTGAAGGTAGATTCAGCTACTTAAGACTTCAAGAAATCAATCAACATGTAACAACATCAAAATAAAATAGAACAATTATTCTATTATGTCTTGAGGTCTCAAAAATAATAATAATAAATCATACAAGTTTTCATTGTCAAAGCCTTCCAAGTGTGAGGCTTAAATAGATGAAATGTATAAAAAACTCATCTAAAATGTTTCAAGTAATCATAAATATCCTTATCCTATCATATCAGGTCAAATTCATCTATCATATCCATCATAATCTAGAAAATCCCACAAAATAAAAGTTTTGACATAGTTTCTAGGGATCCTCCATAAAGATTAGTCTTGTTTGACCGTCTTTGACTGAGCCTACTAAAGCCCAATATGACTGTACCAACAAGTGTACTCTTACTCCTAGTTCCTGAGATTTCTAGAAACATATCCAGCTTGACCCCAAGTGTCCTGCACATATGCAAACCATCATGCTATTACGGGAATTTCTGCTGCTGTCCAAAAATGCACTTAAATTCCATTTTTTACAAAAACATCTAATAATTGAAAAACATAAATTAAATACCTGTATATGCATATTTAGGTCAATGTAAGGTGAATATGATGGTAAATATATGGATAATGTGGCAAAATAAAGTGTATTTCTTAAACAAAAGGAGGTCAAATACAAGGGCCAACATCTCCCCCAAACTGAAGATCAAGCATGTCCTCATGCTTGTTGTTTCCTCTTTGACCTTCGAAGCCCTGATGTTGATACTATCCTTGATCCTATAACCTCATGATGTGTTGGGTTGAAAAGAGAATCCATGTCTTTACCCTTCTCTTCTTTGTAAATGAAATTTTTCACCTTCTATTTCTTATACTTAGCTTTCCAGGAGTTTTTCTCCTGAAGCCACTTGAAAGCCTGTGTGTAAGAAGATTTTTTTTGTTTTTTATCTTTTCCATCTCCTCACTGATCTTCTCATTCTCTTTAACCAATTTTTCATTGGTTAGTTTATAATTTTCATTCTCCTCTTTCAAGTGTCTTTCCATGATTTTGCTTATTTCTAAGCTATCAGTCAGCTCTTTAACTCTGAAAAGATTTTGTTCTCCCCCTTTTGAATCTACAAAGCTGAAGCAACTTCTACTTCACTATTTTCAAAGTAGTATTTTTTATCTAAAGGATCCTCATACACTTGGTGTTGCAATATTTCAATAATTTCATTGGCCTGTTTTCTAATAGGAGAAGTTTCCACGATTTGTATTTATGCTTCTACTGAATGTTTCCCTCTTTGCCTCCTGGGAATAGTCAAGAAAGATGTTTCTTTTTCTAACACAATTGCCCCCAAATATTTCTTTGATCTATCTGATGGATAGAGAGATGTGTGCATGATGTTCCTTGTTTCTTCTATGGGTTTGAGGTTTTTTTCCACAACATGTTCTGTAAACCCATTTTCAACTATGAAATCCTCCCAAACCATCTCTTTGGTTTTCAACTAATGATCTACAATAATTTTGATGAGTCCATGGTGAATTAATTGATCTTCTTTTGGTTTAGCTTCTGATTTTCTACTTTCAATCATTTTCATCAAGTTTTTGTAGAAGAAATATGGCAAATTTATCCTTATGTCTCCCTTGATGTGTTGTATTAACCTCACATGGTAGAGATGTACTACACTAAATCTAGTATCACAAGTGAAAATTTTTTGAATAATCAACACCAATTCTACCCATGGTTCATTGAACCATTCCCTTGGAATACCTTTTGATCTATCAAAGGAGTCTTTCCTATTTTTATCTAGGAAAAATGTCCAACCCTTATCTCTAAAATGTAAGCCTTTGTGATATAATTCTCCTGAAAATGGTAAATCTAATGCTTCAGAGATATACTCAGGAGTTAAAGGAATATGCATGTTGCCTACCATAGTTTCATTATGTCTGAAGTTATTTACAAAATCTTTTGTTACCCTCTCATTATGACCTTTGATTTTTTGTAGAAAACCTATCAACCCTGATTGATAAAGTTTTTCCACTATTTCTCTATTCCAGTGTTCTATTTGAAGATCTTTAGGCTCTTCTCTGGAGGCCATTTGTTCTAAAAACCATTTTATATGACCATCCCTTGTCATTAACTTCATTTTCAAATAAAAATTTAAACACTGAGTGTAACTATGGTAGTAGGCTTACCTTTCTTCCTTACTGTCTTTGTCAACCAGCCAATCCTCTGTTTCTTTTCTTTTGAAGAATGTACTCTTACTGTAAATAAACAAAATAATTTGCTAGAAAAGGTTGCAAGAAAACATAAATTTATGTTTATAATGTTATACCTTCTATTAATTCTTTGTTTCCCTTTTAAAATCAATCTCTATTTTTCAAAAGAATGGGAAATATTCTCTTAAAAACAACCTCTGTTTTGCAAAAGAATTGAACTGTGTGTAAAAAAAATTGAATTTTTTTATAAACAGCAGTACTTTTCACTCCTTAATTTCATATAGAAAATTTCCAAAACATTTCATCCAAATTCAATGTGTATTCATCAAAAAAAAATTCAATCATTGCATCAAAAATTCATGGTAGACTGTCTTACTTCATTGTTCCTCATACTTTGTCTTTTGTCAAGAAAAACACATCTATCTATCCTCCATCTTCTTCATAAGCATTGTTCTAAATATTCTAGACTAAGTGTGTTTTTAAAACAAATCTATAGCTGAATTAACAATTTCCTTATGCAATTCGAATTGTAATTCCACTTCTTTGTTTTCTGTTTGAAATAAAACACTATGTAGGAGGACGTGTCGACCTTACCTTCCTTATGCAATTTCTCTTTATGATTTTCTCTGATCTTCGTGGTATTCTTCAGTTGAACTGAAGTTTAAATCCACAACAAATCCTTTAAGATCTTCTTTTTATGAACTCATTCAAAGAAAATTTTCGTGATTGACTGATGGTAGCGTGTCTTTTTTTAAATTTGTCAACATGTTTTTAAATAGTTTGAATGCGAAACTTGTTACATGACAGACTTGCATATTGAAATAAATTCACTCCCTCTTTAACTCAGAGCTTGATTGATGGCACAATCTTGAAATTCATTGAAACAATAAAATCTTACCTCACTTTCGGAGAATTCTGCTTTCTGTTGGATGGCTCGGTTAGATTTCCTGAAATCATGGCCTTGAGTACTTCTTATCACTCCAATTTCTCCGTCCCAATATATCTTTTGCTTCTCCTTCTGTGTTTTTTTCTCTCGGCCTTCTCACAAATTATTTCTCATTTGTGTTTTCACATTGGTCACAGATACCAAGACGTTCTTGAATACACACTCATTTCCCTCACTGAGCCTTCTAATGGCGATGATGGTGGAAATATTTCAACAGTAATGTCCCTAAGGTTTATAAATGGCGGAAATGGCTTCCTACATAAGTGAAAATAGCTTTCAACAGAGCGAAAATGGCTTAACATAGGTGGAAAGAGTTTGTTTTGTTTTACACAGTGATATTTTTTGAATCTTCTGCATGTTTCATTAACTCTTTGATCGACCCATGCACGTCCTTCTCTTTGACTTTCGTGCCCATCCTTATTCATCCCGTTCACGTTTTGCTTTCATGGCATGTACATCTGATTATCTGTAGTGTCATCATGCTCCATCATCAAACTTCGCCTCCATTCCTTGCATTTCCCATACCTCTTATGCGCCATCATACTACGCTGACTACATGTATCCGTATTGCGTCATGATTTTTTTTGCATTACATGCATGCCATCATAACCATGCATTTGACATTGTAGGTTGCATTCATTTGTTTGTATTGTTTTACCATCGTTCATGCTTTTTCATAATTGCATTCACCATTTCATTTTTAATTTGCGCCATATATGGTTTTGAACTTTGCTTTTGAACTTTTTCGATTTTTTATTTTAAAAATTGACTAATGCAATAGTCAAGTTTTTAAAATTAATCACTTATGAAAAATGATAACCTTTGTTTTATGGTTTTTTTAGGTCTCTCAAAATTCTTCTTTTGGGTTCAACTTGTGACCTCTTGTTCATAATCTTTTTTTTTGTTAAGAAATACATGGGGTATGATATGGATAGTGATATGAAATATTTCGAATGGTAGTATGTGGATAGGGTTAATTAAAATAGTGGCATGAAGAGGGTTATAAACAATAAAATGTGGGTAGGGAATATGAAATATAGGTAATATTGGTGATGAAATGTAGTGTAAGTTTATTCAATTCTAGAATATTTTGAAAAAAATGAAAATTTAAGAGCAAAATTTGTTTACTTACTGTACAGATGTACTCCCTTTTTGACATTTGATGATGATCGACATTGTGTTTTTTTTTTTTACGACGGCTCTTGTAGACTTGATATAGACTTTATTTCTTCTTGCATCTGATTTGATTTTGAATAATTATTGTTCAGGTCCCTTTTTTAAGGTTAAACTTTGACATCTGCTATGATCTTCTCAGGTCCCTTCTGACATGTTAAATTTTCAGGTCCCTTTCTGGTGTAATTTCACAATGATTTTCAGGTCCTTTTCTGGCGTAATTTCACAATGATGTTCCATATTTGAAAATTTCTTTTGTCGCATTCAGGTCCCATTCTAAATAATTTTTTAACAATAATTCAGGTCCCTTCTGCAAATGTGGAATGATATACCGAGTCCCTTTATGATGGTAGTTCATATTCTATCTTCAATTTATCTGTTGAAAACTATTTTCATCGTTTTTTTATTTCACACCTTCCCCCAAACTGATGTTGTGACTTGTCCTCAAGTCTCAAAAAAAATTGGATGATAAATCTGCAAAAATCTAAAGTAAAGTAAGAAAAATAAAAATAGAATTCAGATTGGCCAAACAAGTTGGTTTTCCAATAGGAATTCGAGTTTGTATTGTGAAATTTTCCTAGATTTTCACAACCAAACACTTTTATTATTTTATATATATATATATATATTTTTATTATGAATCTTCTACTGGAATTTTGGAAGGCATATTTTTATGTTGTCCCAGTATTCCAAATCAGAATCCATTGAAAGTTTTCTCACAATTTTTTTTTTCTATAGGCTTATGATAAATTTTAAGCCTATGTCCATTTACCACAAACGAAACAGATCTTTCATCAATTTTTTTTTATCTTGACAGCTCCAATATCGAAGATTTTTTCAATCTCATATGGCCCGAGCCAATGAGTTGTAAATTTTTCTTTGAAATCTTTGAATTTGGAGTCAAACAAGAGTGCCCAATCTCATTCCTAAAACACTTTATTCTTTATAAATCAATCATGCCATTTTATTCATTGTTCTTGGATGAAAGTAGTATGTTCAACTGCTTGTTGTTGAATCTCATCTAGTTTTTTTAACTGCATAATCCTTTCTTGTTGTGCTTGCGCCAATTCCATTCCTAATTCTATTGCTAGCTTGTATGTTTATATTTGAAACTCAATTGGTAATAGAACTTCTTTTCCATATACTAACTAGTACGGGCTGAAACCAGTAGTATTTTTCCAAGTTATTCTATATGCCCATAATGCATCTTTCAACTTTTTTGACTAGTCTTTTCTATTCATGTTCACAGTTTTGTCATAATATTTTCTAGGACTTTGATTGTAGATTCCACTTGTCCAGTTGCTTGAGGATGATATGGAGTGGAATTTTTGTGTTTGATTTTGAAATTCTTTGTAATATTATGAATGAGTTTTGATGTAAATTGTGCACCTTGGTTAGTCACTATCTGCCTAGGGACTCCATATCTTACAAATATCTATTCATATAGAAAAGACGTAACAATTTCTTCTGTTGCCCCTACTACTGCCTTGGCCTCCACCCATTTAGTCACATAATCTGTACATAAAAGAATGTATTTATTTCCATTGTATGGAGGGTTGATTGGTCCCACGAAATCTAAAGCCCACTGCTCAAATGGTTCAATAAGTACTTGTGGCTTTAATGGCATTTGATCTTATGCCACTCGTCTACCAATTCTTTGGCAGTTGTCACATCTTTTGACATAATTCTTGGAATCCTTGAAGATGGATGGCCAGTAGTAGCCAAGCTTCAACACTTTATATGTCGTCCTTTTATCTGCAAAATGACCACCACATGGTCCATCATGACAAGCTTTCAAAATTTCAATTATTTCACCCTCTCTTACACATTTTCTAATGATTAAATCAGCACCAGTGTAAAATAGATCTCCATTGACCCAGTTATATCTTGCACTATCTCTAATTATTCTTTGTTTTTGTTTTCTTGTGTAATGAGGTGGTAAGATATCAGATGATAATAATTATTTATATCTACAAACCAAGGAGTTTTGAAATTTATAGCGAATAAATGTTCATCTAGGAAATTGTGTGATACAGGATTTGGATCACTAGGTAAATTTAATCTTGACAAAAAGTCAGCAATTTGGTTATTTTCCCTGGTCGATTTTGTACAGTAATATTAAACTCTTGCATCAATAACAACCATCGAGTTGTTCTGCCATTTGTAATGGATTTTTTCATTAAATATTTTATAGTAGAATGAACCGTATGAATATAAACTTGATAACCTGTTATATAATCTCGAAATTTATTTATTGCATGTACAACAACTAACATTTCTTTCTCTGTAACAGTATAATTCAATTATGCTGGTGTTAATTTTTTACTGATGAAATAGATAGCATAATTGAATTGATTCTCTTTTTGTCCAAGTGATGCTCCAATAATTGTATCAGATGCATCAGTTGAAATGTGAAATGGCAAAGACCAATTAGGTCCTCGAAGAATGGGTGCAATTGATAGATTTTGTTTTAATTTTTCAAATGCATGTTGACATTTATCAGTCCATTGGAATTCTACATCTTTCAAAAGTAACTTGAATAATGGTAAAGCTATTTTACTGAAATATTGAATAAATCTCCGATACTAGTCTGCATAACTCAAGAAACTTCGAACCTCTTTTTGAGGTGTAAGTGGTGTTAAACCCGCAATGACCTAAATTTTTGCTGAATCTACCTTAATCCCTGAAGAAGAGATATGGCGTACCAAAACTATCCCCTCAGTTAACATCATAAAACATTTTTCATTCCTGAGTGATAGGTTTGTCTCAATGCATATTTTTAATACTTTTTCAATATTATTTAAACAATCATCATATGGTGTACCATACACAGTGAGATCATCCATGTAAACTTCCACACACTCATGAATCAAATCAGCAAAAATATCAAGAACTTCTCTTTGAAAAGTAGAAGGTGCATTACATAAATCAAAGGGTAATACATTATATGCATATGTTCCCCAAGGGCATGTGAATGTTGTCTTATCTTGATCTTCTAATGCTATTTTTATCTGATCATATCCGCTAAATCCATCCAGAAATGAGAAAATTTTCTTTCCAGCTAATGAATCTAACACTTGATCAATAAATGGTAAAGGAAAATGATATTTTAATGTAGCTTTGTTAAGCGCTATATAATCAACACAAATTCTCCATTTCCCATTTTTCTTAGGCACCCCAACTAGGGGTGACACCCATTGACTATCTGAAATACGATAGATAAATATAACTTGTAATAGTTTCTATAATTCTTCTTTCAATATTTCTTTCATCATGGGGTTCATCTGCCTTTGTGGTTGCCTTACAGGATTTATTTCATTATCAGTGTAAATGTGATGGATGCATGTTTTTGGATGAATTTCGGGCATGTCTTTATAATCCCAGGCAAAAGCTTTTGAATATTTTTGCAATAATGTTATTAGCTTTTCCTCTTATGATGGTTGTAAGTTGTTACCAATATTCAAATGTCTTTCAGAATTGATTCAATGATTTTTCTATTTGAATTGGTAATTGAATTTACAGGAAAAATGCTTTCAAATGTATTTTTCAATGATTGTATTGTGCAATTTTCCTAAAAACATTCATTTAAAAGATAACTAGTAGCTTCATATTGAGTCATCTTAAGCTTCTTTGAAATATTTGGTTCTGAGATGAATAGATCTAATAAGTTCTCATTTTCTTCCTCCTCTCTAAAATTGTAAACTTGATTAAGACTAAGAACAGGTTTAAATGTTTTTTGTTCATCTTCCTCAAGTAATGATAATAGAGAAGGAGATTGAGCAGGAGGATATAATGTAATATGCTTTCTTTCATCTCCATGTGCAATAATCATGCTTCCTGACCTGCATCCAATGTAAGCATCTATAGTGGCCAACCAAGGTCGGCCTAAAATTAAGGGATTCCCTCCCAAGTTTTTTTTTGGCTGCAAAATCAAGAAGTATATAAGATATTCCCAAGAATCCAGTGAGACAATGATATCTTCTAGTATACCTTCTCAAACAACTTTAGATCTGTCTGCAAGTTCTAAGACTATAGTAGTAGGTCTAATATTGTGCAGATTCAAATGTTTCATAGTCTCTGTTGTCATAACATTGATAGCTGCTCCCAAGTCTATTAAAGTATTTGGCACTGAAAATTTGTTAATCTAAATAGTAACCATAGGAATTCCTGGATCAACATTTTTTTCAATGGATATATTCCTAGACATGAGATTTGAAAGACTTCTAATTACCTGGATTGTTGGTGGATCCTACTTTCTTCCGCTAGATTTCTTAATGCATAATTCCTTTATTGTTTTTGCATATATCAAAATGTCTTTAATTGCCTGCAATAAAGGAATTTTAACATATGTGTTTTTAAATTCATCTAGAATACTAAATTCAGGGAGACATATTGGAATATTTTGTTGTATTAATCTCTCGGGATAAGGTGGAGCTTGTGTCATGATAGCTTTACCTTTTTTAATTTTTTTTTCTGGTTGAGATTGTTCACTTTGTTCTCCATGTTCTGTTTGTTCTTCAATTATTGGAGGAGAATCTTTTTGTAACACCTTCCTAGACCTTAGGTGGACATCTTGTACTAGAAGAATTGAATAAGTTGGATATTATGTTGCCTCTTCCACATGGTATGATAGTCTATCCACCTTGTTGCTTGGATTAGCTACTAGCTGAGCTGGTAGTTGTGTTGGTCTAGGAGGTTGTTGGTTAGTTGGCAGCTGAAGTTGTTGTGGTTGAGTTAGCATTGGTGGGTTTGGAGTTGGATATGGCATGGGTTGTTGTTGCTGGAATTGTTGATATTGAGGAAATGATTTTGGAGGGTATGGTTGTTGATATTGATACTGTTGGTTATACATCTGATGTGGTGATTGGTTTCCATAACCATATCCCCTCCAACCATGGGAAGGCCGGTTTTGATATTGTTGTGGCGGCCAAGCTTGCCATGGCATCGGTGTATTCCATGTGTTTTGAGGATATTGAAAATTTTGGAGATTTTGTTGAGGGAACTATTGAGGCATTCTTGGATGCCAAGGTCTTCTTGGTGCCATATAGTAGAGAGAATCTACTCCTTGTATTTCTTCCCGCTGCAATTCTTTTAACTTTGGACATTTTTCAGTTGCATGATTTTTTGTACATAGTCCACATACTTGTATATTTTGCAAAGGACATTCCCTGAATGGATGTTTTTGTCTACACTTTGGACAGAAAATTGCTAAGAGTTCATCTTTCTCTTCTTTTCTCTTTTTAGCTTTTAAAACATCTACCTATGTACCCAAAGTGCTCAAGAGATATGTCTTAAGGTTTTCTAGCAAGCTTCCTATCTCTGCTCTTGTTACTGCACTTGTTGCAGATTTGGAAGCTTTTGATGAAATATCTCTTTTTCCACTCTTAGCTCTTCCCCTAGAGTATTTTTTACATAACTCAGCAATTTCTTCAAATGGTAGATTAGAATTATCTCCTTTTCCCATTACATTAAGAATGTCTAAATACTCATCTCTAATACCCTTTAGAAAAATAGTGCGGATGGTATCTTGACTAAGAGAATGATGTTTGGATTTTTGTAAATTATACAGGATTCTTTCTAAATAATCCTCCAAACTTTCATCTTCCTGTTGGGGCATTCTGAAAATGTCTTCTTTCGAGTCTCTAGCCCTGCAGTAAGCTTGGTACTTTTTAAGAAATATTTTCTTCATGTCTTCCCAAGAAGCTATAGTGTGTTCTCCTAATCCCATAAACCATTTTAAGGTTGCAGCTTTAAAAGTAGCAGGAAAAATTCGAATTTTATGAGTATCATCAGTATATCCATATGTTCTACACAAGATATCAAACTCAAACATAAATGCATCAGGATCTTCTGTTGACATTTCATAGAAATTAGGCAATACTGAAGGTGGAATATTTTTCATTTTCATTTCTTCTCCTAGCATTTCTCTTACATCTAAAATAGGAAAGCCAAAAGTGGTCTCCTGATTATTATTATCTTCTTGTTCATTTTCTTGTGTTCTCTGGTTTTGCTTTTCTCTTCTTGCTTCTTCTTCTATTCTTCGAAGTGCTTCTACTCTTCTGTCTTCTGCAACATTTCTTTCTGCTTCAATTCTTGTTTCTTCTTCTTCTTGTCTTCTCCATTCCCTTTTTTGTCTTTCATATTATATTCTTTGTTTAGGAGTCATTTTTATTCTATTTGAACCTTCTCCTTCTTCAGCCATTTTGTGTTCAGAGACTTGTAGTGTTTCAATAGGTTGACTTTGTATTCTTCTACTACTTTGGTTTCTTCAAGGATAGGTTGTTCTAGTTGTTCAACAATTGATTTTATTGTGTCTTTTTGTTTCCAAACAGAAGGAGGTTCTTTAGGTGATTGCTTTTTCTTTACCTCAAAGGCTAACAAGATTTGTCGTTCAACTAAAGTCAATCTCTGTCCCGATCTCTTTTTTTCCTCTAACTCTTCAATAGAAGGTTTTCCAGCAACTGGTGTTGTTATTCCTATGGATGAATGTGTTGTTGCGGGGTTTTGTTTCACAAATCTACCTTCTTTATCTCTATCTCTAGGCATAAGAAAGCATTACTTGAAATAAAAACTATGTTTTTGTTGTTTTGGTTGTTTTTGGTGATTTTATGTTGTTTTTGTATTTTGATATTTTTGTCTTCCTATTTTGACCGTTTTGGAAATATTCTTACTCGAAAACGGTGCTAAAAGGTTGGGTCAATTTACTGTTGCAAAACAAAATTATTTATTATCAATCCGGGTTGGTGACCTTAGAAGCATCCCCAAAGTATATGGGTTTCAATCATAGTCAAATTTAGAAGATGAATTATTGATGGTTAAAGAAATGCATATTACAAATATAAAACTAAATTAATTAAATTCTAAACAATAGATCAAGATATATGAAATAATAATCATGAGGCTCTATGTTCAGAGTTCCTATTTGTCCTTCATCATTGATTTTATTCTATCATTAATACTATTGTGGAAACATGAAAGCAGGAAATGATAAATCTAACTTCTAAACAATAGATTAAGATATATGAAATAATAATCAAGAGGCTCTATGTTCAGAGGTCTTGATTTCCTTCATCATTGATTTCATTCTATCATTAATGCTATTGTAAAAACAGGAAAGCAGGAAATGATAAATCTAAGCATGTAAAGGCATGTAAAGATGAATTCTAATGAAAAATATAGAGTCAATAGAAAGAGTGCTTAACTTAAACACTTGTTTGTCCTTTCATATGTAGTTTAATATTGAGCATTAGATTCATCAATACTTGAAAATTAATAAGTCGAACATATGAAAACTATTTCATAAATTGTAGCTATGAAAACTAAGAAGTGCACTTAGCTCGGTGTGGGGGCCCTTCCACCCTTGATTCACACACTGAAGGTAGATTAAGATACTTAAGACTTCAATCAATAAATCAGAATGTAACAACATCAAAATATAATAGAACAAATCTTCTATTATGTCTTCAGGTATCACAAATAATAATAATAAGTCATACAAGTTTTCATTGTCAAAGCCTTCAAAGTGTGAGGCTTAAATAGATGAAATATCTAACAAACTCATCTAAAATATCTCAAGTAATCGTAAATATCCTTATCCTATCATATCAGGTCGAATTCATCTATCATATCCATCATAATCTGGAAAATCCCACAAAATAAGAGTTTGGACCTAGTTTCTAGGGATCCTCCATAAAGATTGGTCATGTTTGACTGCCTTTGACTGAGCCTATTAAAGCTCAATATGACTATACCAATAAGTGTACTCTTAATCCTAGTTCCCGAGCTTTCTAGAAACATGTCCAGCTTGAGCCCAAGTGTCCTGCACATATGCAAACCATCATTCTATTACAGGAATTTCTGCTGCTGTTCAAAAATGCACTTAAATTCCAATTTTTACAAAAAACATCTAATAATTGAAAAACATAAATATAATACATGTATATTCATCTTTAGGTAAATGTAAGGTGAATATGATGGTAAATATATGGATAATGTGGCAAAATAAAGTGTATTTCTTAAACAAAAAGAGGTAAAAAACAAGGGCCAACACTCATATCTTCTTGGGCACGTGATGTTGTTTCTTGCGTAACAACATCACTTGCCATCCCTTTGTCTGATGTTCCAACTTCCTGTTCTTCATTAATGAAATTCAATGACTGTAAGATAGTCTCAACTTCGTGCACTATACCCATAATTTATTCATCTGTAGGTTCTTCAGGCGAGGATGGTTCTTGTGTGGCAACCTCGACTGTATCACCAATTGTCTCCTCCATTCCCATTTATTCTGGTTCTTCCTAATCAACCTCTATCTCCATTTCTTTCGGTTCTTCTTGGTCTATTTCCATTTCCTCTGATTGTTCTTCTTCTACTAAATTAGTTGGAGGTGCTTGTTCTTCCTCTCTAGCAGCAATGAAAGTTGTTATCTCTTCTTCTGATGACTCGTAGAGTTCTACCCAAGAAACTTGAAATCGAACTATTGCATGCATGACCAATAACCAAACCAATCCATGATTGGAGAGAACTTTCTACATCTGGCGCGAACGTCGAGCGGACTGTGCCATGTGCTGCAGCTGTTTTAATAGAAAGAAAGTCATGTTTAAGGAATGAACCTGGCCCTATGGAAATCGAAGGTGAGCCAAGATTTTGAAATGATATTTGAACAGAGTTGTGGCTCGTCCTTCACAGGTTATGTATTTCATTACAAAACCTACTACTTTGTTCCATGGATATGGTACATATTTGCGCTCATATCCTCTCCCATATTTAACGACGCTTTCTCCTGCCTACAGAAACAGTTCGAGAAACTCTGGGAGGGAAATTCTCCGAGAAAACCACTATTGCCTTTGTTGTCTTAGCTCGCTAAATTCTGCAATTAATTCTTATGTGACAGGAATTTATAATTCTCTGACCCACAAGAAATTCTCATTCAAGTTAAGCACAAACTCCATTGTGATTCCCTAGTCAAACCCCTGCAATATATCGAAGTAGATATCCCATCCTGCATTGAAAAAAACTTTCCACACATCTAGATTGCTACGGATTAAGACTGTGTTTTCGAGTTCATGCCGCACAGCCAGTCCACCCATCCTGTAGAGACTGTAACAGCACTCTGGAACAACAGACAGTTGGAAAGAGTGGTGGGCACCAAATTTGGCAAAAACAACATGGTGAAAAATGAGGGGTAATAACGATAAATACGGATGGTGATTCTCAAGAAACGAAGAAAATCATGGAAAATATGGTAAGGGCAATGAACAAAATAGTAATTATTTCGTATGAGGTGGAAAGGACTAATCGATTCGTATCATATGTGTGTTACGAATCCCAATACATCCTTAATGATAATACATGATATGGTAAGGATTGTAGGGTGTACCATCACACGAAGTTGTAATAATGACTTTTGGACTCATCATTACGTCGCCGTTTAGTTATGACACCACCCCCCCCCCCAACTTAAAAGTAGCCGTCTGTGGCATCAATGTCCTTTCCATGGAATATTTAATTAAATCCATAAGAGTCAAATGGAGACATACCTAGTGATCTACCTGGAGGAAGTGACGGTTGGTAGAATAATGACGTAGTAATGATGCAGATGGAGTAACACAATCGAGAAGTAGCAGCATCTGGAGTAACAACATTGCGAGTAGTAGCATCCGGAGTAACAACATCACGAGTAGCAGCATCGAGAGTAACATCATCTAGTAGCAGCGTCATGAGTAGCAACATTTGAAGTAACAGCATCACGAGTAGCAACATCTGGAGTAACATCATCACGAGTGGAAGCATCTAGAGTAACAACATCTGGAGTAACAGCATCACGAGTAGCAGCAACCAAGGAGTAACAACATCATGAGTAGCAACAACCAAGTAACAACATCATGAGTAGCAGCATCTGAGGAGTAACAACATCGATTCTTAGAAAATTTTCAAGCTTTGAAACATTACTCCTTAGTAGTAACTCCTACAAAAAGACAACAAAAAAATAGTAAAAGCATATATATATATATATATATATATATATATATATATATATATATATATATATATATATATATATATATATATATATATATATATATATATATTAATAATTCTTTATTCTTTATTTTGATTATTATTTTTTTTTTTTTTTTTTTTTTTTTTTAGATTGAGGATGCGGAGGAAGATTTCTCTGCATTGATAACCTTCAAACCAAATTTCTCAGAGAGATGTTTGATGAAAGCATCCTTAGAGGTTGGACAGTGGTATAATCTTAGGCGATTTCCATTTGCTATGAAAGAAGCACGTGTATCATTGATTGTAACTAGCCTGACTGTTCCATTATAAAATACAGTGTCCACCTCGTAAGGTCCCATCCAGTGAGTGCAAATCTTTCCTTTAACATATTTAAAATGAGATTCATAAAGTAATGCCCAGCCTCCCCTATGAAACACCTTTTTTTTGATAAACTTATTGTTCCATTTCATCCTCTACTGCTGAATAGCAGTAGTCCTCTAGACAGCCATTGAATGGACTTCATCTAGTTCATTAAGTTGAGCCAGTCGTTGTTTCTAGGAATCTAACAGATCCAAACCAACTTCAAGAGTTGTTCTGAGCATACTAATTTCAAATTCTATCGGAAACAATGGGTTTTTCTCATAAACCAACTCAAATGGTGAAAACCCCGCTGTGTTCCACCATGTTGTTATGTATGCCAAGAGAGCTTTAGGCAGCTTCTAAGCCCAATCCCGACGACGGTATGCCACAGTTTTTTTCAAGATATTTTTCAATGTCTTTTTTGTGCTTTCTACTTGTCCATTTTCCTGGGGGTGGTATGGAGACGTCACCCTGTGCTTGACCCCATATTTCTACATAAGATTTGCTATCATATGTGATGTAAATTGTGCTCCTCCATCTGAAACAATCTCCCTCGGAGTACCGTAACGAGCAAAACTTTCCTCAAATATAAAGTCTAAAACCACCTGTTCTGTTGCTTTCACAACTGCTTTGGCTTCTACCCACTTAGTCACGTAATCAGTGCAAACCAAAATGTGAACCTTTTGCTGGGAGGGTGGGTTGAAGGGTCCTAGAATTTCCCTCTGAAAGGTTGCAGGTGCATTACACAGGCCAAATGGGAGGACCCTATATGCAAAGGTCCCCCATGGGCATGTGAAAGTTGTTTTATCTTGGTCTTCTAGGGCTATCTAGATCTAGTTATACCTGCTAAACCCGTCTAGGAAGGAAAAGAACTTCTTCCCAGCAAAGGTGTCCAGGACTTGGTCAATGAATGGCAAAGGGAAATGGTCTTTTTGAGTTGCCTTGTTTAGCACCCTATAATTGACACAGATACACCATTTACCATTCTTTTTTGGAATAGTAACCATCGGAGACACCCATTGGTTATCCAAGATGGGGTAAATGAAATGTACATCCAATAATTTCTGTAATTCTTCCTTGACAATTTTATTTAGGGCGGGATTCATTCTCCTTTGGGTTTCTCTCACAGGGCGGAAATATTCCTTAATATAAATATGCTGAGTAAATAAATTAGCAGGGATCCCCTTCATGTCGGTATAATCCCAGGAAAAATCTTCCTGATGGTCTTGAAGGACTTTTAAAAGCTGCTTTGTCTAGAATTCTGACAGGTTCGGGTTGATATTGAGTGTCTTCCTTGGTTCAATTTCAATCAGAATACTATCATGGGATGAAGTTACAGGAATTTCTTCAATTTCATCTTCTGGTTTGATGTTTTTGTGTGTTTCACAGCTCATAGCAGACTCTAAAAATTGACAAGTTGAATTGGAAATGGAATCGGGATCATTAATAAAAGTGTTAATGGAACCATTCTCAGTTTCTATTTTGAATTGAAGGGCCTGCCCAATGGTGAGGATTGGTCTAATTTCTTCATCTTCAAGTTCAGGATCTTCTACTAGTAGAGGTTCTTATCTAGCTAGTGGTTTTTCAGCTAGGATGGGTCTACAAGGGGGTAGAGAGTAAGGTTCTTTGTAATCGTCCAATTTGATATAATCATATTTCCATATCGATACCCGATATAGGCATATGTGATTGCGAGCCAAGGTCTTCCCAAGATCAATGGATGACCACCAACTGAGGATTGTCTCTATAATACAAGGATTTCTACGCGATAGTGCCATGATTCCACCGAAATAGTCACATCTTCCAACTTTCCTACCAGTTTAATTCCAAGATAGTAGGGGATGGCTTAATTTTTTTGAGACCTAATGCATTCATTGTTTTGGAGGTAATGATATTGATGGCAGCACCCAAATCTACCAGTACATTTGGGATTTCAATCCCATTGATTTGTACTGTTAGAATTGGGTTCCCTGGGTACCCATATTTTACAGGCATGGTCTTTCCTAGCATGATGTCAGACAGTCTACCCATCACATGAATGGTTAACGGATCCTTTGGTTTCTTCCCAAGTTTCTTAGAGCAGAAATATTTGAGAGTTTTTGCATATATAGGTACATCCACTACAAGGAAAAGACCCTCTAGCGGATGTTTTTAAGGAACCACAAAGAAAAATACCCCATAAATCGGTTTCTAGTGGAGGTTACTAGAGGAGGTTAGCGGGCGGAAGGTTTTGTGGATGTTTTCCTATCGGTGCTCTTATCGTTACAAATCGCCTCGGTGCTTTAAAAAAAAGAACACACCGGTGCAGACAAAATCATTGGCACATCGGACACCATGCACTATGTACACACACGCCTGGTGTGTCATAATATAATAGAGCACTAGTGCCTCACAACTCGTCCGCGCCAGTGCATTGTAAAACACAACACCAACACCGAAACCACCCGGTGCGGTAGAAAGAAATTGCACCGGTGCATCATAAAAAACGCGCCAAAACACAAATTGACCGGTGCGTTTGTAGCAAACAGTACCGGTGTGCCTATAAAAAATGCGCACCGGTAAAGGGTTAAACTAAAAAAATAATTACGAAAAAAAAATCGATTTTTTTAGTTTTTCAGTGCTCCCAAGCTATCAAACGCTGGTGCGCATGATACCACAGAACGCACTGGTGCACACCGAACATTGGCACACCGGAAAACATGTACAAAGTATACACACCACTGGGGCGTCCAATTACTATAACGCACTGGGGAAAATACACCCTATCACATACTCCTCTACGCTGAGGACATCCTCGAAGAGCAGGAGATTTTTTTCTATTCTCTATTGGATGTCTTGCATTTCTAATAAGTTGTTGAATAGTGGGCATTCTATATTTATTGTATGTGGAATCAACTGGTTCGGATTGATCCTAACCATACCATATCAGGTTATTATGAAATGAGTAACTTTACCCCCCCTCCTTTTTTTTCCTTTCCTTTTTTTTTTGAAAAGGAACAAAGAGATCACAGTTTACAGTTCATTATAAAAATAAATTCAAAAGAGGATCTTCCACCATAAGATCAACCTTCTGCTACGGTATCAACAATGCCATAAGCTCGGGCTTCTGTTGCTGACATAAAAACATTTATGTCCAGATCCCATTGAATGACCTCTTCGGGGTTGTCCGTTCTTTCTATATAACATTTGGTTATGTAATTGCGAAGCATCATTATGTGTTTCGCTTCGTTATGAAACTCTGCGGTTGGTCTGTCATAATAGGAACTAGCAGGTTGGTGGATCATAACCCTAGTGTGAGGTAATGCCATACGTTTAGTAATTTCTCCCCCGATTAGGATGAAAGATCCCATTGAAGCAACTACCCCCATGCATATTGTATGTACATTTGGTACTATTACTTGCATCATATCGAAAAGACCTACCCCTGGTATTATTGATCTGCCGGGATAGTTGATAAATGAAAAAATATCTTTATTTGCATCTTTTGTACTCAAATATACCATGAGACCCATGAGTTGATTTTCAATCTCGTGATTTATATCCTGAGCCAAAAAAATTAATCTCTCTCGATAAAGTCGATTGTATAAGTCGACCCCAGTTGCATCTTCATCTCCAGGGGCTTGGAAAGGCACTTATGGAACACCAACGGGCATTTGTTTTAATGGAAAGAAGTGAAGCACTATACTCTAATATGGAAACGTAAAGTATATAAAGTTGTGTAACATATGAACTCTGGATGGTATTCATAGGGGAGGGTTTGAACCTATCCGGAAATAGAGCTTTAGATGGATCTTTGATCCATTTAAAATATCCTTCTATTATTCGAGTTGATAATGTAATGCATTTTCACCACTAAACTATACCTGCAACGATCTGATTGTAACATACAGATCGATCTTTTATCCAACCAACCCATTTCTCTTCTTCTTTTTTGAGTCTTTTCTGTATAAATTTGATGAGAGAATGATAAGCTCCATTCACTATTAAAATTATTCAAATTATACAGCATGAAAAATTCTGTATAATTTGAATCTAGAAAGGTTTTTTCTGGGGACCGGGCCGATGGATAACAAATAGAGATTCAGAAAAAAAAATTAGTTGTTAGTTGCAATAAGTAATTTATGGAAAGACTACATTTTCTCGATAGGAAATTTTATTGAAAAAAAAAATTGAGGAAACCCAGAATTCTGGTCATACTATTGACAACTTCCTGACCACTTTCATATTATAAAGATTGGATTTGTGGCCCCTATCATCTAGTGGCCTAGGACATCTCTCTTTCAAGGAGGCAACAGGGATTCGACTTCCCCTAGGGTTACCATGATCCATTCGTTAGGTATCTTAACCTAAAGACTTTCAATTACTTTATTGTTCCTGGGTCGATGCCCGAGTGGTTAATGAGGACGGACTGTAAATCCGTTGGCAATATGCCTACACTGGTTCAAATCCAGCTCAACCCAACCAATATCATTAATGCCAATCTATTGGTATGGTTATCTTCATGCCAATAATGAATGAAAAAATAATTGGTTATTAAACCCCGACATCGATATCTATTCATATCGTAGATTCCCAATTCCAAATGAAATGAATGGATACATTTCAAAAATGAAAGAGAAGGATAAGATATTTCATCGACCTAGCATTCACATAATCTATACGATCTATCTAGCACCTATCATAGAATAAATATGATCCAATAGTAGGTGAACTGTAGTGTATTGGGATTGTAGTTCAATTGGTTAGAGTACCGCCCTGTCAAGATGGAAGTTGCGAGTTCGAGCCCCATCAGTCCCGATTCAATAAGTTAATAAATTAAGCTCTTAATCCCCGTAGAAGAGTGAAAAAGAAAATGAGCTATCTAATGGATAGCTATACTAGATATTTAGTATATCTAGTATATCTATCCATTAGATACTTTCACCAGATCAACAATTCATTTTGGAAAAAGAAATACCCTTCTTTCGAGGATAAAATCTAATCATCATATTGAATTTGCAATAAATATTCTTCCCTCCCCGAAGAAGAAAATTTCTCTATCAAAAACATAGGAAGATCCATAGCTTTTAGGGTGACACAGAGGTAGTCCTCCTAAGTCCGAATCCCACAGAGATCCCTATAGATAATTCCCAATGATTTTTAGGAGATCTTACTTCTGTTATTCCCTAGGAATATTGTGAGTATTCCATGCTAATACTTCTTTTTCATGATCGATAGCCAGTGGATTTCTAGACACTCTATTGTATTTCCAAGAATGATCATGTAAGGATCTGGACGGACTAGTCCTTATCATCCCAAGGTCATGGGTGGGCCTCTGGATAAATTCGATATCGGATACTTCTATATCATCACCAAAGCGGGATAGAGTCACGATTCCATCTAAATCGTGGAGATCCAAGAAAAATATCTCTCATGTCTGACGAACATTTTTGGAGTAGCAGAAGGTTCTTATTCGTACGAATCCTATTCTTTCGAAATGATAAAGAAATGTGTTGATCGGAACATTTTCTGATGCATGTAATTTTTTACTAATAGTCTTATCAAAAGTAATCCTATTAGGTTATACTATTTCCATCGGATAATTCATTCAATCCATTAGTTAGATTCTATTACTTGAACCGATTCCATAGATAAAATACATCTATTTCATGGATCTCGAAAGATTCATTCATCTCTATGATATAAAATCTCGAGCTATTTTGGAACAAAGTTAAAATCAGGAGATCATGGAAGTAAATAACCTTGGATTTATTGTTGTTCTAATGTTCCTTGCAATTCCTACTACTTTTCTACTTATCCCTTACATCAAAACGGCCAATGCAAGCAGTGGAAGTAATTGATTTTGATGAAAATAAAGTGATTGTTGATCACTAGATAGATCTTTATGATCCAAATCATAAGTATAAAATAGGTTATGAGATCTATAATATTACAAAAATACAGGGTAGGGATTTATTTTGAATTTATTTTGAAAAGAAAAAAGTAGTACGGAGGAAAAGAATATCTAACCTTTTCTTTTGTACTATTTCTTCTTCTACACCCATATATGGATAAATAGATCTTAATGGTACTTATCCATATATGGTAAATGTGGGATGAAGGACCTCGTACCATAAAATCGCAGAGCTGATCACCTTCTTCCTGCTCCTGGAAAAATAGACCCAATGCAGATAGCCGTAATTCTGAACATACTTGCAGATTTTTTAGGATCAAAGTTGAACATCTTTTTTCGATACGAAAATTGTTTTCTAGCACATATTAGAGATGGAACTTGAAATGGTATAAGAAAAAACAAAGGAATCTATGACTTATGTCCCATATTTTCCCGAGAACGAAATTCATATCAGATCCGATCAATTCAGAATCATTCAATAAAACAAGGACTCTTTCTATTCCTACTAAGAAAGAGAAGAGAGATCGTTCTTCAGTGGAAGAAACTAGATTCTCGACTCATTCTAGAAAAGAACCAATGAATGAAAACCTATTGGAGAAAATTAGATCAGATTTGTCATAGGAATAGGAAAATGATAATAATAAGGGATTATGCACATCCCTTACGGGGATAAAGAGGAAATAATTCCATGGAGAGTTTTTCAATTTGGAACGAAGATTAAATATTACTGGATCCTTATGAAACATCATATATTATCATGCATGACACAATAATTGATTCTTAAGCATTACCATTATAGCCCACTTATCCCCCATACTATGAGTGAAAGGGAAAATGTAAAAAATACCATTAAAGTAGCCCAAGTTATACCGACTATATCCATACGGATCATGTTCTCTAAAAAATAATGATTTCATCATCGAGATGATAAGGGAAATATTAACCATAGTGCAAAGTTGAAATGTAAATGAATGGTCCACCTTTGCATTCTGAACATTACTAACGTTCGAGCTGATATGAGAGATCAATAAATCCATTTGTTCATTGACCAACGAATTACTATAACTAACTCGAGGGTCATATATTCAGACGGAATCAGAATCAAATGTACGTAACTCACTATCTATATTGGTAATATGTACCAATATGTCTCCAGAAGTTATGTAATGGAAATAAAGACTTTTCCTTCCATTTACTTACCTTAACAAGGCGACACCCGGATTCGAACTGGGGATGGAGGATTTGCAGTCCTCTGCCTTACCGCTTGGATATGTCGCCGAGATATGGTAATCCCATGGACAGGTTGAATCATTTGTCCTTTCAAGTCATTCGCCCGTCCTTTAAGTATAGTATAAGATGTATGCTAAAGTCAACCATAAAGGAAATGGATCTAATTTTTTATCCATCTTTCGATGTGGCTATTTTCATTAGGAAATTTTCTAGGTAAGATTCACATTTAAGAATGGTTTGATTCATTTGTTCATAGCTCCATTTCATGTGGTTGGATGAAAGCATCAAAGTACCTCTTCCTTATCCTTTTTTTTCTAATTGGAAGTATATCTCGGGTAGAATTTCATGGGATATAGTGAACACTTAACATACATCCGAATCTTTTTTTTCGGATTGATCCATATAGATCAATCGGGAATAATTAAATAGATTTTTCTACAGATGGGAAACTTCCAATGCGATTAGATGAAAATGAGGGAGCGTTTACAATCCCTGAATTTGGTAAGATACAATTTGAAGGATTTTGTCGTTTTATCGATCAGGGCTTGATGGAAGCACTTCATAATTTTCCAAAAATTGAGGATACAGATAAAGAAATTGAATTCAGTCTTTTTGGTAATGAATATGAATTAGAAGAACCTTTAATGAAAGAGAGAGATGTTGTATATTAGTCCCTTACATATTACTCTGAATTATATGTACCAGCAAGATTGATTCAGAGGAATAGTAGAAAGATACAGAAACAAACTGTATTTCTCAGAAATATTCCTTTAATGAATTCCCATGGAACATTTGTAGTAAATGGGATTTACATAATCGTGGTGAATCAAATATTAATAAGTCCTAGTATTTATTACCGTTCAGAATTAGACCATAATAGAATAAATTATATATCTACTGTAACTTTGATTTCAGATTTGGGAAGAAGATCAAAATTAGAGATCGATGTGGGAGAAAGGATATGGGCTCGTGTAAGTAGAAAATGAAAAATATCTATTCCAGTTCTATTATCAACTATGGGTTTAAATCTCAAATATATTCTGGACAATACTCACTATCCCAAAATATTTTTTTTTTATTGAAGAAAAAGGAGAGGTGGGAGCGGGAGGAATATCTCTAGTCGAGGGAAAAATCCATTCTAGAGTTTTACAAAAAACTCTACTGTGTAAGTGGTGATTTGGTATTTTCCGAGTCTCTATGTAAAGAATTGCAAGAAAAAAATTTCCGACAAAGATTTGAATTGGCAAAGATTGGTCGACGAAATCTGAACCAAAAAATGAACCTTGATATACCTGAGAACGAGATGTTTTCATTACCACAAGATGTATTGGCTGTTGTGGATTACCTTATTGGGGTGAAATTTGGAATGGGTACACTTGATGATATAGATAACCTCATAAATTGACGTATTTTTTCTATAGCAGATTTATTACAGAATCAATTTAGATTAACTCTAGGTCATTTAGAAGATACAGTTCGAAGAACTATACATAGAGCAACCAAGCGTAGATCAATTCCTCAAAACTTGGCCACTTCAACTCTATTCAAAAACACTTTTCAATATTTTTTTGGTTCACACCCCTTATCCCAATTTTTGGATCAAACTAATCCATTGATGTAAATAGCTCATGGGCGAAAATTGAGCCATTTAGGCCCTGGGGGCTTAACAGGGCGAACTGCTAGGTTTTGGACATAGGATATTCATCCCAGTTATTATGGGCATATTTTTCCAATCGATACATCTGAAGGAATGAATGCTGGACTTGTTTCATCATTATCTATTCATGCAAAGATTGGTGATTGTGGTTATTTACAAAGTCCATTCTATAATATTTCCGAGAGATCGAGAGAAGAAAATATGGTTTATCTATTACTGAGAGAAGATGAGGATGAATATTATCGGATAGCTACGGGAAATTATTTGGCATTAAATCAAGGAATTCAAGAGGAACAAATTACTCCAGCTCGATACAGACAAGAATTTATAGTTATTGCATGGGAACAAATCCATTTTAGAAGTATTTTTCCTTTCCAATATTTTTCCGTTGGAGTTTCCCTTATTCCTTTTCTCAAACATAATGATTCTAATCGTGCTCTAATGGTTTCTAATATGTAGTGTCAAGTAGTTCCAGTTTTTCAACACGAGAAGTGCATTGCTGGAACTGGGTTGGAAGGTCAAGCAACTCTAGATTCAGGAAGTGTAGCTATAGCTACACAAGAGGGAAGGATCGACTATATCTATGCTGTAAATATAACTTCATCGATTAATGGAGACATTGTACGAATAGAATCGGTTATATATCAACATTCTAATACAAATGATTGTACGCATCAAAAACCTCAAGTTCGTCAAGGGAAATGTGTAAAGAAGGGACAAATTTTGGCAGATGGTGCAACTACGGTAGGGGGAGAACTCTCTTTGGGAAAAAACATTTTAGTAGCTTATATGCCATGGGAAGGATACAATTTCAAAGACGCAATACTAATTAGTGAACTTCTGGTATACGAAGATATTTATACCTCTTTCCATATCATAAGATACAGGATTGAAATCTGTATGACAAGCCAGGGTCATGAAAGAATCACTAGAGAAATACCTCATTTAGATGCTCATTCACTTCGTCATTTGGAAGAAAATGGACTTGTAATTCTAGGATCTTGGATAGAAACAGGTGATGTTTTGGTAGGTAAATTAATGCCTCAAACAACAGAAGAATCATTATGTACCCCAGAAGGAAGATTATTACAAACCATATTTGGTATTGAGGTATCGACTGCGATAGAAAGTTGTCTCAGAGCACCTATAGGTGGAAAGGGTCGAGTTATCAATGTGAGATGGATCAATAGAGTAGATGATTCTGGTGATAATGCGAAAACAACCCACATATATATATCACAAAAACGTAAGATACAAGTGGGTGATAAAGTAGCTAGAAGGCATGGTAATAAAGGTATTATTTCAATAATTTTGCCGAGACAAGATATGCCCTATTTGCAAAATGGAATACCAGTTGATATGGTATTGAATCCATTAGGGGTACCTTCACGAATGAATGTAGGACAGATCTTTGAATGTTTGCCCGGTTTAGCAGGAAATCCAATGAACAAACATTATAGAATAACACTTTTTGACGAAAAATACGAGCGAGAAGCTTCAATAAAACGAGTGTTTCCTAAACTTTATAAAGCTAGTGAGCAAACAGCTAATCTGCGGGTATTCAAACCAGATCATCCTGGAAAACATAGATTAATTGATGGAAGAACAGGAGTTGTTTTCGAACAACCTGTTACAATAGGAAAAGCTTATATGTTGAAATTGAGTCATCAAGTTGATGAGAAAATACATGCACGTTTGAGTGGACCTTATGCACGAGTTACACAACAACCTCTTAGAGGAAAATCCAAATGAGGGGGGCAACGAATAGGAGAAATGGAAGTTTGGGCTCTAGAAGGTTTTGGTGCTGCTTATATTTTACAAGAGATGCTTACTCTCAAATCTAACCATATTAGAACTCGTAATGAAGTACTTGGTGCCATTATCACTGGAGGGCCAATACCTAAACCTGACACTGCTCCAGAATATTTCTGATTTCTCATTCGAGAATTATGATCTTTAGCTCTAGAATTGAATCATGCTATTATATCTGAGAAATACTTTTAGATAGATAGAGAGGAAATTTGATCACAATAAATTGAGATCTTTTATGATTGAACAGAATAAACATCAACAACTTCGAATTGGATTAGCTTCTCACGAACAGATTTGTGCTTGGTCCGAAAAAATTTTACCTAATGGCAAGATAGTTGGACAGGTGACTAAACCTTATACTCTACATTATGAAACTAATAAACCAGAAAGAGATGGATCGTTTTGTGAAAGAATCTTTGGACCTATCAAAAGTAGAGTTTGTGCTTGTGGAAATTCTCCACGGATCGGAAATGAGAAGATAGACTCAAAATTTTTCACACAATGTGGATTTGAATTCGTTGATTCTCGAATTCAAAGATATCAAATGGGATACATTAAAATGGCATGTCCAGTGGTTCACGTATAGTATTTGAAACACCTTCCCAGTTGTATTGCAAATATATTAGCTAAAACTCGAAAAGAATTAGAAGGTCCAGTATATTGCGATGTGTGACTTGATCACAAGCTCCGATCATACAGATCCGTAATTAGGAACTATCATCCTATTCAATCTCATTGGGATGCCTTTAGCCCTGACATGCCCCTCTGGAGGAGTAGCATGAAGCTCAGAATTATAAGCATCTTTTCAAGATGTTGAGAAAGAGGAATTAGTCCAGGGTTTAGATATTCTGTATCAAATTGCTAATTGAACTTTGTGAAAACACTTCCTTCAGATAATGGAATTTGAAAGTCATTATCTTCTCTTTTATTTGGGTTAGCCTTGAATAGAGGTATTCCGGACCGAAGATATGGATGGCTATAGGAGTCTATTCATCGCACATATGCTTCGATCAATAGTATTGTAACCATCGAAGTAAAGCAAAGCAAGCAGGAACCTAAAGGATCAAATGAAACGAGATAAAGACAAGTAAATCCCTAATTGAAGGTCTTTCAAGAAGAAAAGTATTTTAAGTATGAGGGGTTTCCGCAGTGCATTATATTAGATATCATTTTTGGGATTCAACTGCGTTAAGTAAGTCATTCATGTATGACCATTTCCATGAGAGGTAGTCGCAACTGACTAATTTCTCATGATTTTTGAATAGTCCATAACACTCATTGCATCGGGTGATGCTCACAGGGGTGAAGAAGTGGGATTGAAACTAGTGAAAAGAATCACATAGCGTCAATCATCACTTCCGAGGCTTGCACCCGGTAACCAGGACTTCCCGGGAGGTCACCCATCCCATAACTCCTCTGGCTCAAGCGCGCTTAACTGTGGAGTTTTCCCCACAATCAAGTCCACTTAGCTTGCTACCCCATTTGCAAAACCTTAGCAAGTATTGTGCCTCATGAACCATTCAAGTAGAGATCCCTTTACTCTTTGTATTTTAAGTATGAGGGGTTTCCGCAGTGCATTATATTAGATATCATTTTTGGGATTCAACTGCGTTAAGTAAGTCATTCATGTATGACCATTTCCATGAGAGGTAGTCGCAACTGACTAATTTCTCATGATTTTTGAATAGTCCACATAACACTCATTGCATCGGGTGATGCTCACAGGGGTGAAGAAGTGGGATTGAAACTAGTGAAAAGAATCACATAGCGTCAATCATCACTTCCGAGGCTTGCACCCGGTAACCAGGACTTCCCGGGAGGTCACCCATCCTGCATCCTCTCGGCTCAAGCGCTTTAACCGTGGAGTTTCTCTCATTGCACTGTAAGTCCGACTTAGCTTGCTACCCCATTTGCAAAACCTTAGCAAGTATTGTGCCTCAGAACCATTCAAGTAGAGATCCCTTTACTCTTTGTATTTTAAGTATGAGGGGTTTCCCTAAAGGCATTATATTAGATATCATTTTTGGGATTCAACTGCGTTAAGTAAGTCATTCATGTATGACCATTTCCATGAGAGGTAGTCGCAACTGACTAATTTCTCATGATTTTTGAATAGTCCACATAACACTCATTGCATCGGGTGATGCTCACAGGGGTGAATGGAGGAGACCACTCAATAATTCCATATCTATGTTGTAGAATCATAACATAAAGGAATACTCAATTTCACTTGGAACTTGAGCAGAGAGTAGTGATCTCTCTTAAAGCGAAAAAAAAAGTTTTTTTCATCTTTTTTTTTATAGTTACTTGAGCCGGATGAGAGGAAACTTTCACGTCCAATCCTGAGGGGGGGAAATCTTAGAATAACCTATCCAAATCTTTTTCTTGGTAGGCCCATAGCTATAAAACCAAATTTATTGAGATCACGGGGTACATTCAATTATGAGATTCAATCCTGGAAAGAAATTATTACTCATTACCTCTCTACTCGTCCTCATTACCTCTTTTCTCGGGGTTCTAGAACATTTAAAGAGAGAGAAATAGCTATTGGGTTAGTTGCTATCAGGGAACAACTAACAGGTCTGGATCTGCAAATGATTATAGATCGTTCACATATCGAATGGAAGAACTTGGTGGAATTGAAATGGAATAGATTGGAGGAGAACCAAGAATCCATTGTGGACATATGGGAGGATGAAAAAATTTGAAGCAGAAAGGATTTTCTGGTTGGACGCATGAAATTGGCTAAACATTTTCTCCGAACAAATATAGAACCAAAATGGATGGTCTTATGCCTATTACCAGTTCTTCCTCCCGAACCGAGGCCAATCGTTCAATTAGGTGAAGGTGGACTTATTACCTCGTTAGATATAAATGAACTTTATTGAAGAGTTATCAATAGGAATAATACTCTTACAAATTTATTAGCAAGAAGTGGATTTGAGTCATTTGTTATTTGTCAAAAAAAATTGATCCAGGAAGCCGTAGATGCACTTCTTGATAATGGTATCTGCGGACAACCAATGAGAAACAGTCATGATAGGCCTTATAAATCATTTTCAAATGTGATCGAAGGCAAAGAGGGAAGATTTCGTGAAAATTTACTAGGCAAACGAGTTGATTATTCAGGTCGTTCCGTTATTGTGGTGGGTCCCTTTCTATCATTGTACCAATGTGGATTACCCTCAGAAATAGCAATAGATCTTTTAAAAGCATTTTTAATTCGTAGTCTCATTGGACGACATATTTCTCCCAACCTAAGAGCTGCTAAAAGTATGATTCGAGATAAGGGACCCATTATATGGGAAGTACTTCAAGAGGTTATGCAAGGACATCATGTATTGTTGAATTGAGCACCTACCTTACACAAATTGGGAATACAAGTGTTTCAACCTATTTTAGTAGAAGGACGTGCCATTCGTTTACATCCATCAGTTTGTGGAGGATTTAATGTAGACTTTGACAGAGATCAGATGGCTGTCCACGTACCTTTATCTCTGGAAGCTAGAGTAGAAGCTCGTTTACTCATGTTTTATGAGACAAATGTTTTGTCTCCAGCTATCGGGGATCCTATTTCTATACCAACTTAGGATATGCTTCTTGGGCTTTATATATCAACGGTCGAAAATAGTCAAGGTATTTACGAGAATAGGTACCATTTGTTTCACTCGGAAAAGAAAAGCTTTTCTTGTAAGAAACCTTCCTTTTATAGTTATGATGATGTGCTCAGAGCTTACTGACATAAAAGAATTGACTTATACAACCCCTTATGGCTCCGGTGGGGGGAATTGGATTTACATATCATTACCTCATTAAACCAAGAAGCCCCTGTCGAATTTCAATACGAATCTTTGGGTACTTTCCACGAAATCCATGAACATTATCGAATAAGAAAAGGTAGAATGGGGGAAATCCTTAATATATACATTCGAACAACTGTTGGTCGTACTCGTTTCAATCAAGAAATGGAAGAAGCCATACAAGGGTTTGCCTGTTTTGAACACCCAAAGAACTCACTACCAACTCTCAGGATCTAATGTTATTGATCTTATGATTTTTTCATTAGTGCAGATATAGAGATCGAGGAAGCCTTCGAATAATCGGCTTGAACCCATTGCTTAATCCTACTCATGAAAATATGGAGATTTTTACTTATGAAGAAACAAACTAGATTGTCCTTTGATAATTTTCCCTTTTATAATCAAGTGATGGATAAAACTGCCATTAAAAATCTTATTAGAATATTAATAAATCACTTCGGAATGACATATACATCACATATCTTGGATCAACTCAAAACTTCAGGTTTTAAACAAGCTACTAATACAGCTATTTCATTAGGAATTGATGATCTTTTAACAGCGCCTTCCAAAGGATGGCTCGTCCAAGATGCAAAGCAACAAGGTTCTGTTTCGGAGAAATAGAATCATTATGGGAATTTACATGCAGTGGAAAAATTACGTCAATCGATCGAGATATGGTATGCTACCAGTGAATATTTGAGAAAAGAAATGAATACGAATTTTAGCATGACTGATCCCTTAAATCCAATACATGTGATGTATTTCTCAGGAGCTAGGGGAAGTACATCTCAGGTTCACCAATTACTAGGTATGAAAGGATTAATGTCAGATCCTCAAGGACAAATCATCGATCTACCCATTCGAAGGAATTTACGCGAAGGGCTCTCTTTAACGGAATATATTATTTCCTGTTATGGGGCTCGTAAAGGAGTTGTGGATACTGCTGTACGAACAGCAGATGCTGGATACCTCACACGTAGACTTGTTGAAGTAGTTCAAAAAATTGTAGTACGTAGAACAGATTGTGGCACTGTCCAAGGTATTTTCGTAAGTCCCATTCGAGGTCGAGAGAGGGACATAAATGAAGTTGTTGTACGAACACAAATACTGATTAGCCATGTGCTAGCAGACGATGTATATATAAATAGGAGATGCATTTCCACGCGCAATCAGGATATTGGAGTTAGACTTGCCAATCAATTAAGAAACCTTCGACCACGACCAATATATATACGAACCCCCTTTACTTGCAAGAGTGTATCTCGGATTTGTCAATTATGTTATGGTCGGAGTACTACTCACAGTCACTTGATTGAATTAGGAGAAGCAGTAGGTATTATTGCGGGCCAATCCATTGGGGAACCAAGAACTCAACTAACACTAAGGAATTTTCATACCGGGGGGGGATATTTACTGGTGATATTGCAAAACATATACGAGCCCCTTTCAATGGAAAGATTGAATTCAATGAGAATTTGGTTTATCCCAAACATACACGTAATGGACATCCCGCTTATCTATGTCATAATAACTTATCCATTACTATTGATGGTCATAATCAAGTACAGAACTTAACCATTCCACCACAAAGTTTGCTTTTGGTTCACAATGATCAATATGTGGAATCGGAACAAATTATTGCCGAGGTTCATGCTAGAAAATCTTCCTTCAAGGAAAAAGTTCGCAAAAATATATATTCTAACTTAGAAGGAGAAATGCACTAGAGTACCAATGTGTGTCATGCACCTAAATATATACACGGTAATGTTCATTCTATACTCAGGACGGGTTATCTATGGATATTCTCGGGAGGTATATACGGATTCGGTGTAGTACCCTTTCCATTTCATAAGTATCAAGATCAAGTAGATGTTCAACCTTTTGTTGCCAAACATGCCAATTCTTATGTGGATCAAGTAGAACATAGATCAGGTGACTCAAACTGCTATGGGAAGAAAGAACAAATCTTCAGTTATTCAGAAAATAAAACTGATTGGACCATATCCAACGAGCATCGAGACGCTATTTATGTCACCTTTTCCCCTAAGAATTACAATATGAAGGGGAAAAAGAAAATGAATCGATTCATCGTCTCGTTGCAGTGTGATAAAGAATGGGGAAAAAGAATAATACCTTGTCCTGATGCGATTCTTAGAATACCAAAAAGTGGTATTTTACAGATAAATTCCATTTTTGGATATTCTAACGTAGAACATGGAATACCAGATGGGCCGAATATGACAACACCCTTTTCCCTAGATTTATCAAGGGAAGGGGACAACTTGCAGATTCAAATTAGCAATCCCATTTTGTATGAAGATGGTGAACGAATCCAAGTAATGAGTGATACAAGTATTCCATTGGTTCGAACTTGTCTAGGATTTGATTGGGAACAAATAGATTCTATAGAATCTGAGGCTTATGTTTCTCTTATTTCAGTAACAACAAATAAGATCGTTAACAATATGGTTCAAATTAGCTTGATGAAATACCCCCCTTTTTTCATGGGGAGAAGGGACAGTAAAGCAAGTTCAAATTTGATGTTCCATAAAAATTTGGACCACACTAATCTTTTCTCTTCCAATGGGGCGAGTCAATTAATAGTAAGCATCAAGGGACTATTTTTTCATTATCGAATGGGGAAGAAGATAGTGGATATTTTATGGTTCTATCACCATTCGACTATTTTCGAATCGTTCTATTCAATGATTCTAAATGTTATGATATGGGAAATAAATCAAATAGAAAGGATCCTATGAGAAAAATCATTGAATTTTCAGGTCTCTTGGGTCATTTACATAGTATAACCAGCCGTTTTCCATCCTCCCATTTTATAACTGATAAAAATTTATTATCAAAGAAACATTCCATTTTCCACAATTATTTCGTGGACGAAAATATGAGAATTTATCATTTCGATCTGTGCAGGAACATCATTTCCAATCTCTTGGGTCCAAATTGGTGCTCTTCCTCATCCAAATTCTGCAAATAAACATTTCCAGTAGTTATTCTTGGACAATTGATTCCTGAAAGTGTATGGATATTCAAGGATGAACCACTCCCTGAATCTGGTCAAATTATAGTAGTTGATGAGGAATCTTTAGTCATTAGATCATCTAAACCCTATCTGGCTACTCGAAAAGCAACTGTTCATGGTCATTATGGAGAAATTCTTGAAAAAGGAGATACATTGATAACATTGATATATGAAAGGTTAAAATCGAGTGATATAATTCAAGGTCTTCCTAAAGTTGAACAATTGTCAGAAGCCCGTTTGAATAATTCAATATCGATGAATCTGAAAGAAAGTTTTGAAAATTGGACCAGAGATATGACAAGATTTCTTGGAAGTCTTTGGGGGTTATTCATCAGCGCTAGGATAACTATGGAAGAAATTCAAATTCATTTAGTCAATCAGATTCAAAAAGTTTACTGATCCCAAGGGGTATGAATTGGTGATAAGCATATAGATATTATTGTACGCCAAATGACATCAAAAGTATTAATTTCAGAAGATGGAACGGCTAATGTTTTTTCACCGGGGGAACTCATTGGATTATCATGAGCACAGAGAATGGATCGTGCTCTGAAAGATACAATCTACTATCAAACCATGTTATTAGGAATAACAAGGGCATCTCTGAATACTCAAAGTTTTATATCCGAAGCGAGTTTCCAAGAAACTGCTCGGGTCCTAGCTAAAGCTGCTTTACAAGGTCGTATCGATTGGTTGAAAGGCTTGAAGGAAAATGTTATTCTCGGGGGGCTGATACCTGCCGGTACTGGGAAACATATTCACCGTTCAAGGAAACGGAACAGAATAGATCCAAGAATAGGGAATAGGAATCTATTTAGCAACAAAGTGAAGGATATTTTATTTCATCATGACAAAGTATCTTTTTTTTCCATTCAAGAAAGCTATCAAAATATATTAAAACAACCATTAAAAGAGTCTTGAGAAAGAGATTTCTTTTTATGTTCATGAATATATCTTCTATAATACGAAGAATATGAAATATTTTATGAGTGAGAACATTTCTACCACGTACTAGAAAGACAGGCAATCTTTAAGATGTAATCGATTTCGTTGGAATAATTAGATATTATGATATATTTTATTTCGCTATTTTGGGGAGCAAAGCAAACGAGAATGAGCAAAAGATATTGTAACATTGATTTGGAAGAGATGATGGAAGCAAGATTTCATTTAGGGCATAAAACTAGGAAATGTAACCCTAAGATGGCACCTTACATTTTTATAGAGCGTAAAGATACTCATATTATTAATCTGGCTAAAACTGCTTGTTCTTTATCAGAAGCTTGTGATTTGGTGTTTGATATAGCAGGTAGAGGAAAAAAATTCCTGATAGTTGGTATGAAATATCAAGCAACTGATTTAGTAGCATCAGCTGCTACGGAAGCTCGATGTCATTATGTAAATAGAAAATGGCTTGGTGGTATGTTAACTAATTGGTCTACTACAGAGACGAGAATTCAGAAGTTCAAGGATTTAAAAAAAGAACAAGATACGGGACGATTCAATCAAATTCCAAAAAAAGAAGCAGCTATGCTCAAGAGACAATTAGACCAATTGCAGAAATATCTAGGTGGGATTAGATACATGAGGAGCTTACCCGATATTGCGATAATTACCAATCAATGAGAAGAATCCATTTCTCTTGGGGAATGTAGAACTTTGGGTATTCCGACAATTTTCTTGGTTGATACAGATTGTGATCCAGATCTCTTGGATATCCCAATTCCAGCTAATGATGATGGTATAGCTTCAATCCAATTGATCCTAAACAGATTAATGTTAGCAATTTGTGAAGGAAGGGCATTAAGGTCATTATAGCTATATGAAGGACTAATAGAAAGTGAATTAGTAATAAAAAGAAAATAGAAAAAAAGAGGGGGGGAGGACCTGAGGATTTACTGAGTTGGCTGCTATTCCATCCAAAATCTCGTAAGAGCCAATTTCATTTATTGGTTTGGTTGGCTGCTCCAAATTGAAAAATATTCTTAATGGAATAACTCTTTTATTATCTTGTGACATCAAAAATTCTTATGAGTGAAATAATTGAGTAATCTATCATTTATTTGATAAAAAAAAATATTTTCTTCTTTAAGTTCATCTTTACAAGGGGGTAATATGGATATCGTACGATCTCCTATTAGCACACTGAATCATATCTACGATATATCTGGTGTGGAAGTGGGTCAACATTTTTATTGGCAAATAGGGGGGTTTTAAGTTCATGAACAGGTACTTATAACTTCTTGGATTGTAATTTTTGTCTTATTAGGTTCAACTACCATAGTTGTTCGAGATCCACAAACCATTCCTACCGGTGGTCAAAATTTTGTTGAATATATTCTTGAATTTTTTCGGGACTTGACTAGAACTCATATTGGAGAGGAAGAATATGGTCCCTGGGTTCCCTTTATTGGAACTATGTTTCTATTTATCTTTTTTTCTAACTGGTCAGGTGCTCTTCTTCCTTGGGGAATTATAAAATTACCTCAGGGGGAGTTAGCCACACCTACAAATGATATTAATACTACGGTTGCTCCATCTTTACTTACGTCAGTAGAATATTTCTATGCAGGTCTTGCAAAGAAGGGGTTAGGTTATTTTGGTAAATATATTCAACCAACCCCAAATTAAACTTTTACCAATTAACATCTTAGAAGATTTTACAAAACCTTTATCACTTAGTTTTCGACTTTTTGGAAATATATTAGCTGACAAATTGATAGTTGTCGTTCCTGTTTCTCCGGTACCTTTAGTAGTTCCTATACCTGTAATGTTCCTGGGATTATTTATGAGCGGTATTCAAGCTCTGATATTTGCAACTATAGCTGCAACTTATATAGGTGAATCCATGGAGGATCATCATTAAATCATTGTCCAATCAGACAAAATAGTTTCTAAGTATCGTACCAACGCATGACTTGATATGTATGGTAGAAGCAAATCATATTTCTTAGTAAAAAAAGCTTGGTAACAAGATTTAAGATTAGTTAACTAATTCTGTCCATTAGATCTCCAGATAGAGTGGATCTGATTGGTCCATTTGTATAGAAATATGAGAGAAAATAGGATTGAACAGGTTCACTAATCGGAGTTGTTTGAGTAAAGAATGTAGCCCGGTGTAGAACGATGAAATTTTTGTTCCCAGCAAGGGGAGGATTTTTTCGAACGTGTTTACTTTGTATATAATTCATTTCATATATTAATCCATTTATATTGATTATAAAATCCTTTTAGATTATATGGATTAATATATCCTCTATAGATGTTATGTATAATGACTTATAGGCTTTTACGCAGTCTATTCTCTCTCCATGATAAGAATTCATATGTTCAGTAAAATGGAATCTTTATTTTTGAATATTATTCAGATGAAATATTTTCATAAGGGATAATAGGTTTCCTTATTCATCGATATTATCACTTTGATACCATCAAGAAATATTTTGGGTTCTTATTTGTTCGGAAGAAATCATTCCATAATTTTACCATTGGTGAACACTCAATAGATGAAACTGTTGTATTATACACTATTTCCTGATATTAGTAAGAGGAGATTACCATGGATCCCTTAATTTCTGCCGCTTCTGTTATTGCTACTGGATTATCTGTAGGGCTTGCTTCCATTGGCCCTGGCATTGGCCAAGGCACTGCTGTGGGCCAGGCTGTAGAAGGTATTGCGAGACAACTAGAAGTAGAAGGTAAAATACGAGGTACCTTACTGCTAAGTTTAGCTTTTATGGAAGCTTTAAAAATTTATGGACTAGTTGTGGCCCTAGTGCTTCTATTTATGAATCCCTTTGTTTAATCCTGAAAAAAAAAAAAAAAAAAAAAAAAAAATGATCCCTACACCTCGTCATTACATTAGTATTTCTCCAAGAATTTCCTTGTTCAGCTGCGGGAGAGGCTGATCTGAATAATTAGCAAATGAATTCTTCTTCCTATAACTATACTTCGGTCGGAAATATTCATGACGCATGTGACAAGGAAGGGAAGGGAAGGGAATGGATAGGGCAAGGAAATTCATTTTATCCTTATCAAAAACCTAGGACTAAGTATCCAAAATATTTTTATGCAGAACTAGATAGGATCAAAAAAGAAAAGAACAAAATGATGTAGAACATATCCTTATCTGTGAGGGGCAAGCATATGAAAAATGTAATTGATCCTTTCATTTCCTTGAGTTATTGGCCTTCTGCTGAGGGTTTTGGATCAAATACCAATATTTTAGAAACAAATATAATAAATCCAAGTGTGGTACATAGTGTAATGATCTATTTTGGAAAGGGAGTGTGTGTGAGTTGTATATTCGAATAATATGGCTGGGCCCAACTAGCCGCACTTTGGAGATAGAAAAGTGCATGATCTCAACGAATTACTTCCGAACGGGGAATAGCAAAGAACTATAGCATTTCATAATTGATTGGGAAATGAACTCTTAGTTTATACCAACCAATGAGGGAGGACCACTAGAATGGTTAAAGTTGAACTGTTTGAAGTCTAAGCACAACTAACTGGATATTCTTTCCACCGCTGTGTCAAGATGAGATGGATTCAAAGGCATAGTTGGAGATTGATTCGATATAAAACATTCATATCAATGGAATAATTTCATCTATTTACTGAAAAATAGTCCCAATCTCCCATCCAATTTTAGTTCCAATGCTGAACTGACAACCTAAATAGAAGGGAAATTATTCAATAGAACAAAAATAAGGAGGCACAAATTAATTAATTGAATGGAACGATTCAAATTTCATGGGGGAAGAATAGGAGAGAAAAGGGGAAACAAAAACAAAAATAACTTTATTGATAATTGCAAATCCCTTTTGTTGGACGAGCCCTTGGAGATCTCGGTCTTTTATAAATTAATTCTAATCTTCCGTAAACAGAATGGAAAGGGTAGGCTTGGTGTGAAGGGGGAACGTATATGTTCTTGGGGAATAAAAAATAACTAAGCAGGAGAGCCGAATGAATCGAAAGATTCATGTTTGGTTTGGGAAGAGATTATGAATTTTTGAAATTTGTGAATAGATAATATAGTTTCATTAAGTAATCTATTAGATAACCGTAAACATAAAATATTGAATACTATTTGGAATTCGAAAGAAATATGTAAAGGAGCTATCGATCAGCTCGACAAAAGCTCGGGCTCGCTTAAGGGAAGTGGAAATGATAGGGGATGAAATCCAGGTAAATGGAGACTCCCAAGTACAACGAGAGAAAGAGGATCTCATCAATGCTACTTCTGAGAATTTGGAACAATTAGAGGATCCCAAGAATGAAACAATTTACTCCAAACAGCAAAGAGCAATTGACTAGATCCGACAACAAGTTTCTCACCAAGCTTTACGAAGAACTATAGGAACTTTGAATTGTCGTTTTAAAATTGAGTTGCATTTACGTACGATCAATCAAAATATTAGCCTGTTTAGAACCATGATGAACACACCAGATTAGTTGTTAGTTGTTAGTTGTTATAGGCCCTATTTCTCAGCAGATAATTAATAAGTGCTAATGGGAAATCTTCAAATCGATGAAATTAGTAGTATTATACGGAAACAGATCAAACAATATAACGACGCAGTAGGAGTTGGTAATCTTGGCACCGTACTTCAAGTAGGAGATGGCATTGCTCATATTCATGGTATTTATGAAGTAATGGCAGGGGAATTAGTGGAATTTGGAGATGGTACAGTAGGCATTGCCCTAAATTTGGGATCGGATAATGTTGGAGCTGTATTAATGGGCGATGGCTTGATGATACAAGAAGGTAGTTTCGTGAGAGCAATAGGAAAAATTGCTCAGATACCAGTAAGTGATGTGTATTTGGGTCATGTTGTAAATTCTCTAGCCCAACCCATTGATGGTAAGGGTCAAATTTTAGCTTCCGAATTTCGAGTGATTGAATCTCCCGCTCCAGGTATTATATCAAGATGTTCTGTATATGAACCCCTTCAAACGGGGCTTATTGTTATTGATTCTATGATTCCTATAGGACGTGGTCAACGAGAATTAATTATTGGGGACAAACAGACCGACAAGACAGCAGTAGCTACAGATACTATTCTTAATCAAAAGAGTCAAAATGTAATCTCTATCTATGTATCAATTGGTCAAAGAGCTTCTTCCGTGGCTTAGGTAGTTAATACATTTCAAGAACGCGGCGCAATGGAATATACCATTGTGGTAACGGAAACTGCGGATTCTCCCGCTACATTACAATATCTCGCTCCTTATACAGGGGCAGCTTTGGCTAAATACTTCATGTATAAGAAACAACATACATCAATCATTTATGACAATCTCTCCAAACAGGCACAAGCTTATCGACAAATTTCTCTTCTTTTAAGAAGACCACTAGGCCGAGAAGCTTATCCGGGAGATGTTTTCTATTTGCATTCCCGTCTCCTGGAAAGAGCATCTAAATTAAGTTCCCAATTAGGTGAGGGGAGTCTTACTGCTCTACCAATAGTCGAGACTCAAGCTGGAGATGTTTCAGCTTATATTCCCACTAATGCAATTTCCATTATCGATGGACAAATATTTTTATCAACTGATCTATTCAATGCCGGGATCTAACCTGCTATTAATGTGGGTCTTTCCATATCTAGAGTGGGATCTATGGCTCAGATAAAAGCTATGAAAAAGGTAGCTGGAAAGTTGAAATTAGAGTTAGCTCAATTTGCAGAGTTGGAAGCCTTTGCACAATTTGCTTCCGATCTTGATAAAGCTACTCAAGATCAATTGGCAAGGGGTCAACGATTACGTGAGTTGCTCAAACAATCTCAATCGGCTCCTTTGAAAGTAGAAGAACAAATAGCTACTATTTATACTGGAACAAATGGATACCTGGATATATTAGAAATAGAATAGGTGAGAAATTTTCTCGTTCGGTTACGTGAGTATTTGATAAAGAATAAACCTCAGTTCGGATAAATTATATGTTCTACTGGTACATTTACAGAAGAAGCGAAAGCCCTTTTGGAAGAGGCTCTTAAGGAACATACTGAAATTTTTTTACTTCAAGAAAAAAAAATGAATATTTGATAATTTGGTGGGATTATTCAGAACAGGAAAAGGAGCTGAATAATTTGTTCTAATACATTGCACAACAATTTAGAACAATTGAAGAGTATTACGTCCAATAGGATTTGAACCTATACCAAAGGTTTAGAAGACCTCTTTCCTATCCATTAGACGATGGACGCTCTTTCTATCTTCCCTTTTTTTATTTTCACTCCTTTTGGCATACATTGTCCCGATCTACCTTTTTATTCACAATGAGGTTATAGGATAGGAAAAGAATGGAATCTATTTCACATTGCAACGGAAAATTTATTTCGAGTGAATCGTGAAATTATGTTATATACTTAATCACTTTATATCTAGCTATTCTATCTATATAGATAGATATAGAACAGGTAGATATCTGTTAGCGGGTAGCGGGAATCGAACCCGCATCGTTAGCTTGGAAGGCTAGGGGTTATAGTCGACATTGATTATTCAATGCCTCTAATTCATAACCGAACATGAGAATTTCATGTCATTGAGCTCCTTCATGGGGGATAGAGAGCGGTATGAGGGAAGAAGCAGAATATTTATATCAAATATTTGTGAAAGGAAATTTCAATTCTTTTATTTCTCCTCTTTTCTTTTCGAATAAAACCCTAATTTCTTATCATACCCATGGAATCTACGTCAGTTTCTTCTCTTTTATACTCTTCTGTTTTTTTAGTGTAGGGTCCAAAATCGTAGAATACTTACTCACTTTCTAGATGATCCCGATAGAAAGAGAAATTTGAAAAGTTTCAAATAATCACAAATCTTTCTAGTTACTTCGTTCCCTATTTCTACTGATTATGATCCCTAAGAGAACAAATTCCACCGAGCTCGAACGAAATGTTGATAACCCAAGTAAACCAAAGTCATTATTTAATAGCTATTTGGATGGTCTTATGTCTATTACCAGTTCTTCCTCCCAAACCGAGGCCAATCGTTCAATTAGGTGAAGGTGGACTTATTACCTTGTCAGATATAAATGAACTTTATCGAAGAGTTATCAATCGGAATGATACTCTTACAAATTTATTAGCAAGAAGTGGATCTGAGTCATTTGTTATTTGTCAAAAAAAATTGATCCAGGAAGCCGTAGATGCACTTCTTGATAATGGTATCTGCAAACAACCAATGAGAGATAGTCATGATAGGCCTTATAAATCGTTTTCAGATGTCATCGAAGGCAAAGAGGGAATATTTCGTGAAAATTTACTAGGAAAACAAGTTGATTATTCAGGTTGTTTCGTTACTCTGGTGGGTCCCTTTCTATCATTGTACCAATGTTGATTACCCTCAGAAATATAAATAGAGCTTTTTCAAGCATTTGTAATTTATAGTCTCATTGGACGACATATTGCTCCCAACCTAAGAGCTACTAAAAGTATGATTCGAGATAAGGCACCCATTGTATGGGAAGTACTTCAAGAGGTTATGCAAGGACATCCCGTATTGTTGAATCGAGCACCTACCTTACACAAATTGGCAATACAAGTGTTTCAACCTATTTTAGTAGAAGGAAGTGCCATTCATTTACATCCATCGGTTTTTGGAGGATTTAATGCAGACTTTGATGGAGATCAGATGGTTGTCCATGTACCTTTATCTCTGGAAGCTAGAGCAGAAGCTCATTTACTCATGTTTTCTGAGACAAATCTTTTGTCTCCAGCTATCAGGGATCCAATTTCTATACCAACTCAAGATATGCTTCTTGGACTTTATATATCAACGGTCGAAAATAGTCAAGGTATTTACGGGAATAGGTACCATCCATATCACTCGGAAAATAAAATCTTTTCTTGTAAGAAACCTTCCTTTTATAGTTATGATGATGTGCTAAGAGCTTACCGATAGAAACGAATTGACTTATACAGCCCCTTATGGCTCCGGTGGGGGGAATTGGATTTACGTATCATTACCTCAGTAAACCAAGAAGCCCCTATCGAAGTTCAATACGAATCTTTGGGTACTTTCCATGAAATCCATGAACATTATCAAATAAGAAAAGGTAGAATGGGGTAAATCTTTAATATATACATTTGAACAACTGTTGGTCGTACTCGTTTCAATCGAGAAATGGAAGAAGCCATACAAGGGTTTTCCTGTTTTGAACACCCAAAGAAATCACTACCAGCTCTCAGGATCTAATGTTATTGATCTTATGTTTTTTTCATTAGTGCAGATATAGAGATTGAGGAAGCCTTTGAATAATCGGCTTGAACCCATTTCTTAATCCTACTCATGAAAATATGGAGATTTTTACTTATGAAGAAACAAACTAGATTGCCCTTTGACAAATTTCCCTTTTATAATAAATTGATGGATAAAAATGCCATTAAAAAGCTTATTAGCAGATTAATAGATCACTTCCGAATGACATATACATCACATATCTTGGATCAACTCAAAACTTCAGGTTTTAAACAAGCTACTAATATAGTTATTTCATTAGGAATTGATGATATTTTAACAGTGCCTTCCAAAGGATGGCTCGTCCAAGATGCGGAGCAACAAGGTTCTGTTTCGGAGAAACAGAATCATTATGGGAATTTACATGTAGTGGAAAAATTACGTCAATCGATCGAGATATGGTATGCTACCAATGAATATTTGAGAAAAGAAATGAATAAGAATTTTAGCATGACTGATCCCTTAAATCCAATACATGTGATGTCTTTCTCAGGAGCTAGGGGAAGTACATCTCAGGTTCACCAATTAGTAGGTATGAGAGGATTAATTTCAGATCCTCAAGGACAAATCATTGATCTACCCATTCGAAGGAATTTACGCGAAGGGCTCTCTTTAACGGAATATATTATTTCTTGTTATGGAGCTCGTAAAGGAGTTGTGGATACTGTTGTACGAACAGCAGATGTTGGATACCTCACACGTAGACTTGTTGAAGTAGTTCAAAAAATTTTAGTACGTAGAACAGATTGTGGCACTGTCCAAGGTATTTTTGTAAGTCCCATTCGAGGTCGAGAGAGGGACATAAATGAAGTTGTTGTACAAACACAAATACTGATTGGCCATGTGCTAGCAAACGATGTATATAAATAGGAGATGCATTGCCACGTGCAATCAAGATATTGGATTTGGACTTGCCAATCAATTAAGAAACCTTTGACCATGACCAATATATATACGAACCCCCTTTACTTGCAAGAGTATATCTCAGAATTGTCAATTATCTTATGGTCGGAGTACTACTCACAGTCACTTCATTGAATTAGGAGAAACAGTAGGTATTATTGCGGGCCAATCCATTGGGGAACCAAGAACTCAACTAACACTAAGGACTTTTGATATCGGGGGAGTATTTACTGGTGATATTGCAGAACATACATGAGCCCCTTTCAATGGAAAGATTGAATTCAATGAGAATTTGGTTTATCCCACACGTACACGTAATGGACATCCTGCTTATCTATGTCATAATAACTTATCCATTACTATTGATGGTCAGAATCAAGTACAGAACTTAACCATTCCACCACAAATTTTGCTTTTGGTTCAGAATGATCAATATGTGGAATCAGAAAAAATTATTGCCGAGGTTCGTGCTAGAACATCTTCCTTCATGGAAAAATTTCGCAAAAATATATATTCCGACTTAGAAGGAGAAATGCATTGGAGTACCAATGTGTGTCATGCACCTGAATATGTACACGGTAATGTTCATTCTATACTTAGGACGGGTTCTCTATGGATATTATCGAGAGGTATATACGGATCCGGTGTAGTACCCTTTTCGTTTCATAAGTATCAGGATCAAGTAGATGTTCAACCTTTTGTTGCCAAACATACCGATTCTTACGTGGATCAAGTGGAACATAGATCAGGTGACTCAAACTGCTATGGGAAGGAAGAACAAATCTTCAGTTATTCAGAAACTGAAACTGATCGGACCATATCAAATGAGCATCGAGACTCTATTTATGTCACCTTTTCCCCTAAGAATTACAATATGAAGGGTAAAAAGAAAATGAATCGATTCATCGTCTCGTTGTAGTGTGATAAATAATGGGGAAAAAGAATAATACCTTGTCCTGATGCGATTCTTAGAATACAAAAAAGTGTTATTCTACAGATAAATTCCATTTTTTGATATTCTAACGTGGAACATGGAATACCGGATGGGCCGAATATGACAACACCCTTTTCCCTAGATTTATCGAGGGAAGGGGACAACTTGCAGATTCAAATTAGCAATTCCATTTTGTATGAAGATGGTGAACGAATCCAAGTAATGAGTGATACAAGTATTCCATTGGTTTGAACTTTTTTAGGATTTGATTGGGAACAAATAGATTCTATAGGATCTGTGGCTTATGTTTCTCTTATTTCAGTAACAACAAATAAGACCGTTAACAATATGTTTCAAATTAGCTTGATGAAATACCCCCCTTTTTTCATGGGGAGAAGGGACAATAAAGCAAGTTCAAATTTGATGTTCCATAACAATTTGCACCACACTAATATTTTATCTTCCAATGGGGCAAGTCAATTAATTAGTAAGCATCAAGGGACTATTTGTTCATTATCGAATGGGGAAGAAGACGATGGATCTTTTATGGTTCTATCACCATCCGACTGTTTTAGAATTGTTCTTTTCAATGATTCTAAATGTTATGATACGGGAAATAAATCAAATAGAAAGGATCCTATGAGAAAAATCATTGAATTTTCAAGTCTCTTGGGTCATTTACATAGTATAACCAGCCGTTTTACATCCTCCCATTTTATAACTGATAAAAAAGTATTATCAAAGAAACATTACATTTTCCACAATTATTTCATAGACGAAAATATGAGAATTTATCATTTTGATCCATTTAGGAACATCATTTCCAATCTCTTGGGTCCAAATTGGTGCTCTTCCTCATCCGAATTTTGCAAAAAAACATTTCCAGCAGTTAGTCATGGACAATTGATTCCTGAAAGAGATCGTATGGTAGACCACAAATTGGGGGAATTTGCACCAACTCTACTTTTTCAGGGACATGCAAGAAACGATAAGAAATCTCGTCGTTAATTGAGAGATACTTGTCATTCATTGGGGAGGATGGAGTCAATGGGAAATAATAGTCCAGGTCCAGAGTGTTACACAGTAATTTGTCACTGTCCCTGAAATCCCCATCTCGCCCATTGGAGGGTCATTTCTGTGACCAATAAGCAATGTCATGCCTTGCAAATACCATCATTTCATCCCTTTCCATGAGGACAACATTCCTTCTGTTGATCATTTCCTGAGAAAACCCCTAAAAACACCTATTTTTGCATTGGCGCTGGTAGCCCGTTATGTACTCGCACCAATGGGGGGAAATTAACACTGAGCCCGCGCCAATTAGTGCTCTGTCCCAGAGTTGAACCCGCGCCACTCTATTTATGGAAAGTTTTTTAAAAAAGGAGGCGAAGTTTCAATTACAACAACTTCATGGATGAGTCATCAGGAGTGGTTTCGCCTGAATAACCACGGCCTTCCTCCTTTGGCCTCTTGTTTCCACCATATGGGGAACCTCCCAAAGGATAAGGCCTCCCTTCCACTATTGTAGGGATCCCAACCTCCTCCTCTCCTCTATAAATATAACCTTCATCCATTGATGAAGGGGCTAAAAGGCTGATAGTCTTGAAGTGCCTAAGCTTTGAATCTCCAAATTTCCAAGAGCCTTTGTGATGTAAGAGCCCTCTTTCCTCCCTTAAGGCCGACTCAAGTAAGGAGACTATTGTCGAGAGACTCAAGAGAGGTTTTCCCTTTCCCTGGCGAGCTTTGCGAGACGTGAACGACTGGAGACCCATCCGAAGGAGACCACGACGTCAGAACTTTGGTTGTAATCTCTTTCGATCGTTATTTAATGAGTGATTACGATTATGGTTCCACTCTGTTTTCAATGACGTTAATATGAGTAATATCCTTTCTGACTGATATTGAGTTACGTATGCCGGATTTTATGCTTGTATCTGTTTGTTTCTTGCATGTGCAGGTGTCCACCCACGGAGATCGTTGGAGGATTGTGATCTGCCGAGGCTGAGGAACGGGAACGCTCTCTTCTTCAGATCGTAGCATTGGAATCCAGGTAGGCTTCTATCTCTAGTATTTTCATTCGTAACTAGGGACTTGCGTCGTAACATTTCTGATTGTTGCTAGACCCCTGCTGGGCTAGTAGGGATCGCCTCTGTCCGCAGAGGGGATTTACCTCCTCAACAATTTGGCGACTCCACTGGGGATCGTCTAGATTTCACTGTCTCGATTTCATTGTCTCGTTTGATTATTTTATGTTTTTCCTTGCTTGATGAGCCTTCTGGGTTGGGTTCTTTTGTTGTTGTTTACTTCTTGGTTTGCTTAGTATGCATTGATCTGCTTCTGGAGTAGTTCTTTTTCTTTTTTGGCTGAGAAACTCGACTGGCGCGCTTTTTAGCTCGACAGTCGCGCCAATTGGCGCATGTTGCTTTTGTTTAGCCCGCGCCAATTGCTTTCTGGCGCCAGTTTCATCCTTACAGTCGCGCCACTCCTGTAAGGTTTTTGAGTTTCTTCATTTTTGAGCTCTCTGAGTTTGGTCAGTGTTTTTCTTCTTGATTTTCCGACTGCCTAAGTGTGTTGGAGTCCTGTTTGACTGGGAATTCACCTCTGTCCTTTGGTTGTTTTCTTTTATCTATCGATTTCACGTTTTGAGCCCTAGGGCAACTAGTGGCCTAGTGTATCGAGCCCTCCTTAGGAGTTTTGGTGTTTTGTTTGTCCGGTCAACTTTCTGATTGATTCTCCACATCCTCTTAGTAGTCGCTCATTGTTTTTGCTGCGATTTTTGGGTGATTGTTCATTCCTTCATTCAAATTTCGTTTGGTCTTGCATTGGGCCTAGATTACATAACCCATTGGAGCCTTTGAGTCTTTTCTTGGTTTTGAGAGACTTTGGTCGATTTGGGATCTGATTGCTTGTGTCGTTGAGTGAAATTTGTTTGTTTTTCTCTCTCGAATATCATTTCTCAAGTTGTCAGTTTGTTTTCAATTTGTTTAGTGCATATTAGCTACCAAACGTTGAAAAAAAAAAAAAAAAAAATCTCTTGTGCTTTTGGTTGAATTAGTGCAAATTGTAATCTTTTCAATTTTGCTAGTGATTAGTGATATGAATGAAAAGTTTTCAATTTCATTAGTTGCATTAGAGATCTCATTGTTTGTCTTCCGATCATTTCGTTTGTGTAAAAGCTCTCAACTCTTCTCTAATTAGTTTTCATCGAACGAAATGTTGGACTGTGGCATGTAGCTTTGCATTTAGGAGTCTTTTAAGACACTACATACGATAGGGCCTGAAAATTGAAACTTAATCGAAGATCAACTTTAAAATCTATTCAATTAACCTAAGGCAACATTGAAACTTAACGAAACATTTTTAGAGGTCTAGGCTAGAGACGTGTTCTGGCGTCTTTAAACCTAGCAGCTGTCGTTCGTCGTTTGGCTTTAGACAGCGCTAGTACGAACTTGTGCTCCCCGTACCATTGCGTATATAAAGGGAGACCCCTCTAGGTTTTCAATCCTTTATCCACAGGAAGCTGAGTCTGCCGCCCTATACCCGTGATACACCGAACACATCATTCGGGGAGACTACCTGCACGTACGGAAAGTCCTTGGTCGATTTCTGTTTCATTATTGAAACCAAGGTATATATTGCAGTTCACGGATATTTGGCACACCCTTTGTGCCTAGTTTTTCCTCAGCATTAATTTGGTATTTTTTGACTCCCTAAACTTGAAAAGACCGTCGAGTGCTTGTCCTTTCACGCTTGTATCAAATCTAAAAGAGATAGAGTCATCTTTCTATTGTTTCTCGACTCTTAAAATATGAAACGATAGAGTTTCTTACTTTTCAATGTGGTAAAAATTAATCACCCACGATTACACGCCTGCTTAGATATTGCTTGTCGACCGTTTGATCGTGTGCCCTTAACTCTTTTTCGGCCCGTGTGTGGTTTTGAGTTTTGATGGAAACTTTTTCAGAGTTTACCAACCAAGGAATCCCCTCAGAAGTGAATCCTGGTCATTTTCCTCCTTTTGGAAATGTTGGTGCTCCTTACATGGCAACGTTGTCCCTTCCTGGGTTAACTGTCGGGTTGCCTGTTTGGTTGTTCTCAACCTCTGTAGTCCCGAATGTCTCCACTACTGTTCAATAAGTTCCTCCGCCGGAACAACATCATGTTGATTCCAAGGTGGACCTCTCCCCTTCTTCGCCTGTTTCTGCGTCCTCCTCGTCTACTTCGCCTGGTGAAAGCCTGGGTTCGAGTAACCAGGTGGCTAAGAAGAAGAAGAAGAAGACAAAGAAGAAGAAGTCCGATAAGCGAGAGGCTAAATGTACAGCTACTGTCTCTGAGATATCCCCTCTTGATAAACCTTCCAACCCTCCATGGAAAGTCAAGTTCCCTTGTCTGTTGTGTACGGGAGACCATCTTCTTCGAGACTACCCTGGCATTCCCAAGGTGCTTGAAGTATGGTCCAACGGCCGCCCACCGTTGCCTTTGGCTTCCGAGAGTCAGGTTGGGGGCATGTCTTCAGCTGGTGCTGATAAGGCTCCTAAGAAGCAGCGTAAGATCACCAATCCCTGTAAGTTGTGTGAAGGGCACCATGCCATTCACCTTTGTCCTTATATGGATGAAGCCAAACTAGTTTTGGACAACCCAACTGGTTCTACACCATGCCTTCCACCTGGTTATAATCGGCTTTCTTCGAGTCCTCCACCAGCTGATCCTATGATTGGTCAAGAGTCATCCTTGGTCGATCCCACTCCCCCAGAAATTCAAATTCACGAATCCGTCCCTGACCAACCATTGGTGGTAGGATCGGTTGAACTGGCCCCGTCCACGGTGCACCAGGTATTTTCTGTCGAGAGTGGATCTCACACCCCCCATGTCCTTCTGATTTCTTCAGATTCTTCAGACTTGGAGAAAGATTCTCTTGTCCCTGTACATCACGAAGCTGCTCCTCCGCCTCCCATAATGGAGGCTCCAGAGGATATCCCTCCCGCCTTCGAGATGGAGGTTATAGAGGATGCTCCTTCTTCTTCCGTAACACCAGGGGAAGACCTTCTCGATTCGATGGTGTCCCCTTCGAGTAGTCTGGTCACCTCCTTTGATTAGAGTCGATTTGCAGGATTCCGCCTTTCGTCTTATGTGCCTTTCGAGATCACAGTAGAGGCTCTTGGTTTGGTCGTATCCAACACCATTATAGATGAAGGTGCCTCTGTTAGTATTCTATCCTCAACTACCTGGCAAGCTTTTGGTTCACCACCGCTTGCGCCTGTTACGCAGAATCTGTTGACTTTTAACAGAAGGACGAGTCAGCCGTTGGGGATCCTTCCAAGGTTACCGATTACTTTGGGAGGAAAAACCATCCATATGGATGTGATGGTTGTTCCAAGCCCCTTGGATTTCAATCTGCTTTTGGGGCGCGATTACACCTATGCCATGGGAGCGCTTGTCTCCTCCCTCTTTCGCGTGATGTGCTTTCCACATGAAGGACGGATCGTGACCATTGATCAGCTTTCGTTCTTTGGCCCTAATGTAGCATCTGGCCCACCATCACCCCCTCCTGGTTTCTATCCACCCATTTTATCTGCCCACCGCAGGTCAACTATGTGGCTACCTACCCCGTGCCTGTGCTCAGTGATAGTGCCATTGTGCATCAAATGTTGGGGGCATTGGGTCCTGACTTCCAGGATGTTTTCCTTCCATCGGGAGTAGAACTCTTGGAAGCGATGACTTCTTGTTCATCATGATGAGTTGTCGTCGGAGCATGGTTCTTTTCCTGTGTCAAGCTCGTTAAAAAATGAAACAAGGTGGTCAGAGCATGGTTCTTTTCTTGTGTCAAGCTCCTTAAAAATTGAAACAAGGTTGTCGGAGCATAGTTCGTTTTCTTGTGTCAAGCTCCTTAAAAAATGAAACAAGGTCGTCGAAGCATAGTTCCTTGTCTTGTGTCAAGCTCCTTAAAAAATGAAACAAGGTTGTCGGAGCAGAGTTCCTTGTCTTGTGTCAAGCTCCTTAAACCATGAAACAAGGGTGTCTGAGGATAGTTCTTTTAATGTGTCAACCTCGTTAAAATAATGAAACGCGTTCCCGTTCAATTCGAGTCTTTGATCAGATCTCGTAAAATCCAAGTCGAGTCTTTCTTAGATCTTGTAACTTGAACCTTCACTCCATCTGCCTTTCATATGGACTGAAGCTTGGGGAGCATGTACCTCGAATTGAGTCACCATGTTGGGGGCATGTTTATTTTTTCAAGCATAATTTGTTTCTGTTTCAAGCTTGTGTAAAAATGAAACCGGTGTCAAGCATATTTTATTTTTGTTTCAAGCTTGTGTAAAAATGAAACCAACTTCAAGCAGAGTTTCCTGATTTCAAGCTTGTGGAAAAATGAAACCTTTCCCATTTTACCTCTTGTGATGGCCATTTTTTCAGCCTGTTTTTGCCAGATGAACCTTGGTTTTTTCACTCCTGCTTGGCTGATCATATGCCTTCACTTGGTTGTTTTACCCATTCCTGAGGAACCACTGCGATGAGTGGTCTTGTTAGCCAACCTCTTAACCTTTATTTTTTTCAGAGCAGTTCCATCATTACCGGAACCAGTAGCTACCCTTTATACCACTCGTTCCTCCAGGAGGAGTCAACTTTCAACTCTTTTCTCACTCTCTAAACATGAAAAGATTGCCAAGGCCCTTGTCGTTTCGATCTCGTTAAACTGGACACTAATCGACATCTACCCAGCATACGTTTACCCCTTTTTCGGGCTGGGATGGATTGATTACGAAAAATGAATACCCTAGCCTATCGCGACTAGGAGGTTTTCTCGGATATTATTTTCTACCTTTTCGGATCTGAGGAAATATTTACGAAAAGGGACCTGTGGAGTTTACTTTTCTGTTGTCTTTTCAAACTCTCTAAACATGAAAAGACGCTGAGTTCTTCCTCTTTCAGACTCATTAAAACCTGATGACATTGGATTCAGTCGTGATGACGATATTAGATTTCCTCCTTCCTAGGGCTCGTTAAATGTACTAGGATGGATTCGTCCGAAGGACAGATTTATATGACAAGCATATGGTATCCTCTTCAAGCTTGTGTAAAAATAAAGAGGTACTCACCAGAAATGGTGGGGGAAAAATGGAACCATCATCGTTGTCGTCGGCAGTATGTCGCTCTTGAACATGGCACTTGTCTGCATTCGTGTCGGGTTGGGGACATCTCATCTCGTTCCTTCACTTTTCCTCCATGGGTTTGTATAATCCCTTTTGACCTCTCCTCTGCTCATTGCCTTGTCACCATGACCTCTGATCTATTGATGTCAAATACTGCCAAGTCCACTGTCGTGTCGTTTATATGTTCAAGAGAAGTTGGCCTCTGCTAATATCAACCTTCCTCTGATTCTCATACGATCCTGATTCACAACAAAACATTATGTTCCTCTCTCTCGTGTCGATGATGTGGGAATCATTATGGCCCACCTTCGATCAAGGTCACTTCCTGTCGACATCAGCTCATTATCCAGGAAGCTGATCTAGAGACTCCTTTATGGTGCCTTGGAGCCTGCATGCCTCAATGGCAGGTTCGTTGCATTCGACGTGAGGTTTTCATCATTGGCCTCCGATCGAGTGATTCTGCGGGTGTTCGACACCAACTCATTGATTCCCACGCCGTAGATTGTACCTGTAGTACCTTGAGGGCCATTGTCATTATTGGTGGTTCCTCTCGCATCTGTTAACAGCTCTCATCATTGGCTGGTAATCAGACAATGTTCTCGCATGTTCGACTTCAGCTCACATATTCGCATGCTTGAACTTGTACTTTGTTTGGTTCGAGATGGAGCGCAAGACCCTGGATTGTGTCTGTTGTAATCCAGGCTGCAATTGTGGATTATTATCATTATATACATGACTCACTGATTGGATGGCTACGACCATACCTGAGTCTATTTATTTGGTCCTTGCTGGATGGCTGCGCCCATACCTTGGATCTGGATTATAGTGTACTCTGTTTCGGATGGCTGCGCCCATACCGCATATACAACATGTACTTGAGATATCAGTTGTATTTCTCCACGCAGGTTTTCCGACGGCGGAGCTTCAGTTGGACACATTCTCGTAAAGCATTTCACCCCTCTCTCTCTCTCGGGCCTCATGCTTTAGGGGGCATCTGTTACACAGTAATTTTTCACCGTCCCTGCAATCCCCATCTCTCCCATTGGAGGGTCATTTCTGTGACTAATAAGCAGTGTCATGCCTTGCAAATACCATCATTTCATCCCTTTCCATGAGGACAACATTCCTTCTGTTGATCATTTCCTGAGCAGACCCCTAAAAACACCTATTTTTGCATTGGCGCTGGTAGCCCGTTATGTACTCACGCCAATGAGGGAAAATTAACACTGAGCCCGCGCCAATTGGTGCTCTGTCCCAGTGTTGAACCCGCGCCTCTTTGTTTATGGAAAGTTTTTTAAAAAAGGAGGCGAAGTTTCGATTACAACAACTTCGTGGATGAGTCATCAGGAGTGGTTTCGCCTGAATAACCACGGCCTTCCTCCTTTGGCCTCTTGTTTCCACCATATGGGGAACCTCCCAAAGGATAAGGCCTCCCTTCCACTATTGTAGGGATCCCAGCCTCCTCCTCTCCTCTATAAATATAGCCTTCATCCATTGATGAAGGGGCTGAAGGGCTGAAAGTCTTGAAGTGCCTAAGCTTTGAATCTCCAAATTCCCAAGAGCCTTTGTGCTGTAAGAGCCCTCTTTCTTCCCTTAAGGCCGACTCAAGTAAGGAGACTATCGTCGAGAGACTCAGGAGAGGTTTGCCCTTTCCCTGGTGAGCTTTGCGAGACGTGAACGACTGGAGACCCATCCGAAGGAGACCACGACGTCAGAACTTTGGTTGTAATCTCTTTCGATCGTTATTTAATGAATGATTACGATTATGGTTCCACTATGTTTTCAATGATGTTAATATGAGTAGTATCCTTTCTGACTGATATTGAGTTACGTATGCCGGATTTTATGCTTGTATCTGTTTTTTTCTTGCATGTGCAGGTGTCCACCCACGGAGATCGTTGGAGGATTGTGATCCAAGATCACGAGCAGGGAACGCTCTCTTCTTCAGATCATAGCGTTGGAATCCAGGTAGGCTTCTATCTCTAGTCTTTTCATTCGTAACTAGGAACTTGCATCATGACATTTCTGATTGTTGCTAGACCCCTGCTGGGCTAGTAGGGATCGCCTCTATCCGCAGAGAGGATTTACCTCCTCAACACAGAGATACGAGCTTTGGCGAGAAATATACGTATGTCCGCTCATAAAGTGCGTAGAGTAATTAATCAATTCCGTGGTCGTTCATATGGACAAGCACTTATGATATTGGAACTGATGCCTTATGGGGCCTGTTATCCCATATCACAATTAATTCATTCTGCGGTGGCAAATGCAAATCACAATATGGGTTTGAAAAAAGCCAATTTACTTGGTGGTAGAGTCGAAGTGAATGAGGGTGTTGTTTTGAAAATTATTCAACCTAGAGCTCAAGGACGTGATTATCCAATACAAAAACCCACTTGTCATATAGCTATTGTATCGGAGGAAATATCCAGATCAAATGATATGATTATGTCAATATAATCCCGAAAAAAAGGATATGTCTGGCGCAGAAAATAAATCTACTTGGTCTTAGACTTGGTGTAACCCAAAATGATCGTTCCCATTGGTTCGCACAACAAAGGAATTATTCCAAAGATCTCCAAGAAGATCAAAAACGTACTTGCATTGAAAACTATGTACGAACACATATAAAGAGCTCCTCGAATTATGGAGGAATTGCACGTGTAGAGATTCGCAGAAAGATCGACTTGATTCAGGTCAAAATCTATATTGGATTTCCCAACCTATTGTTAATAGAAGGTAGGGGTCAAGGAATTGAAAAATTAAGAAACGATGTACTAAATATGCTCGATTCTGTGGACCGAAAACTTCACATTGCTATAGAAAAAGTTGGGAAACCCTATAGAAAACCTAATATTCTTGCGGAGTATATTGCCCTACAGCTAGAGAAGAGAGTTCCATTCAGAAAAACAATGAAGAAAGCTATTGAACTGGCTGAACGGGAAGAGGTAGAAGGTATTCAGATCCAAATTGCAGGACGTCCCAACGGAAAGGAAATTTCCCAGGTCGAATGGGACAGGGGAGGTAGGGTTCCCCTACAGAAAATTCGGGCTAGGATTGATTATTTTTATTATACGGTTCAAACCATATATGGAGTTTTAGGGATCAAAATTTGGATTTTGGAAGAGTAGGAATAACTGATCTTTTTTTTCTCCAATCTACCTGATCATGGATCATCAATTCCATCAGATCGAATAGAAATTAGATTTACCATTTTGGAACCATGCTATGCTTAGTGTGCGACTCGTTGGAATCGAGCTTTTCATTCTTTTCCAGAGTTATGGAGAACTCGAAATAAGAACGTATTGGTCTCTATAAAAAAACTAGAGACTAACTCATTGCTTCATATTTCCAAGATCCAATAACTATGGGTAGCTACTATCACCTCGTAAATACTTTCTTCTGTGAGAGAAAAATGATATTTTGATCTCTCGTGAAGCGAGAAAGGTGTTTGGTAATGCGGAAAAAGAAGAAAAAGGAGAAATCTTCTCCCAATATTGTATGGTTCATTAACTACCCTCCAAAAAGCAGTGTGATAAAGCATAAGAATCATCCTGATTCATTCAAGCAAGATTGAAGGAATTCAGTTTATGAAGGAGAAAGAGCTTCGAGTCGATGGAAGCTAAGGAAATTGATTCCGTAACAAATGAAAATAAAGCTCCATTGCGGAGGGAAGACCTGGGCATTTAGATAGAAGCTATGGAATGATGGAACCTATGACTGCATAAGATCATATAGGAATCTTAATCATTCATTGGATAGGATGGCGAAATAAACCAAAAATCAATTAAGCTCATTGGAGACTATAGGCCCCATGGAGCAAATATTGGAAGAGTCAATATTCGTCTGTGAAATTATTTATTAAGGCATTGGATGGAAATATAAGAGTTATTCATCCTGTAAATTAGATTCTATATACAATATGTGTAATGCGTAGATATATACTCATTTATATATAACTAATAACTATTGATTGTCCAATTTGACATAGATTGTTCACAAGGAGCCAGATGAGAAGAAACTTTCATGTCCGGTTCTGAATTAGAGATCAAAATACTATTAACCATCGACTATAACCCAAAAAGAACAAAATTTCATAAAAAACATAGGGGAAGAATGAAAGGAGTATCTTACCGCGGCAATCACATTTGTTTCGGTAGATTCGCTCTTCAAACACTTGAACCCGCTTGGATCACATCTGGGCAGATAGAAGCCGGACGAAGAACGAATACTCGTTATGCCCGTCGTGGTGGAAAAATATGGGTACGTATATTTGCCGACAAACCTATTACAATGAGACCTACAGAAACACGTATGGGTTCTGGGAAAGGATCTCTCGACTATTGGGTATATGTCATCAAACCAGGTCGAATACTTTATGAAATGGGCGGAGTATCCGAAATAGTCGCTAGAGAAGCTGCTAGAATAGCTGCATACAAAATGCCTATACATACCCAATTTGTTACTACTTAACCCATACTGAATCAAAGATTTCTTTCTGGTGGAAGAAGATTACTAGTTCGTAAGAATTCTTCCTTTTTTTTTTCATGTTATCTGCCGAGATAAAAAATATTCTGGAGGAAAAATAATTTAGTCTCAAAATTATTTGAAAATAGCAGATAAAAGTGGAGCCCGAAAAATAATTTGTATTCGAGTTCTAGGAGCAAGTAATCGTAAATGCGCTCATATAGGTGATGTTATCATTGCTATAATTAAAGAAGCAGTACCTAACATGCCCCTGGAAAAATCGGAAGTAGTTAGAGCCGTAGTTATACGCATGTAAATAATTTGAAAGTGACAATGGAATGATGATACGATCTGATGACAATGCAGCCGTTGTCATTGATCAGGAATGAAATCCAAAAGGAACTCGATTTTTTGGTCTGGTTGCTCAGGAATTGAGACAATTGAATTTCACTAAAATAGTTTCATTGGCTCCCGAAGTCTTATAAGTACTGATAGATCTTGTAGGAATATTTGACTTAAATTTCATCAAATGATACATGACATGGATCAATTCATTGCACCTCAGGCATATTCCTCAAAGAATATCGAACATGCCTTTTATATCAAGACCAGGAATTCCTAAGAATTCATTCGTCATGGGTAATGATACTATTGCCAATCTAATTACTTCTATAAGAAACGCTGACATGGTAGAAAAAGGAACGGTTCGAGTAACAGCTACTAATATTACCAAGAACATTTGAAGGATCCTTTTACGAGAAGGTTTTATAGAAGATGTTAGGGAGCATCAGGAAGGCCAAAAATATTTTTTGATATCGACTTCAAAATATCGGAGAAGGAAGAAAAGGACATATATGACCATGTCAAAGTGTACCAGCAAACCTAGTTTGAGAATTTATTCTAATTATCGAGAAATTCCAAAAGTTCTAGGTGGAATGGGGATCGTAATTCTTTCTACTTCCCAAGGAATTTTGATGGATCGAGAAGCTCGACAGAAAAAAATTAGAGGAGAAATTTTATGTTATGTATGGTAATTGATCCAAATGTTGTCCAAAAATATTGATTCTATAATATGTCCCCATAATATGAAAAGTAGGAGAAATTCAAGACACCATTCATCTTCATCCAAGCACGTTAGTCAATTTTTTGAATTAAAAGAGGAGGAGATTCGATGAAGAAATAGAATTTGATCCATGCGGAAGGTTTGGTTACCGAATCACTCCCCAACGGTATGTTTTGAGTTATGAAAGATAATGGATGTCAGATTTTGCCTCATATTTCGGGTAGGATTCGACGTAATTTCGTACGAATACTACCAGGAGATAGGTTCAAGGGCTTGTATCCTCTTTCTGGGTTCACTAGGATTTTTCCTGGTTGGGATCTCAAATTATTTTGGTGAGAAACTGATACCCCTATTGTCATCTCAGCAAATACTCTTTGTTCCACAAGGACTTGTAATGTGTTTTTATGGTATTGCAAGTCTGTTCATTAGCCCTTATCTGTGGTGCACAATTTTTTTCAATGTGGGTAGTGGCTATAATAAGTTCGATAAAAAAAAAGGAATTGTATGTCTTTTTCGTTGGGGATTTCCCAAAATAAATCATCGTATTTTCTCATGATTTCTTATGAAGGATATTCAGATGATCAAAATAGAAATTCAAGAAGGTATTTCCCCTCATCATGTTCTTTATATGGAAATAAAGGGTCGAAAGGACATCCCTTTAACTCGTACTGGTGATAATGTGAACCTAAGGGAGATCTAACAGAAAGCCGTTGAATCATCCCATTTCTTGCGTGTATCCATTGAAGGGTTTTGAAATGCAGGGGTTTCTTTATCCTCGACATGCATTCAAATGTCAAGACATTTGAATATGGCCTGAATCAAGGAACATGAATCAATATCCAATCAAGAAATTTCAATATTTCCATACATATAAATCTCAATAAAAATTGAAATTTCCTTGTATGGAAATGGAACGGGATATTTATGAACAATATACTATTTTTATGAAATAGTATAGGAAGAGGTAATATATAAATTAAATCAATAAGTTAAAATAGAACTGGTATTTGTCCGGGAAAAATATCATGCAGTTAATTCCTACTAAATGGAATGAATCAGACTGAGCTTTGGTAGTTCCCGAACATGCCATATCATTTTCTATCCTAGAGAGAGTTAGCTTATAGAGCCATTAGATGAATATGATGTATCAGAAAATTACTAGATATACATGTCATCTCTAGAGATAACTGGGGAAATATTCATAAAGGATCGATCTAGTGGTTAGGATTCAAAGGATCTTGGCAATGAATAAGACTTATGTTACTTCAAGTTATTCTTCTAAAAAAAAGAAGAAGATGAAAAAATGAATAGATAATTGGTCCAGATAGAAATGATTTTGGATGATCAGATATCTGAGAATGATCTCCTTATGCTCCGTTTCACCCATTTTGAACAAACCTTTTACTCTCTTTTTTTCTCCCAAGGATATTTTTTATCGGGATCAAACAATTACGCAATAGATAAATCTATGGATCCCATACCTCATTCTATCACTCGTACTTTGTCTAGATTTCGGACAGAACTAACAAGTGAATCAGGTTCGTTAGCAATTCACAAATTGGAAGTGGCCGAATATAAAGAATCAGCTTCCCTACGATATCTCACATGTTTAGTAGGACTGCCTTGGGTAATTCCTATTTCATTACGGAAAGGTTTGTAGCCTTGGGTTAAAAATTGGTGGAATACCAGTAAATCTCATCAAATTTTTTATTATCTCCATGAAGAAAATGCTCTAGGAAGATTTTAGAAAATAGAAGAACTATTCTTGTTAGAAAGAATGGTGGAAGATTCTTCGGGAACACATTCACAGGATCTTCGTATAGAGATTCACAAAGAAACGATCCAATTGGTCGAAATGTACAATGAAGATTGTATCCAGATAATCTCACATTTATTAACAAATCTAATAGGTTTTGCTTTTATAAGTGCTTATCTCATTCTGGGTAAGAATCAACTTGCCATTATCAATTCTTGGATCCAAGAATTATTTTAGCAACTGATCTATGTATTGGGTTTCATTCACCCCATGGTTGGGAACTGATGATCAATTCGATCTCCGAAAATTATGGATATACCCATAATGAACGAATCATATCTGGTCTTGTTTCAACTTTTCCAGTCATCTTAGATATGATTCTGAAATATTGGATCTTTCGTCGTTTCTATCGTATATCTCCTTCACTTGTAGTAATTTATCATTCGATGAATGAATAAAGAATAGGTAGGTTTTTTTCTACGGCCGAAATAATTGAAACATAATAATAAAGTGTTTTCTGTGTTCAGGAATTAGCTATTCCTCCCCTTCATTCTTCTCTTGGTGTGAGACTTCCAATTTATTATTTTTAGGTTTGGTTGAATCAATATAGTAGCAAAATTTTTGACAGGTAACTATGATAGCTACCTACTCTCGCCCAAAAAATGATTTGGAACCCATAATTGAACCATGCAAAATAGAAATACTTATGAATGGACGAAAAATATGACTAGGTTAATTTCCGTCCTGGTCATGATACATATCATAACTCAGACATCCATTTCGAATGCATATCCCATTTTTGCACAGCAGGGTTATGAAAATCCCTGAGTAGCCACTGGACGTATTGTATGTGCCAATTGTCACTTGGAAAAAAAACCTGTGGATATTGAGGTTCCATAATCCGTGCTTCCCAATACCGTATTTGAAGCAATTGTTAAGATCTCCTATGATACGCAAATGAAACAAGTTCTTGCTAATGGCAAGAAAGGGGCTTTAAATGTAGGAGCTGTTCTACTTTTACCCGAGGGATTTGAATTAGCTCCTCCAGATCCTATTTCCCCTGAGATTAGACAAAAGACGGGTAATATTTATTTTCAGAACTATCGTCCCAATAAAAAAAACATTAATGTAATAGGTCCTGTTCCTAGTCAAAAATATAGTGAACTTGTATTCCCCATCCTTTCACCAGATCTTGCTATTGATAAAGAAGCTCACTTCCTGAAATATCCCATATATGTGGGTGGTAATAGAGGAAGAGGACAAATTTATCCCGATGGGAGTAAGAGCAACAATACGGTCTATAGTGCTTCAGCAACATGAAGAGTTAGCAAAATTTTACGTAAAGAAAAGGGTGGATATGAGATAACTATCGATAATAAATTAGACGGTGGGCAAGTGGTTGACATTGTACCTCCAGGACCGGAGCTTCTTATTTCAGAAGGCGAATTGATCAAGGTCGATCAACCATTAATGAATAACCCTAATATGGGTGGATTTGGTCAAGGAGATGCAGAGATAGTACTTCAAGATCCATTACGTGTTAAAGGTCTTTTATTATTCTTAGCATCTGTCATTCTGGCACAGATATTTTTGGTCCTTAAGAAGAAACAATTTTAAAAAGTTCAATTGGCCGAGATGAATCTTTAGGTCGATAGATTTTTGAACATGAAGTTTACTGATTGATTCAAAAATGAATACCCCTTCAGAGATGGAGAGCCTTTTCTCCTTCTTCTCCCTTATATATTCTTGATAAAATGTTCATGTAGATATATCTAAATTTGAAATAGGGATACATAAGCACTAGACATATCAACTTGTTGAACGATCCCCATATGCTATATCGTGTACTATATACATGCCATTCCCTTCTTTTCTTATTTGTAAAATAGAGATAGATCGCAGGGAGGAGAGATGAGGAGAATGACTAAGCAATCTTGGAGAAGATTCCTATTTTCTCTGATCCCATTCTTTATCTATTATTCTTCGTCGAAAAGAGTCGAAGAGATTGTCCGGTTTTCCTCGGGATAAGAGGAACTAATTGGGTTTCCGATCTTGTCCTATTCATCAATTCCTTCGTAAATTGAAGATTATTTTGTACGCTATACTCAACTGAGGAAGCTTCAAATTCCTAAAGAAGGAAGAGCTGACAAGTAAGGGGCAATATCACTCATGAAAAAAAAAACCCTATAAAACTTTTGATAGGGTTTGTTCCTAATGAGATAAAATGAATAAAAGGTGTTTTTCCTCCTCTTTTATTTTGTAAGCCAAAATAAGAGAAGAAAATATTATATCTGCACATTTATATTCTCATAGTTCGGGTTTTTACAAAAACTTTGCATAATCTCCCATCAAAGAAATGAGAAAATATTTAGTACTTAATATTCTCCTTTTTTCTGTGGTTCCTTCGACAGAGATTGAAATTGGATCGATCCAAATTTTTTTCCGATCATATAGTGGAAGAATAGATTGAATCATCACTTGAATGAAAGACATTAAATGAAGTAAATGAAAGATTCATTGTATTTGTACGAATCTTATCTTCTAATTCATATTAATATAGGAAGAATCTCAAAAAGAGATTTCGATAAGGCCTTACCCTTCAAAGAAGGGTAAGGCCTTATCGATTTTTCACTTTCGCATGTATACTATTTCCCACTGTAAGTGCATTTACCCTACTATAGGGATGACCCTAATCCGGAATATGAACCATAGAAAAATATACCTAGTAGACCAATCACGATAATACTAGTTACAGTACCTATCAACCAAAGAGGGATCCTTCCAGTGGTATCAACCATTTATCTTACTCCCTTTCACATTTTATTAAGTGGGCATACTCGAGACATAAACAATCATAGCATAGATAATTATGCGTATTGGATCTCTTCAAATGGAGTGATAATATTCTCATTTTTCCTAATTGAAAAAATAATTGGAGAATGGAACATCAAGTACAAAAATTAGTAGCAACCCCCAGTAGATACTGGTACGATTCAATTCAACATTTTGGTTGTTCGGGTTCGTCGGGTTCGGTGGTTTCATATCTACATAATTCCTCTTCCTTTAGTATAGAGTTTATTGTTGGATGAACTGCATTGCCGATATTGATCCCAAGAAAAAAACTGTAGGGACAGCTAGCTCGTGAATGGCCAACCATCTAACTGTAAAAATTGGAAAAGTTCTATCTAAAGTCATTAGTGCCTCCTAAAAAGATCTAGTAAATTCATTGAGTTTCTCTAACAGATCGAAACGACCAGTTACTAATGGAACCTCTTGTCGACTTTCTGTGAAATACTCATTTGGCCGGGGGCTCCCGAACACATCATAAGCCAAACCCGTGCTGACAAATAACCAACCTGCAATGAATAGAGAAGGTGTGGTAATGCTATGGATGACCCAATATCTAATACTAGTAATAATGTTAGTAAAGGAGCGTTCTCCCGTATTCCCAAACATGCTAAGCTCCAATATTATTGTAAAGTCAGTTAAGGGGGAATTGATCCCATGAAAGATAGAGATCACAAAATGGAAAACTACTGATATATTCTCCAATCCTTGTTTGATTTTCAATGTTATACCAAGGGTATCTTTGAAGTCTATAACTGGACCAGTATAGCTAGCTTTATTCTGACACAGAAATAAAATTTTGATGAGTATCGAAAGGAGAATGATTCTATTCCTGCCAGCAGTTATTCTATCTTTGTTTGGGCGACTGAATCCCAACAGTTTTAAGAGAATATTGTGTTCCTAGGTTCGGGCGTAAGGAACCCCCTCAATCGATGTTGTAACAATTGCATAGACTGTGAAAACTTTCGATTGGAATTAGCTTCTACATACAGGTTGCTTTAGAACTGAAAAAGAGAGGATGAGTGCTGCACAACTCATCCAGAATATGATACTTTTACTTCTTCCTTTTTCATTCCGACATGAAATTATGCCCGTGTAGATAAACTTAGTAATTCAGATTGCACGGGGATCATTGGTGCTACGAAGATATATGTTGCTTTTCCAATAGTATTCGGCGCAGATGGAGTTATGCCGCAAAATTATTATATAGTACCTTGTATTAACGAGTAGGAATTACTTATTAGCTAAAACCAAGTGGATAGTGCAATAGAACATAGTCAATTTTAGCTATGTGAAATTATGAGTTACTCCTTGAAATAGGTGTAATTTCTGTAATATCGGGTTCTACTGGCTCTAAGAATGAATATTGAAAAAACCTAATCCGTCTAGAGGGTCGAATGATTGGATCAATATGATCTAGAAATGAAAGGACAAACTAGATATTCATATTCTTACACCTAAACATGAAATTCACAAAACTTTGGCTATATATGTAGATAGGTTTCTTCCGGTCCAGTCTCTGATAGCTACTGGTAAAAAGATAATGCCAGGTGATCCAATTGTACTGATTGAGAATTCATTAACCCTGTAAGAAGATTACATTCGAAAATTTGTGAAGGGATTCGCGGGTGTTATTCATTAGCTTCTCGATGAATGTGAGGATTTCTAGGATAATGAAGAGATTTCTACCATAGATCTCCTCTCATCCATGTTCATTCATACATATCCTATAGTATAGGATCCTGAATTGGTACGAATTGGGACAATTGATCTTTTGTATTCTGATCTCGAGGTTACGAAAATAAAAATTTAGGTAATTGTCTCATGAAGATATGTATAAACCATATTTCATTCAGTCCTTCCACACCTACTATAACTATAATTAGTTATTTCGGTTTCTTACTGGCTTCTATCATTTTCACCCTAGTCCTATTCATTAGTTCGAGCAAGATACAACTTATTCAAAATGAAGGAAGGGGAAACCCTCTCAGTTCACTATTTCAATTTCAATAATTTTGTTTATTCTCTCTATATCAATTTCCGATCATTGAGATTCATAGAAAATTCAGGGTACTATCCAGTATAGCTATTATCCCTACTTATTCCGTAGAATTGAAATGATTGAGGCTTTGCCATCCGGAATTGTGTTAGGTCTAATTCCTATAACTTTGGCCGGATTATTCGTAACTGCATATTCACAATACCAACGTGGTGATCAATTGGATATTTGATCCTGGAATATCCTCCAATTTCATTGGCCTCCTACTTTTCCTAGGAGGTCAGATTCCATTGCTCGTTCCAGTTGGAATGAATTCTCAATAATTTAGAGGGTTGGATTTGATAGGAATAGAATCACGCTCTGTAGGATTTGAACCTACGGCATCAGGTTTTGGAGACCTACGTTCTACCGAACTGAACTAAGAGCGCTTTCTTTCATATTCGTAGATAAAGGAAAAATACCTTTTGTTTATACTCTTAGAGTCAAATACTTTCGCATTAGATATGATTCAATTATTTGATGTTCCCATCGAATCGATTTCAAATGATCTTTCATTCCTTTCTTTCCATAGAAAAGAAGGGAAAGGTAGGGATGACAGGATTTGAACCTACGACATTTTGTACCCAAAAAAAACACGCTACCAAGATGCGCTACATCCCTTCTAATCATTAGACAATTTTATTTTATAGAATTCGAAATCTGTTTCCCACATTTTCCCACATTTTCCCACCTTCATTTCTCTTCGTTCTCGTGAGTGAAAAGACTTTATACATGCATGTAGGGTCTATTATCTAGAAGATCACTATTCATTATGGTGATGAAACATATTTTTCCTGTTCTATAAATAGGACCACAGCCCAGATCACATTATCCATATATTAATCAGTTCCGAGTTTTTCCTAGGATTCATAACTATTGATACGATTGAATCACTTACACATTATGATCAATAAGGAGAATTTACATTGCAAGATCTAAAGACCTATCTTTCCACAGCGTCTGTGTTAGCTATTTTATGTTGCGGCTTTTTAGCCGGCCTATTGATAGAAATAAATTGCTTTTTTCCAGATACTCTGACTCTGACTTTTCCCTCTTTTGAATTTTTTTCCTCCCCTCAAAGCCAAGGGAAAAAAGATTGTGCTAGATTTAATTCTCCTCCCTCTTGGATAAATTAGTGCATTCAACCCAAAAAAGATCTAAGTTTAGGGGTGAAGGGGGTAAAATTCAAGTAGACATATCGATCTAAATATTCTTTCCACATTTACTTTTGTAAGTACAACTGAAAACTCCTGATCAATCATTTTTTTACTTTCAAATGTTTCATTGTAGGATCTCCCGCTATCAAATTCTATTCCTTTTTCCCTTTTTCTTTTTCAGGTCGAAAAGCAAAGTAGACCCAATATTCAGAGTAAGTTTATGGCCAAGAGAGGAGATATAAGAGTAAAAATTACTTTGGAGTGCACTAGTTGTACCCAAGATAGTGTTTATAAAATATTCCCAGGGATTTCTAGATATACGACTCATAAAAATCAACGTAATACACCTATTCGATTGGAATCAAATAAATTTTGTCCCTATTGTTAAAAGCATACCATTCATGGAGAGATAAAAAAAAGAGATTGATTAAACATACTACTCCTACCCAGGGATATGAATAGATGACAGATATTAAAAGAAATGGTATTTCCACAAGATCTTTAATGGAACAATATTTTCAAAAGGTTCATGAAACAAATTATGGATAAACCCAAGCGATCTTTTCGTAGACATTTGAAACCGATTTGTAGACATTTGAAACCAATTCGTAGACATTTGTCACCAATTAGGTCGGGAGATTGGATCGATTATAAAAATATGAGCCTAACTAGTCGATTTATTAGTGAGCAAGGAAAAATATTATCCGGCCGAGTGAATAGATTAACTTCAAAACAACAACGTCTAATGAATAACGCTATTAAACGAGCTCGTATTCTATCTTTGTTACCTTTTCTTTATAATGAAAACTAATTGAATCCGTGGAAATATGCCTACTCCTTAATCAAATCAGAGTTGGGATATCTGTTTGATAAAGATGTAGATCTTGAGTCTATTGTTGAAAAATTCGACAGGATTTCATTTTTGGAAAAGAATTGGATTGAATTCTTTTTGTTCATTTCCAATCCAATATTGAAATTTTTTTCAATCTTTCGACCATCTCGGAGGGAATTCTCTGGGATAATCTATTCTATCCATTCCATATTTACCTATTTATTTCATCATACGATAAGTTCTTCAAGATGGTAGAAAAACAATTACTATCTAATACAACTATTTGTGCAAGTGTTTTACGATCTGGAAGCAACTGCCTCTTGTACAAATATTGGATGAATCTATTATAAGAAACCCCATTGGCACGGGCTGCTGCATTGATCCAAGTAATCCACAAATGATGAAGATCTCTCTTGCATTTACCTCTATCTCGGTGGACGAAAACTAAGGCTCTAGCTTTCCGTTGGTTAGAAGTTCGAAAAAGTTTTGAATGGGCCCCTAGAGAGCCTGATACAAATGCAAGAATTTTTTTTCCGATGTTTTCAGGCTATGTATCCACATTTCACTCTGGTCATTGAAGTTTGAATCGCTAATCTTTTTCTTGGTTAGTCATTTGTTTGGTTCATTGAGAATAACACTGATTCTTCTTATTTAGAAAATAAAAGTTCCAATGGCTTTTGCTACTGCAACCTTCCCAACCATAGTTCCCTTTGGATAGGCATCTTCCTAGTAGGAAAGGGCTGGGACCTTGCACCGAGAATGAGAAAAAATCATGGGTTTCATCGTTTCTATGGTTCTTTCTCCAATGGTAAGGTCCTCTCTATACGCCGGAGCCTTTTATTTATTTCCAAAATAGGATATGAGTATGTTATTGGTAACTTGTACGGTTTACCATCTCCAGCTCTACTCTTGAATCATTAAGTAATAAATAATCTCATTACAAGATCTATTAATACAGTAACGACATGTAATTCTGGGGTTGGCCAGGTAGCTGACCCCGTTGTTCCGTTCTCGAGGAAATATGAGCATAAACTTTATGCTTCTTCAATTTTCATGATTTCCCTGCTCAATGGATTGATGACCATTCGCTACCAATGAGGAATTGATTTTCATCCCACATCAAGGTGATTGGATTTTCACCAATGGAAACCATAAATTTCATCCATGGTAAGGTTATATGATGGAGTTGTACTTGATTACAGCGGGAATATTCTTATGTTATTCTGTTGTAAAAATTTCTCAGTCTGTTTCAGTTTATGATCCAAACAAGTCGCACATACACCCTAGCACATACTCCTCTATGTTGAGGACATCCTCGAAGAGCAGGAGATTTTTTTCTATTCTCTATTGGCAGTCTTGCATTTATAATAAGTTGTTGAATAGTGGGCATTCTAGCTTTATTGTATGTGGAATCAACTAGTTCGGATTGATGCTAGCCATACAATATCAGATTATTATAAAATGAATAACTTTACCCCCCCATTTTTTTCCTTTCCTTTTTTTTTTTGAAAAGGAACAAAGAGATCACAGTTTACAGTTCATTATAAAAATAAATTCAAAAGAGGATCTTCCGCTATAAGATCAACCTTCTGCTACGGTATCAACAATGCCATAAGCTCGGGCTTTGTTGCTGACATAAAAACATCTCTGTCCAGATCCCGTTGAATGACCTCTTCGGGGTTGTCCGTTCTTTCTATATAACATTTGGTTATGTAATTGCGAAGCAACGTTATGTGTTTCGCTTCGTTATGAAACTCTACGACTGGTCCGTCATAATAGGAACTAGCAGGTTGGTGGATCATAACCCTAGTGTGAGGTAATGCCATACGTTTAGTAATTTCTCCCCCAATTAGGATGAAAGATCCCATTGAAGCAGACACCCCCATGCATATTGTATGTAAATTTGGTACTATTACTTGCATCATATCGAAAATACCTACCCCTAGTATTACTGATCCGCCGGGACAGTTGATAAATGAGAAAATATCTTTATTTGCATATTCTGCACTCAAATATACCATGAGACCCATGAGTTGATTTGCGATCTCGTGATTTATATCCTGAGCCAAAAAAATTAATCTCTCTTGATAAAGTCGGTTGTATAAGTCGACCCAAGTTGCATCTTCATCTCCAGGGGCTCGTAAAGGCACTTTTGGAACACCAACGGGCATTTGTTTTAATCGAAAGAAGTGAAGCACTATACTCTAATATGGAAACGTAAAGTATATGAAGTTGTGTAACATATGAACTCTGGATGGTATTCATAGGGGAGGGTTTGAACCTATCCGGAAATAGAGCTTTAGATGGACCTTTGATCCATGTAAAAGATCCTTCTATTATTCGAGTTGATAATGTAACGAATCACAATTTTACCACTAAACTATACCCGCAACGATCTGATTGTAACATACAGATTGATCTTTTGTCCAACCAACCCATTTTTTTTTTTTTTTTGAGTCTTTTCTGTATAACTTTGATCAGATAATGATAAGCTCCATTCACTATTAAAATGATTCAAATTATACAGCATGAAACATTCTGTATAATTTGAATCGAGAAAGGTTTTTCTGGGAACTGGGCCGATGGATAACAAATAGAGATTCAGAATTTTTTTTGAGTTGTTAGTTGCAATAAGTAATTTATGGAGAGACTACTTCTCGATAGGCAAGTTTATTGAAATTTTTTTTTTGAGGAAACCCAGAATTCTGGTCATACTATTGACAACTTCCTGACCACTTTCATATTATAAAGATTGGATTGGTGGCCCCTATCGTCTAGTGGCCCAGGACATCTCTCTTTCAAGGAGGCAATGGGGATTCGACTTCCCCTAGGGGTACCATGATCCATTCGTTAGGTATCTTTAACCTAAAGAATTTCAATTACTTTATTGTTCCTGGGTCGATGCCCGAGTGGTTAACGAGGATGGATTGTAAATCCGTTGGAAATATGCCTACGCTGGTTCAAATCCAGCTCTACCCAACCAATATCATCAATAACAATCTATCGGTATGGTTATCTTCATGCCAATCATGACTGAAAATATAATTGGTTATTGAACCCCAACATCGATATCTGTTCATATCGTAGATGCCCAATTCCAAATGAAATGAATGGATACATTTCAAAAATGAAAGAGAAGGATACGATATTTCATCGACCTAACACTCACATAATCTATACGATCTACCTAGCACCTATCATAGAATAAATATGATCCAAGAGTAGGTGAACTGTAGTGTATTGGGATTGTAGTTAAATTGGTTAGAGTACCACCCTGTCAAGACAGAAGTTGCGGGTTCGAGCCCTGTCGGTCCCGATCCAATAAGTTAATAAATTAAACTCTTAATCCCCGCAGAAGAGTGAAAAAGAAAATGAAGCTATCTAATGGATAGTTATCTAGATATTTAGTATATCTAGTATATCTATCCATTAGATACCTTCACCAGATCAAAAATTCAGTTTGGAAAAAGAAAGACTCTTCTTTCGAGGATAAAATCTAATCATCATATTGAATCTGCAATAAATATTCTTCCCTCCCCGAAGAAGAAAATTTCTCTATAAAAAACATAGGAAGATCCATAGATTTTAGGGTGACACAGAAGTAGTCCTCCTAAGTCAAAATCCCATAGAGATCCCTATAGATAATTCCCAATGATTTTTAGGAGATCTTACTTTTGTTATTCCCCAAGAATATTGTGAGTATTCCATGCTAATACTTCTTTTTCATGATCGATAGCCAGTGGATTTCTAGACACTCTAATGTATTTCCAAGAATGATCATGTCAGGATCTGGACAGACTAGTCCTTATCATTCCAGGGTCATGGGTGGGCCTCTAGATAAATTCGATATGGGATACTTCTATATCATCACCAGAGTGGGCTAGATTCATGATTCCATCTAAATCGTGGAGATCCAAGAAAAATATCTCTCATGTCTGATGAACGTTTTTGGGGTAGCAGAAGGTTCTTATTTGTACGAATCCTATTCTTTCGAAATGATAAAGACATGTGTTGATCGGAACATTTTCTGATGCACGTAAGTTTTTACTAATAGTCTTATCAAAAGTAATCTTATTAGGTTATACTATTTCGATCGGAGAATTCATTCAATCCATTAGTTAGATTTCGTTACTTAAACCGATTCCATAGATAAAATACATCTATTTCATGGATCTTGAAAGATTCATTCATCTCTATGAGATAAAATCTCGAGCTATTTTGGAAAAAAGTTAAAATCAGGAGATCATGGAAGTAAATAACCTTGGATTTATTGCTGTTCTAATGTTCCTTGCAATTCCTACTGCTTTTCTACTTATCCCTTACGTCAAAACGACCAGTGCAAGCAGTGGAAGCAATTGATTTTGATGAAAATAAAGTGATTGGTGATTACTAGATAGATCTTTATGATCCAAATCATAAGTATAAAATAAGTTATGAGATCTATAATATTACAACAATACAGGGTAGGGATTGCTTTTGAATTTCTTTTGAAAAGAAAAAAGTAGTACGGAGGAAAAGAATATCTGACCTTTTCTTTTGTACTATTTCTTCTTCTACACCCATATATGGATAAATAGATCTTAATGGTACTTATCCATATATGGTAAATGTGGGATTAAGGACCTCGCACCATAAAATCGCAGAGCTGATCACCTTCTTTCTGCTCCTGGAAAAATAGACCTAATGCAGACAGCCGTAATTCTGAACGTACTTGCGGATTTTTTAGGATCAAAGTTGAACATCTTTTTCTGGTACGAACATTGTTTTCTAGCACATATTAGATATGGAACTTGAAATGGTATAAGAAAAAACAAAGGAATCTATGACTTATGTCCCATATTTTCCTGAGAACTAAATTCATATCAGATCCGATCAATTCGGAACCATCCAATAAAACAGGGACTCTTTATATTCCTACTAAGAAAGAGAAGAGAGATTGTTCTTCAGTGGAAGAAACTAGATTCTCGACTCATTCTAGAAAAGAACCAATGAATGAAAACTTGTTGGAGAAAATCAGATCAGATTTGTCATAGGAATAGGAAAATGATAATAATAAGGGATTACACACATCCCTTATGGGGATAAAGAGGAAATAATTCCATGGAGAGTTTTTCAATTTGGAACGAAGATTCAATATTAATGGATCCCTATGAAACATAATATATTATCATGCATGATGCAATAATTGATTCTTAAGCATTACCATTATAGCTCACTTCTCCCCCATACTACGAGTGAAAGGGAAAATTTAAAAACTACCATTAAAGTAGCCCAAGTTATACCGACTATATCCATACGGATCATGTTCTCTAAAAAATAATGATTTCATCATTGATATGATAAGGGAAATATTAACCATAGTGCAAAGTTGAAATGGAAATGAATGGTCCACCTGTGCATTCTGAACGTTACTGAACTGAAGTTCGAGCTGATATGAGAGATTAATAAATCCATTTGTTCATTGACCAATGAATTACTATAACTAACTCGAGGGTCGCACATTCAGAGGGAATCGGGATCAAATGTACGTAACTCACTATCTATATTGGTAATATGTACCAATATGTCTCCAAAGGTTCTGTAATGGAAATAAAGAATTTTCCTTCCATTTACTTACCTTAACAAGGCGACACCCGGATTCGAACTGGGGATCGAGGATTTGTAGTCCTCTGCCTTACCGCTTGGCTATGTCGCCGACATATGGGAATCCCATGGACAGGTCGAATCATTTTTCCTTTGAAGTCATTCATCCATCCTTTAAGTATAGTATGAGATGTATGCTAAAGTCAACCATAAAGGAAATGGATCTAATTTGTTATCCGTCTTTCTATCTGGTTATTTTCATTAGGAAATTTTCTAAGTAAGATTCACATTTAAGAATGGTTTGATTCATTTTTTCATAGCTCCATTTCACGTGGTTGGATGAAAGTATCAAAGTACCTCTTCCTTATCCTTTTTTTTTCTAATTGGAAGTATATCTGGATACGGGTAGAATTTCATGGGATATAGTGAACACTTAATATACATCTGAATCATTTTTGTCAGATTGATCCATATAGATCAATCAGGAATAATTAAATATATTTTTCTATAGATGGGAAACTTCCAGTGTGATTAGATGAAAATGAGGGAGCGTTTACAATCCCTGAATTTGGTAAGATACAATTTGAAGGATTTTGTCATTTTATCGATCAGGGCTTGATGGAAGAACTTCATAATTTTCCAAAAATTGAGGATACAGATAAAGAAATTGAATTCATTCTTTTTGGTAATGAATATGAATTAGAAAAACCTTTCATCAAAGAGAGAGATGCTGTATATTAGTCCCTTACATATTACTCTGAATTATATGTACCAGCAAGATCGATTCAGAGGAATAGTAGAAAGATACAGAAACAAACTGTATTTCTCGAAAATATTCCTTTAATGAATTCCCATGGAACATTTGTAGTAAATGGTATTTACGGAATTGTGGTGAATCAAATATTAATAAGTCCTGGTATTTATTACTATTTAGAATTAGACCATAATAGAATAAATTATATATATATTGGCACTTTGATTTCAGATCGGGGAAGAAGATCGAAATTAGAGATCGATGTGGGAGAAAGGATATGGGCTCGTGTAAGCAGAAAACGAAAAATATCTATTCCAATTCTATTATCAGTGATGGGTTTAAATCTTGAAGAGATTCTGGACAATACTCACTATCCCAAAAGATTTTTATTTTTATTGAAGAAAAAGGAGAGGTGGGAGCAGGAGGAATATATCTGGTCGAGAGAAAAATCCATTCTGGAGTTTTACAAAAAACTCTACTATGTAAGTGGCGGTTTGGTATTTTCCGAGTCTCTATGTAAAGAATTGCAAGAATTTTTTTTTCCGACAAATATGTGAATTAGGAAAGATTGGTCGACGAAATCTAAACCAAAAACTGAAACTTGATATACTTTGAACCAAAAACTGAACCTTGATATACCTGAGAATGAGATTTTTTCATTACCACAAGATGTATTGGCTGCTGTGGATTACCTTATTGGGGTGAAATTTGGAATGGGTACACTCGATGATATAGATCACCTCAGAAATCGACGTATTCGTTCTGTAGCAGATTTATTACAGGATCAATTTAGATTAACTCTAGGTCATTTAGAAGATACAGTTCGAAGAACTATACACGGAGCAACCAAGCGTAGATCAACTCCTCAAAACTTGGTCACTTCAACTCTATTAAAAAACACTTTTCAAGATTTTTTTGGTTCACACCCCTTATCCCAATTTTTGGATCAAACTAATCCATTGACGGAAATAGCTCATGGGCGAAAATTGAACCATTTAGGCCCTGGGGGCTTAACAGGGCGAACTGCTAGTTTTCGGACACGGGATATTCATCCCAGTTATTATGGGCGTATTTGTCCAATCGATACGTCCGGAGGAATGAATGCTGGACTTGTTTCATCATTATCTATTCATGCAAAGATTGGTGATTGTGGTTCTTTACAAAGTCCATTCTATAAGATTTCCGAGAGATCGAGAGAAGAACATATGGTTTATCTATTACCGGGAGAAGATGAGGATGAATACTATCGGATAGCTACGGGAAATTCTTTGGCGTTAAATCAAGGAATTCAAGAGGAACAAATTACTCCAGCTCGATACCGACAAGAATTTATAGTTATTGCATGGGAACAAATCCATTTTAGAAGTATTTTTCCTTTCCAATATTTTTCCGTTGGAGTTTCACTTATTCCTTTTCTCGAACATAATGATGCTAATCGCGCTCTAATGGGTTCTAATATGCAGCGTCAAGCAGTTCCACTTTTTCGACCCGAGAAGTGCATTGCCGGAACTGGGTTGGAAGGTCAAGCAGCTCTAGATTCAGGAAGTGTAGCTATAGCTACACAAGAGGGAAGGATCGAGTATATCGATGCTGTAAATATAACTTCATCGATTAATGGAGACACTGTACGAACAGAATCGGTTATATATCAACGTTCTAATACAAATACTTGTACACATCAAAAACCTCAAGTTCGTCAAGGGGAATGTGTAAAGAAGGGACAAATTCTGGCGGATGGTGCAACTACGGTAGGGGGAGAACTCTCTTTGGGAAAAAACGTTTTAGTAGCTTATATGCCATGGGAAGGATACAATTTCGAAGACGCAATACTAATTATTGAACGTCTGGTATACGAAGATATTTATACCTCTTTCCATATCGTAAGATACAGGATTGAAATCTGTATGACGAGCCAGGGTCCTGAAAGAATCACTAGAGAAATACCTCATTTAGATGCTCATTCACTTCGTCATTTGGACGAAAATGGTCTTGTAATGCTTGGATCTTGGATAGAAACAGGTGATGTTTTGGTAGGTAAATTAACGCCTCAAACAACAGAAGAATCATTATGTACCCCAGAAGGAAGATTATTACAAACCATATTTGGTATTGAGGTATCGACTGCGAGAGAAAGTTGTCTCAGAACACCTATAGGTGGAAAGGGTCGAGTTATCGACGTGAGATGGATCAATAGAGTAGATGATTCCGGTGATAATGCGGAAACAGTCCACGTATATATATCACAAAAACGTAAGATACCAGTGGGTGATAAAGTAGCTGGAAGGCATGGTAATAAAGGTATTATTTCAATAATTTTGCCGAGACAAGATATGCCCTATTTGCAAAATGGAATACCAGTTGATATGTTATTGAATCCATTAGGGGTACCTTCACGAATGAATGTAGGACAGATCTTTGAATGTTTGCCCGGTTTAGCAGGAAACCTGATGAACAAACATTATAGAATAACACCTTTTGACGAAAAATACGAGCGAGAAGCTTCGAGAAAACTAGTGTTTCCTGAACTTATAAAGCTAGTGAGCAAACAGCTAATCCATGGGTATTCGAACCAGATCATCCTGGAAAACATAGATTAATTGATGGAAGAACAGGAGCTGTTTTTGAACAACCTGTTACAATAGGAAAAGCTTATATGTCGAAATTGAGTCATCAAGTTGATGAGAAAATACATGCACGTTCAAGTGGACCTTATGCATGGGTTACACAACAACCTCTTAGAGGAAAATCCAAACGAGGGGGGCAACGAATAGGAGAAATGGAAGTTTGGGCTCTAGAAGGTTTTGGTGTTGCTTATATTTTACAAGAGATGCTTACTCTCAAATCTGACCATATTAGAACTCGTAATGAAGTACTTGGTGCCATTATCACTGGAGGGCCAATACCTAAACCTGACACTGCTCCAGAATCTCTCCGATTGCTCATCCGAGAATTACGATCTTTAGCTCTAGAATTGAATCATGCTATTATATCTGAGAAAGACTTTCAGATAGATAGAGAGGAAGTTTGATCACAATAAATTGAGATCTTTTATGATTGAACAGAATAAACATCAACAACTTCGAATTGGATTAGCTTCTCCCGAACAGATTTGTGCTTGGTCCGAAAAAATTTTACCTAATGGCGAGATAGTTGGACAGGTGACTAAACCTTATACTCTACATTGTGAAACTAATAAACCAGAAAGAGATGGATCGTTTTGTGAAAGAATCTTTGGACCTATCAAAAGTAGAGTTTGTGCTTGTGGAAATTCTCCAGGGATCGGAAATGAGAAGATAGACTCAAAATTTTGCACACAATGTGGAGTTGAATTCGTTGATTCTCGAATTCGAAGATATCAAATGGGATACATAAAACTGGCATGTCCGGTGGTTCACGTATGGTATTTGAAACGCCTTCCCAGTTATATTGCGAATCTATTAGCTAAAACTCGGAAAGAATTAGAAGGTCCAGTATATTGCGATGTGTGACTTGATCACAAGTTCCGATCATACAGATCCGTAATCAGGAACTGTCATCCTATTAAATCTCATTGGGATGCCTTCAGCTCTGACATGCCCCTCTGGAGGAGTAGCATGAAGCTCAGAATTATAAGCATCTTTTAAAGATGTTGAGAAAGAGGAATTAGTCCAGGGTTTAGATATTCTGTATCAAATTGCTAATTGAACTGTGTGAAAACACTTCTTTCAGATAATGGAATTTGAAAGTCATTCTCTTCTCTTTTATTTGGGTTAGCCCTGAATA